>JBBDGP010002180.1:600000-1000000 GCA_037952835.1 Lithobates septentrionalis | reverse complement strand
TCTGGAGCATCACATTTGTGGGGTCAATTAAACGCTCAAAATGGCCAGAAAAAGAGAACTTTCATCTGAAACTCGACAGTCTATTCTTGTTCTTAGAAATGAAGGCTATTCCATGCGAGAAATTGCAAAGAAATTGAAGATTTCCTACAACGGTGTGTACTACTCCCTTCAGAGGACAGCACAAACAGGCTCTAACCAGAGTAGAAAAAGAAGTGGGAGGCCGCGTTGCACAACTAAGCAAGAAGATAAGCACATTAGAGTCTCTAGTTTGAGAAACAGACGCCTCACAGGTCCCCAACTGGCATCTTCATTAAATAGTACCCGCAAAACACCAGTGTCAACATCTACAGTGAAGAGGCGGCTGCGGGATTTTGGGCTTCAGGGCAGAGTGGCAAAGAAAAAGCCATATCTGAGACTGGCCAATATAAGAAAAAGATTAAGATGGGCAAAAGAACACAGACATTGGACAGAGGAAGACTGGAAAAAAGTGTTGTGGACGGATGAATCCAAGTTTGAGGTGTTTGGATCACAAAGAAGAACGTTTGTGAGACGCAGAACAAATGAAAAGATGCTGGAAGAATGCCTGACGCCATTTGTTAAGCATGGTGGAGGTAATGTGATGGTCTGGGGTTGCTTTGGTGCTGGTAAGGTGGGAGCTTTGTACAGGGTAAAAGGGATTTTGAATAAGGAAGGCTATCACTCCATTTTGCAACGCCATGCCATACCCAGTGGACAGCGCTTGATTGGAGCCAATTTCATCCTACAACAGGACAATGACCCTAAACACACCTCCAAATTGTGCAAGAACTATTTACAGCAGAAGCAGGCAGCTGGTATTCTATCGGTAATGGAGTGGCCAGCACAGTCACCAGATCTGAACCCCATTGAGCTGTTGTGGGAGCAGCTTGACCGTATGGTACGCCAGAAGTGCCCATCCAACCAATCCAACTTGTGGGAGCTGCTTCTAGAAGCGTGGGGTGCAATTTCTCCAGCTTACCTCAATAAATTAACAGCTAGAATGCCAAAGGTGTGCAATGCTGTAATTGCTGCAAAAGGAGGATTCTTTGATGAAAGCAAAGTTTGATGTAAAAACAATGTTATTTCAAATACAAATCATTATTTCTAACCTTGTCAATGTCTTGACTCTATTTTCTATTCATTTCACAACGTATGGTGGTGAATAAGTGTGACTTTTCATGGAAAACACAAAATTGTTTGGGTGACCCCAAACTTTTGAACGGTAGTGTATATCCTAAAGAATTTCGAACAATTGTATTCCACACACTAATAGCAGCAAGAGTCACTATTACCAGCCTCTGGAAATCCAATAATGCACCCAACTTATCGACGGTTATAGCCAGAATCAATACACAGGCCCAATACGAATTAATGCTAGCTTATAAAAACTACTCCACCATGACATTCAGAAACAAATGGATTGCTTGGTTCTCCCATCCCAGAGCATCCAAATACTTAAAAGGGTGTAATATATAATCTATTGACAAGTTTGAAATACACTGAAGTCATATATTTGCATACCTCAGATGTAGTATATCATCCTGGACCCACTTTATTAATCTATGTAGCAAGTTTTGTTCAGTTATTTTAATTATATATTTTTTCAGTTTTCTTTATAATTTTCTGTAACTAATTAACGCAATTGGTGGCCTATCCATGCTACAGTTTGAACCCAATAGGGGTAGGCTGGTACAGACTATCAATTACTGTATCTCTATAAGAATAATCTTAGGAACTAATTTTACTAAGTTGGTTAAAATAACTATCGTGACAATGTCAATCTGTATTGTTAAGAAAATTCCTTCAATAAAAATCTATTGTATAAAAATGAAAAAAAAAAAGGTGTGCAGTTCGTTCTGCATTTTGACCTGTTTTCAGCAGACAGCGGGCAGAAGCCTGCTGCCAGCTGACATCACAGTCCTGGGCTGGCCGCTCCTGCCCACTCCCCCCCCCCCCACAGCTCAGCACTCCAGTCAACAGGGAGGTCTGAGAACTGAGTGATCAACGGTGTTTTATTGTTCGGTTCTCGGTCTTATAGCTGGCAGGGGACAGATGCAGCACAATTAAAAGAAATTAAAAATATAAAATACACTCATACTTCTTCTTTTTTAAGCACTGTGTATCATAAACAATTGCGATTTATCTTTTTTTTACCATTTTTACATTCCTGTACTGCAACTCAATGCTGCTGATTATACCTGCATATTGTGTGTTAAAAAAAGCTCCATCAGAAGCCTCTGTGACAGGGTGACAATGCAGGAGCACAATTTGGAGTCAGGGACAGTGCCTTGTCATCCTATATCAGAAAGTGCCTGAACAAGGATCTTAATTGCAAAATAACTAGGTATTCTTTTAATAAAAGCTGCAGATTTAAAAATATTAAAAAGGGACCTAAAATTGCATTATTATGTTAAAGATCATACCAAATTTTAATTAGTTGCATTCCATGATGTATTCTGGAACACAGACTACTCACTGACAGGGCCAGCGCTGCCGTTAGGCAAACTAGGCAGCGAACTTGGCAGCTGCCTAGGGCGCACTGTTGCCTAGGGGGCGCAGCCATGGCTGCTGACTTCCCTGCTAGCCTGGCCAGGGAACACGTGGGGCTGAATAATGCCACCCTACACAGGGCTGGGGCGCTGACTGACTCTCTGCTGGCCAATCCAGAGAAAGCTGCAGCCGTGGAGGACATTTGCTGCGGGGGAGGTCAGCAGCAGCTCAGCCTGTGAGAAGGGCAACACTGAGCCGGCTCCCTGAAGTCAGAGGACAGCTGGGGTGGCAGAGGAGGTGGGCACCATGTCTCAGGATGGAGGAGAAGTTCTGTTCTCCCGGTGAGTCCGCTCTGACAATCAGCACCCAGCTGTAGGCACCTATGCCCTAGGCAAGACTACCACCCCCGCTGCCTGGGAGTCGGAGGACAGCAGGAGCGGCAGAGGAGGCGGGCGCAGGGGTGTATGTGTTAGTCTTGCCTATGGTGTGCAATAGTGAAGCACTAGCCCTGCTCACTGCCCCTTATTATACAACTTTTATTTACTGGCAGGGTATTTATGGAATAAAGGGCATGTAGACTTAGCATTTGATATAGAACCCTTGATCCACATACTCATTCTAGGTCTTTGGTTCAGGAAATCTTGAAGGCTTTGGAATTCGAATGGAACAGCCCTCACTGGTTCCCCCTGCTGACCTCCACCCACCCAGTAGTGGCTACCAAACCTTCTAAAATAAAAAGCCAATGGCAGATAGAAAAAGACTGCCAAGACCAAGACCTGTTTTCTTGCAATCACTTGAAATACATGGAGTGCTGTTTGCTATGGAAATCATGGGCCAGCTATAACAGAAGCTATGTGACTTTTAATCTATTGTTTACTGACTAATGTATTTACTAGAAAAGAATAGATACCATGTTTGTGGGTATGTGTATATGTATGCATATGTAGGACTACCCCCGAAGGAGCTCCTAGTTTGGATGGGTCCTCTTTGCTCTGCCACAACCCTGCATGGGCCTTAACCCTACTGACACACCAGGCTACTAAAGTGAAGCAACAAGACCATGGGTATAACTTAAAGGTTTGTATTTAAAAAGATGGTTGTTAGGCAAAGGCAAGACAACAACATTTCTGTTCACACAATTCAGTGCACAGGGTAGTTAACCATCAGAAGAAAGAAAAAGTGGGCGTAAATAGTGTAAAAGCCCCCAAATCAGAATAAACAGTACCAATACCACCCATAGCACCAAACAGGCAATGAGTAGATTTTATTCAAGAATGCCAGGGCTATTTTGCCAGTGTGTCCTACTAGTGGCTGTGCTAAGCCTAGACTGGTGGGGAGAACACAATCAGCATTATACAGCGTAAACAACCAAGAAAAGAAAAAAAAAAAACGAAGAGGATTATATTGTAGCATTTGGGGCAGTCTCCAAGAAGGTTCTTCCGCTGGCTAACATTGGGGCCCTTTAGATGATCATTCATGCACTAGAGGTGGTCTTCATATCCTGTGGGCAGTCAGATGCAGTTTAACTAGGTAATACAGAACACTCATTAGGCAGGGTGGTGCACAGTAAACCATAATATAGATACACCCTCTAACTGCATTAAGGCGGGATGAAGTCCAATGATAGAAATTTCAATTGGTGAGATTTGAGTATGGGGAGAAGGGGGGATAATGGTATTTTTCCTTCAGCAGTATGTCTGTTATTAAAGACACAGATGGGTCGGCGGCCCTCTCACCAACTTCAAGTAAAGCGGTAGAGTCTTGTAGTAGAAGGGGCCCCCCTCTTGAGCTGGTCCCAAAGTGGCAGTGTCTCGGCTGACAGTTCAGCTGTTTTGAAGAATGTGCAGATCTCTCAGCTAGGGACAATGTAGCGGTTCTATGGCCATAGCTTAAATCTGCGCACAGTGCAGGTAACGCTTCCAACCCATGCAACTGAGATCTACTCCTGGGCCTTCTGAAGTGTCTCGATCCAATAGGTCTGTACTGCTTAGATCTCCACAGCACCTAGAGAGCTGGCTTTTCCCGGTCAAAGCATATAAAGCCTTCCTTGCTCCACCTGTTGAGGCCACAGGGATTTGTAATTTAGAAAGACTGTCATCCCTATTGCCACCTCTTTGAACTATGTCTCCCAGAATTCTTGGAATTCTATATCAAAGTCTTTAAACTTGGAGTACTTAGCTCTTTCCCTGTTGGAGGAGAATGTAGCAACAGCATAACAACTGTAGGTGTGCACAGCCTGTTGCATTAGGATGTGCACCCAAAACTGAGCACACATGCACAGTAGAGCAGTGAGCAGTGTTAGTAGAGCACTGGGTGGTGTCAGAAGAGCAGTGGACGTGTCAGTAGGGCAGAGGCTGGTAAAAAGTAGGACAGTGGATGGTTTGTCAGTCAGTACAGCAGTGAACGTGTCAGTAGGGCAGAGGCTGGTGTCAGTAGGACAGTGGATGGTGTCAGTCAGTAGAGCAATGGACAGTGTCGGTAGCGCAGTGGACTTTGTCAGTAGTGCAGAGATTGGTGTCAGTAGAGCAGAGGGCATTGTCAGTAGAGCAGTAGAGTGTGTCAGTAGGACAGAGATTGGTGTCAGTAGTTGTTTATTTTTTATTATTTTATTTTTAAATTCATTTTTTTAAATTATTTTTTTACAATATTTTTTGTCATTTTTTGTTTTTTTTCCACAACTGGCTAAGGGAACCCCATTGTAAGGTAAACTGGATTTCTAGCACCAAAAGGCCTGTGAAGATTCATTCTCATGCTCATGCACATTGCACACGTGCTAATATTAATGAGCAAAAGACCAATGTTACTTACGCAGTGCCAGTTCATCCCGCACATATTTGTGCACGGATTCACGCGAACGCGAATCATGAGCGAACACGTGCACACACCATTTAGCACTTGGCGCCCAGTGGCCTATTTAAGCTGGCCCATCCCTATGAACATTTGCTGAATGGTCTTCAGCTCGTTCCTGTGTTCCCAAGACCTGATCTGCTGTACTTGCTTACTCATGTATGGCCCGACTTGCCTTTGGACTTCGTCCTCTGCTCTCGTTCTTGCTCTATTACCTATTACTCCGACCTTGGCTGGTTTACTGGATCTGATCTGCCTGCTAACTCTGTACTGTGTTGCCCGTCTGTTAACGACCTTAGCCTATCCCCTGGACTTGCTTTGCCTGCTGATTCGGTGCCTCGCTGCCGACTGGTGCTGCGTCCATCCCAAGCTGTGGTGCCAAGCTGCTCCTCCATCCTGTTCCAAAGACTGTGACTACCAGCTCTACCCACCTACAGAGTGGACATCACCAGCTAGCTGCTACGGCACTTGTGCAACTCCTTGCTATTACATTCTCTGTATCCACCTTCAGGAGTGTTAGGTGGGAGGTGCAAGAGAGGCCTTCACAACATTCCAGTCTTCACCAGGTACATGATATCCATTGAGGGGAGAAAGAAGTGACTGAGGACAGAGATTCCCCAGTCTCTTTCTATGGAGTCTAAGCTGCCACAGAGGGGGCGTTCAGCAGGGGAAATCTGCATCTGTTTTGTTTGCGTTTATCTATCAAGGTTACTTTATGGTATAAGAGATTTCTGCAGTGTGTAAATGTGCTTTTACTATACAAAGATGCTGTACATACAAAACTATTACACTCTTAAGAATACAATACAAGACTGACAAATATCTATAACAAGCAAAATGCCTATCAAATGAACAGCCTATAGTCTATACCGGTACAAATACACTTAAATACACTTAAAGGTTACTTATCTTCTGTTACTGTATGTTTGTGATCTCCATTGGCAACGATTCTCCTGGAGCATCAGGCACCTTTCTTCTATCATAAGTGGCTTCTCGTCTTAACCACTTGCCGACCGCCTCACGCCTATATACGTGAGCAGAATGGCACGGGCAGGCAAAATCACGTACCTGATACGTGATGCCTTCCCGCGATCGGACCCCCCCGGTGCCAGCGGCGGTCGGCTTTGGTCTGGCAGCGATCACAGATGAGGGGGAGGCCATCCGATCGTGGCCCCCCCCTCGCGATCGCTCCCAGCCAATGAGAAACATCCCCTGCCTCTGTATTGTACACAGAGGCAGAGGATGTGATGTCATCTCTCCTCGGCTCGGGAGTTTCCGTTCCGGGCCGAGGAGAGAAGACATGTGAGTGAGTGCACCAACACTACACACACAGTAGAACATGCCAGGCACACTAAACACCCCGATCCCCCCCCCCGATCGCCCCCCGATCCCCCCCCAATCACCCCCCCCCCCCTGTCACAAACTGACACCAAGCAGGTTTTTTTTTTTTTCCTGATTACTGCATAGTGTCAGTTTGTGACAGTTAGAAGTGTTAGGACAGTGAGTATTACCCCCTGTAGGTCTAGGGTACCCCCCTAACCCCCCCTAATAAAGTTTTAACCCCTTGATCACCCCCCGTCACCAGTGTCACTAAGCGATCATTTTTCTGATCGATGTATTAGTGTCACTGGTTCCGCTAGTTAGGGACGTAAATATTGAGGTTCGCCGTCAGCGTTTTATAGCGACAGGGACCCCCATATACTACCGAATAAATGTTTTAACCCCTTGATTGCCCCTAGTTAACCCTTTCACCACTGATCACCGTATAAGTGTTACGGGTGATGCTGGTTAGTTCGTTTATTTTTTATAGTGTCAGGGCACCCGCCGTTTATTACCGAATAAAGGTTTAGCCCCCTGATCGCCTGGCGGTGATATGCGTCGCCCCAGGCAGCGCCAGATTAGCGCCAGTACCGCTAACACCCACGCACGCAGCATACGCCTCCCTTAGTGGTATAGTATCTGAACGCATCAATATCTGATCCGATCAGATCTATACTAGCGTCCCCAGCAGTTTAGGGTTTCCAAAAACGCGGTGTTAGCGGGATCAGCCCAGATACCTGCTAGCACCTGCGTTTTGCCCCTCCGCCCGGCCCAGCCCAGCCCACCCAAGTGCAGTATCGATCGATCACTGTCACTTACAAAACACTAAACGCATAACTGCAGCGTTCGCAGAGTCAGGCCTGATCCCTGCGATCGCTAACAGTTTTTTTGGTAGCGTTTTGGTGAACTGGCAAGCACCAGCCCCAAGCAGCGTCAGGTTAGCGCCAGTACCGCTAACACGCACGCACCGTACACCTCCCTTAGTGGTATAGTATCTGAACGGATCAATATCTGATCCGATCAGATCTATACTAGCGTCCCCAGCAGTTTAGGGTTTCCAAAAACGCGGTGTTAGCGGGATCAGCCCAGATACCTGCTAGCACCTGCGTTTTGCCCCTCTGCCCGGCCCAGCCCAGCCCACCCAAGTGCAGTATCGATCGATCACTGTCACTTACAAAACACTAAACGCATAACTGCAGCGTTCGCAGAGTCAGGCCTGATCCCTACGATCGCTAACAGTTTTTTTGGTAGCGTTTTGGTGAACTGGCAAGCACCAGCGGCCTAGTACACCCCGGTCGTAGTCAAACCAGCACTGCAGTAACACTTGGTGACGTGGCGAGTCCCATAAGTGCAGTTCAAGCTGGTGAGGTGGCAAGCACAAGTAGTGTCCCGCTGCCACCAAAAAGACAAACACAGACCCGTCGTTCCCATAGTGCCCTTCCTACTGCATTCGCCAATCCTAATTGGGAACCCACCGCTTCTGCAGCGCCCGTACTTCCCCCATTCACATCCCCAACCAAATGCAGTCGGCTGCATGAGAGGCATTTTCTTTATGTCCTCCCGAGTACCCCTACCCAACAAACCCCCCCAAAAAAGATGTCGTGTCTGCAGCAAGCGCGGATATAGGCGTGACACCCGCTATTATTGTCCCTCCTGTCCTGACAATCCTGGTCTTTGCATTGGTGAATGTTTTGAACGCTACCATGCACTAGTTGAGTATTAGCGTAGGGTACAGCATTGCACAGACTAGGACACACTTTCACAGGGTCTCCCAAGATGCCATCGCATTTTGAGAGACCTGAACCTGGAACCGGTTACCATTATAAAAGTTACAAGTTTGCAAAAAAAACACAAAAAAAAAATAGTTGTCGTTTTATTGTTCTCTCTCTCTCTATTCTCTCTCTATTGTTCTGCTCTTTTTTACTGTGTTCTATTCTGCAATGTTTTATTGTTATTATGTTTTATCATGTTTGCTTTTCAGGTATGCAATTTTTTATACTTTACTGTTTACTGTGCTTTATTGTTAACCATTTTTTGTCTTCAGGTACGCCATTCACGACTTTGAGTGGTTATACCAGAATGATGCCTGCAGGTTTAGGTATCATCTTGGTATCATTCTTTTCAGCCAGCGGTCGGCTTTCATGTAAAAGCAATCCTAGCAGCTAATTAGCCTCTAGACTGCTTTTACAAGCAGTGGGAGGGAATGCCCCCCCCCCCACCGTCTTCCGTGTTTTTCTCTGGCTCTCCTGTCTCAACAGGGAACCTGAGAAAGCAGCCGGTGATTCAGCCAGCTGACCATAGAGCTGATCAGAGACCAGAGTGGCTCCAAACATCTCTATGGCCTAAGAAACCGGAAGCTACGAGCATTTTATGACTTAGATTTCGCCGGATGTAAACAGCGCCATTGGGAAATTGGGGAAGCATTTTATCACACCGATCTTGGTGTGGTCAGATGCTTTGAGGGCAGAGGAGTGATCTAGGGTCTAATAGACCCCAATTTTTTCAAAAAAGAGTACCTGTCACTACCTATTGCTATCATAGGGGATATTTACATTCCCTGAGATAACAATAAAAATGATTTAAAAAAAAAAATGAAAGGAACAGTTTAAAAATAAGATAAAAAAGCAAAAAAATAATAAAGAAAAAAAAAAAAAAAAAAAAAGCACCCCTGTCCCCCCTGCTCTCGCGCTAAGTCGAACGCAAGCGTCGGTCTGGCGTCAAATGTAAACAGCAATTGCACCATGCATGTGAGGTATCACCGCGAAGGTCAGATCGAGGGCAGTATTTTTAGCAGTAGACCTCCTTTGTAAATCTAAAGTGGTAACCTGTAAAGGCTTTTAAAGGCTTTTAAAAATGTATTAATTTTGTTGCCACTGCACGTTTGTGCGCAATTTTAAAGCATGTCATGTTTGGTATCTATGTACTCGGCTTAAGATCATCTTTTTTATTCCATCAAACATTTGGGCAATATAGTGTGTTTTAGTGCATTAAAATTTAAAAAAGTGTGTTTTTTCCACAAAAAATGCGTTTGAAAAATCGCTGCGCAAATACCGTGTGAAAAAAAAAATGAAACACCCACCATTTTAATCTGTAGGGCATTTACTTTAAAAAAATATATAATGTTTGGTGGTTCAAAGTAATTTTCTTGCAAAAAAAAAAATAACTTTTTCATGTAAACAATAAGTGTCAGAAAGGGCTTTGTCTTCAAGTGGTTAGAAGAGTGGGTGATGTGTGACATAAGCTTCTAAAATGTTGTGCATAAAATGCCAGGATAGTTCAAAACCCCCCCCAAATGACCCCATTTTGGAAAGTAGACACCCCAATCTATTTGCTGAGAGGCATGTCGAGTCCATGGAATATTTTATATTGTGACACAAGTTGCGGGAAAGAGACAAATTTTTTTTTTTTTTTTTTTTTTTTTTGCACAAAGTTGTCACTAAATGATATATTGCTCAAACATGCCATGGGGATATGTGAAATTACACCCCAAAATACATTCTGCTGCTTCTCCTGAGTACGGGGATACCACATGTGTTAGACTTTTTGAGAGCCTAGCCGCATACGGGGCCCCGAAAACCAAGCACCGCCTTCAGGCTTTCTAAGGGCGTAAATTTTTGATTTCACTCTTTACTGCCTATCACAGTTATGGAGGCCATGGAATGCCCAGGTGGCACAAACCCCCCCAAATGACCCCATTTTGGAAAGTAGACACCCCAAGCTATTTTCTGAGAGGTATCGTGAATATTTTGCAGACCTCACTTTTTGTCACAAAGTTTTGAAAATTGAAAAAAGAAAAAAAAAAAATTCTGGTCTTTCTTCATTTTCAAAAACAAATGAGAGCTGCAAAATACTCACCATGCCTCTCAGCAAATAGCTTGGGGTGTCTACTTTCCAAAATGGGGTCATTTGGGGGGGTTTTGTGCCATCTTGGCATTTTATGGCCTTCAAAACTATGATAGGTAGTGAGGAGTGAATTCAAAAATTTATGCCCTTAGAAATCCTGAAGGCGGTGCTTGGTTTTTCGGGGCCCCATACGCGACTAGGCTCCCAAAAAGTCACACACATGTGGTATCCCCGTACTCAGGAGAAGCAGCTGAACGTATTTTGGGGTGCAATTCCACACATGCCTATGGCCTGTGTGAGCAATATATCATTTAGTGACAACTTTTTGTAAAAATTTTTTTTTTTTTGTCATTATTCAATCACTTGGGACAAAAAAAATAAATATTCAATGGGTTCAACATGCCTCTCAGCAATTTCCTTGGGGTGTCTACTTTCCAAAATGGGGTCATTTGGGGGGGTTTTGTACTGCCCTGCCATTTTAGCACCTCAAGAAATGACATAGGCAGTCATAAATTAAAAGCTGTGTAAATTCCAGAAAATGTACCCTAGTTTGTAGACGCTATAACTTTTGCGCAAACCAATAAATATACGCTTATTGACATTTTTTTTACCAAAGACATGTGGCCGAATACATTTTGGCCTAAATGTATGACTAAAATTTAGTTTATTGGATTTTTTTTATAACAAAAAGTAGAAAATATCATTTTTTTTCAAAATTTTCGGTCTTTTTCCGTTTATAGCGCAAAAAATAAAAACGGCAGAGGTGACCAAATACCATCAAAAGAAAGCTCTATTTGTGGGAAGAAAAGGACGCAAATTTCGTTTGGGTACAGCATTGCATGACCGCGCAATTAGCAGTTAAAGCGACGAAGTGCCAAATTGTAAAAAGTGCTCTGGTCAGGAAGGGGGTAAAATCCTCCGGGGCTGAAGTGGTTAAAGCATGATGGTGTGTGTGTGTCCCTAGCTTATGCCTGAATCCCCCTTTTATGTGCCAGGCTGTTTACCATAGTTACCAAACAACAGAAAACATACCTGTTTACTGTAGCTGTGTAAACAATAGACTGTTGAAACTGTCAATTGGATACAACAATGATAACTACGTACCCATTGTATGCCGCAGCACTTGTTTGAGAAATCTACTCAAGCCAAAAAACTGACAGTAATCTGACCAACTCACTATTGTAATATTGTCGCATGTGTCTTATGTCTGATTAATATAAAAAAATCATACTTTTAACAAACGCAACACAGCATCACACAGGGTGATCAGGGTTGCCCCGCCACGCCCGTCACACCCCTTGCGCAAGCCTATGATAACAACACATCAAGGGGTAGCAAGACAGCTGCATTTGGAACAAGGTCTTTGTCTCATACTACTGTAGTCTGGTATCTGGCTATACATATTTATAGCACTCTGTATGTCGTATTCTATTCTTGTAACTGTCATTGTTAAGTAAAAGAACATTAATATACTTGCCAGGGAAATGGTCAAAGAACTGGAAATCTTGCCAGCACAAATGATGGCCGCATCAGGCACGCTTCCGTGCGTATTGGCGTCTGCAGATGTGCGGCTGCCTGAACGGGTGTATGCAGATGAGCAACGACGCTAATGAACGTACGCAGATGTGCAACGGTCATAACGGGCGTACGCAGATACGCAATGACGCCTCCTGGCCTATATAAACCTGCTGCTGAGATCCCTGAGTTGCTCGATTATCGTCAGCTCCCCCATGTTCTTTGTGCTGCTGTATTCTGATCTTGGACTTCCCGTTACCGACCTGGCTTCCACTACCCGCTTATCCTGTCTTCCCGGTTTGACCCCTGGCTGGTATCCTTAACTGCTTCTGCCTGCTCCACTACTTGATCCCGGCTTGGCTCACCGACTCTGCTTCTGCCTGTCTTACCAATTACCGACCCCGGCTTGTTCCAGTATTACTGCCTGAATCCCAAACCTGCTATTGACTGATCTTGCTGTGTATGACCCGCGGCCTGTCTTCTGATACTCCTTCTGTAACACCCAACCGCCTGCCGCTGTTGGCTCCATAGGTACGCCTGCCATACAGAGCATCTTGCTTGTTCCAGTCGCCCCACAGTGATCAAGCCTTCAACCACGGCCACTGGCAACTGTGCTTCTCTGGGCACTGCATTCCCTGTTTCACCTTCGGGGTTGCACTGCACTCAAGGGGAGCCCTCTCAGCACCTTGGCCTCCAACCAGACTCCTGACAATACTACTGAGTTGTTTCCTTGGCTTTACCAAAAGAATTAGACAAACTGCAAGAATTAGCAAAACACGTGCTGACGTGGAATTCAGTAGGAGGAATCAGTGTGAACTCCGGGAAAACTAGTAGATTGGCACTTTTGGAAGTACTGGTTTCCCAGCAGACTTCGGGGGAAGATTCCGAAGCATTGGAGGGGAGTTTAGAGGAGTGGGCAGCAGGACAGTACGCATTTACTGACTTCTTTTACAAGTGTAAAGCAAGAGGGCTGCTTTAAGTGTTGTAAAAGTGGAAATAAAATCACGTGTGTTCTTCTTCATGGAAAGGGTTAATAGCCAGCAGAGTATCAAAAGCTGAATACAATGCTCTAGATGTGTTCTAATTGAATTGTGATCTGTAAAGCAGAATCATTTCCTCTCTCCTAGAGCCAAATATCCTGCTGGCTTTATCTATTGCCTGGCTACACTGGCTGCTTACTTGCAAGTCATCTGAAATAATTACCCCCAGTTCACTTTCCAATGCTATCTAAATTCCTCTGCTCTGTAGGCCAGAAATATCCAGTTTCATGTAGCATGCCTAGAATAGAATCATTTATAACAGATATTCCAGGACCTAATTTAGTGGGGGGAGAACTGACACCACTAACCCTTGAATGATTGTTAGTTTTATAAAAAAAATGCGGACACCCCCCCCCCCCCCCCCCCACAGCTGGAAACAATCGCAGCATTGCGCTATCTTTGGCGACTGCTGCAGTTCCCTGTGGTGAGTTGCAGGTGACTTTAGCAGAGCTTGTACTGCAAAAATACCCACAGGTGTTACAAGTCATTTGATTGTTCAATATTCTAATTGGAAAAATCAAAAACTGATTCATGTGTTTTTTATTGATTCAATCTTTTTTCAGGTACAATGATAAAAGATGTAGCAGCGCAAGTTAGAAAATTTCCACTCTGTTTTGATGCGATTAAAGAGTTCTGTGTATCATTTCTTTTGTTTTTTAATTCCTTTCATTTGTCACCTTCACTTGAATCTTAAAGTAGGATTTTCTTCAAACCTTTATTTGTTTTGGATAGAACGGGGAAAGGTTTTATCCTTTGTCCTTACTGAGAATTTGTCTCTTCAAATCCTGGCGTGTCACCTGGGCAGGAAGTGGGGAGAAAATCTCTCTAACAGGCAAAAAAGTTTTGTCTTTATTAAAGCGAACCTCCGGGCAAACAGGTAAAGTGGTTGTTAACCCTTACATATATCCAGTGAAGTCACTAGCCTCAGGTCATACACAGAGATTAAATAACTCCTCTTGCATAAGTTGTACCTGTTTATCTGCGGCCCTCTCTCCTCTACAGCATCATAAAGCACACATTTTACACAGCATCTGTGAGTTCTAGCAGGTAGGAGGCGGGATTTGATATCACACACTGCAGAGCACAAAGAGGAGAGATTAGTGTAACCTGAGACCTGATTGGAGGGAAAGGACACACCTCTTCCACACAGGATAATAGGGAAACATGCACAGCTGAGGCTGACATTCATGATCTGTGTGCTGGAGGGGTGGGGGGGAGGGGGGTTTAGGGTCATCCCCTAGGATTCTGTGGTGTCCGAATTATCTGTCACAAGTTACACTTGTAGATAGCAGAAGGAAGAGGGATCAGATAAGAGTCACACTCTAGTGCTTTGGATTGAGGCTAGTACACATTATAGAGGGATATGCTTTATTCATTTATAATTTCAGAGGTTTACAACCACTTTATATATATATATATATATATATATATATATATATATATATATATATATATATATATATATATATATATATACAGTATCTCACAAAAAGTTAGTACACCCCTCACATTTTTGTAAATATTTTATTCTATCTGTTCATGTGACAACACTGAAGAAATGACACTTTGATACAATGTAAAGTAGTGAGTGTACAGCTTGTATAACAGTGTAAATTTGCTGTCCCCTCAAAATAACTCAACACACAGCCATTAGCGTCTAAACTGCTGGCAACAAAAGTGAGTACACCCCTAAGTGAAAATGTCCATAATTGGCCCCAATTAGCCATTTTCCCACTCTCCGGTGTCATGTGACTCGTTAGTGTTACAAGGTCTCAGGTGTGAATGGGGAGCAGGTGTGTTAAATTTGGTGTTATCGCTCTTACTCTCTCATACTGGTCACTGGAAGTTCAACATGGCACCTCATAGCAAAGAACTCTCTGAGGATCTGAAAAAAAGAATTGTTGCTCTACATAAAGATGGCCTAGGCTATAATAAGATTGACAAGACCCTGAAACTGAGCTGCAGCACAGTGGCCAAGACCATATAGCGGCTTAACAGGACAGGTTCCACTCAGAACAGGCCTTGTCACGGTCGACCATAGAAGTTGAGTACACATGCTCAGCGTCATATCCAGAGGTTGTCTTTGTGAAATAGACGTATGAGTGCTGCCAGCATTGCTGCAGAGGTTGAAGGGGTGGGGGGTCAGCCTGTCAGTGCTTAGACCATATGCTGCACACTGCATTAAATTGGTCTGCATGGCTGTCGTCCCAGAAGGAAGCCTCTTCTAAAGATGATGCACAAGAAAGCCAGCAAACCGTTTGCTGAAAACAAGCAGACTAAGGACATGGATTACTGAAACCATGTCCTGTGGTGTTATGAGACCAAGATAAACGTATTTGGTTCAGATGGTGTCAAGTGTGTGTGGCGGCAACCAGGTGAGGAGTACAAAGACAAGTGTGTGGTGGGAGTGTCATGGTCTGGGGCTGCATTAGTGCTGCCGACACTGGGGAGCTACAGTTCATTGAGGGAACCATTAATTGCAAGATGTACTGTGACATACTGAAGCAGAGCATGATCCCCCTCCCTTTCGAGACTGGGCCGCAGGGCAGTATTCCAACATGATAACGACCCCAAACGCACCTCCAAGATTACCACTGCTAAAGAAGCTGAGGGTAAAGGTGATGGACTGGCCAAGCATGTCTCCAGACCTAAACCCTATTGAGCATCTGTGGGGCATCCACAAATGGAAGGTGGAGGAATGCAAGGTCTCTAACATCCACCAGCTCTGTGATGTCATCATGGAGGAGTGGAAGAGAACTCCAGTGGCAACCTGTAAAGCTCTGGTGAACTCCATGCCCAAGAGGGTTAAGGCGGTGCTGGAAAATAATGGTGGCCACACAAAATATTGACAGTTTGGGCCCAATTTGGACATTTTCACTTAGGGGTGTACTCACTTTTGTTGCCAGCGGTTTAGACATTAATGGCTGTGTGTTGAGTTATTTTGAGGGGACTAAAATTTTACACTGTTATACAAGCTGTACACTCACTACTTTGTAGCAAAGTGTCATTTCTTCAGTATTGTCACATGAAAAGATATAATAAAATATTTACAAAAATGTGAGGGGTGTACTCACTTTTGTGAGATTATATATATATATATATATATATATATATATATATATATATATATATATATATATATATATATATATATATATACATACAGTATATATATGAAAACCCTGGTAAGTTTATTGTGCCCAAAATTGGGCTTTAAATAGAATAGTTTTGGCTGAAGTTGGCTTAACCACTGGCCCATTTTAGACAAAGCAGGTAAAAGTATTTCTTGGTCATCTTTTTTTCACAATTATTTAAATTTTACAAGATATCATGCTTTTCTAACAAGCTGTCACTGTTTGCAAGTCCCTGTCTGTTTAACATTCAAATGTGACTGGTCTCATTAAAAGTGGTTGTCTTGTTGTTGTGATTGACGAAAGAAGTGGTCAGATCTGGACAAGAGAGCTTTTGATGATTCTCCTGCTGATGTTGTAATGAAACACCAGTATGTGTCCTTTAGCTAGTTTGCGCGGCATGTTATGTTTTACCATTTCAGGCACAAGCAAGAACATTAAGGATGAAAGAGAGCTATGCCTGTACAAGTATCTCTTGGTCAAGACATTTCACAGCTTTCTATCTTGCCCATCTACTCTATTATGCCGCGTACACACGGTCGTACTTTTCGTCTACAAAAGTCCAACGGACGCTGACGGACTAAAGCTGGCTGGTAATCCGATCGTGTGTGGGCTTCTCCGGACTTTCAACGTACTTTTTTAGCCTCAAATCCGACGTACTTTAGATTTGAAACATGCTTCAAATCTTTACTTCGTAACTACGACGGACCCCGAAATCCGCTTGTCTGTGTGCTAGTCCGACGGACAAAAAGCCACGCTAGGGCACCTATTGGCTACTGGCTAGGAACTTCCTTATTTTAGTCCGGTGTACGTCATCACGTAAGAATTCGACGGACTTTTGTGTGATCGTGTGTAGGCAAGTCCGTTCGTTAGAAAGTATGCCGCAAGTCCGCCGCAAGTCCGCCGAAAGTCTGCCGGAAGTCTGTCGGACAGGCTGTCTGACTTTTGTAGACGAAAAGTACGACCGTGTGTACGCGGCATTAATGTTAAGTCAATATGCAATGTGATGTCTACCACATCCACGTTTTCCACAGTAAAACCTTGATAAGATTTAGTTAAGTCCTCTACAGGTCTCCTGTATCAAAATGTATGAAAACAGAACTGTTTGTGTTGCAAATAAAAAATAGATTAGAGTCTTTCTTTAGTTTTTATGGTTGTTATGCAAGTTGAACACTACTATTGAGAATTAGGGAGGCTTAGTGGTACTGCACCCCAGTTCCTATGTTTTCATGCATAGTTTAGTCGCTTAGCCTTGTTTCTATGTCTTCACCAAAACACAGGAACTGGGGTGCAGAAAAATGGCAGCAGGTGCTCTGGACTGATGAGTCAAAATGTAAAATATTTAGCTGTAGCAGGTGGCAGTTTTTTTTTTTTTTGCGAAGGGCTGGAGAGCGGTAAAGCATGGTTGGGGCTGCATTTCTGCAAGTAGGGTTGGAGATTTTGTCAGGGTCAATGGTGTCTTCAATGCTGAGAAAACCAGGCAGATACTTATTCATCATGCCATACCATCAGGGAGGCATGTGAGTGTCCCCAAATGTATTCTGCAGGAGTAAAATGAACCCAAATATACAGCCAATGTCATTAAGAACTATCTTCAGTGTAAAGAAGAACAAGGAGTCCTGGAAGTGATGGTTTGGCCCCCACAGAGCCCTGATCTCAACATCTTTGAGTCTGTCTGGGATCTTCTCCAAGATGTTTGGAACAACTTACCTGCCGAGTTCCTTCAAAAACATGTGTGCAAGTGTACCTAGAAGAATTAAAGAATTGATACTGTTTTGAAGGCAAAGGGTGGTCACACCAAATATTGATTTGGTTTTGATTTATCTTCTATTCATTTAATTTCAATTTTGTTTATTGTTACAAATAAACTAGTAACACTTTTCTACCTGAAAGCATTCTTAATTTACAGCATTTTTTTCACACCTGCCTAAAACGTTTACACAGTACTGTAATTCCAAAACAATTAGCTGTAATATGGAGGTGCTCCATCCCTTTTGCTGCTTTACCAACCTCCATTCTTCTGGGAAGACTCTGTCAGGGCTGGGCTCAGCCCTTCCTTCTCAAAGCTGGCTTCTCAGCTGTTGGCGAATGCCAGCTCCTTTCTCTCCCAAGTGACTCACCTGTTGATGATATCCTGCTTGTCAGTCCTGCCTACTTAAGCTGTCCAGGCAAGATGATCTCTGCCTTCTCCTTGGTCACATCTCTAGAGACGCTCTCCTGTGTTCCTGTTAAAGACTTGCTTGGCTGACATTCCTTCTGGCTCCAGATCCTGCTTCCTGTTCTACTACGCTCATCTCTTGCTCCCTGACATTTGGCTTGTCTGACTATCCGTTCCGGTTCCTGAACTCTGGCTATGTTTTGACTACGTTTACTCTGTTTACCTTTTTATTATTGTTATTATTATTATTATTATTATTATTATTAAACAAGTGTGATTTAACTGTACTTCTGTCTCAGTCTGATTCATGGTTTTTGACTCTCCACCAGATTTTTCGGTATGTCTGTGGGAGTTTTGCCTATTCAGCCTAAAAAGCATTTGTGTGGGCAGGCACTGATGTTGGAAAAGAAGATAGGACTAGCAATTCATCTCAAAGGTGTTCAGTAAGGTTGAGATCAGGGCTTTGTGTAAGTAAATTAAAGAGGGAGTCCACCTACATCAACCAAAAAAAAAAAAATATTAAAAGCCAGCAGCTACAAATACTGCAGCTGCTGACTTTTAATACATGGCCACTTACCTGTCCCAGGGTCCAGCAATGTCGGCAGGCGACGCCGAGAACCCGCTTGGTTCTCGGCAGCTGCCGCCGCCATCCTAGGTGAGGGAATCAGGAAGTGAAGCGTTGCGGCTTCACTTCCCGGTTCCCTACGGCGCATGCGCGAGTCGTGCTGCGCGATCTGGTCCCCGCTATCTCCTGGGAGCTGTGTGTTTCCCAGGAGACAGCGCGGTGGGACAGGAAGAGATATAGACTCCCATGGGAGTCTATGCCGGAAGTGGGTGCAATTACCTGTCTTAGACAGGTATCTGCACCCCCCGCCCCCCTGAAAGGTGTCAAATGTGACACCGGAGGGGGGGAGGGTTCCGAAAAGCGGAAGTTCCATTTTTGTGTGGAACTCCGCTTTAAGTTCCTCTACACCAAACTCATCAAACCATTTCTTTTGTTTTTGGAGATGGCCTTGTGCACAGGGGCACAGTCATGCTAGTAGACAAGATGACCTTCCCCAAACTGTGCACAAATGTCCTTGTATGCTGAAGCATTAACAAAACTCTTCACTGAAAACACGTTTTTAGAATAATTTGGAGGACTGTCCACATCATTTGGCCATATAGTAAGTGTGATGGACAGGTATTCACAGACTTTTGGCCATGTGATGGATATTCACTGTGGTGTGATCCTTTAGAGATGATGGGTTATTAGCAGTGGAGGAAAGAATTGAACCATTGGTTTCACCTTTACGTGCAGGTAACCTGTCCTTAATTTTTTTCTATGATGTGGTCCTTGGCCTTCTTCAAAGCACACTGCCATGCCTCCAGTCATCTTTTTCCTCTCTGGATGACCCTCATGTACTTTCTAGTGTAGTAATACACAAAGAACATGTCTATCCCTGTCAAAGACCCTATTGTACTTACCAAGATTGTATTTGAGAAAATGAGCTGAATATTTCATGGATTGGAGTCCCTGCTGGACTAAATTTGCAGAACGAGATTCCTCCCACTTCTCTTTTTTTTTTTCTTTTTAACAAAAAGTTATTTTTAAAAAGTTTTCCTTCTACTAAAATAAACACTAAATTGCAGCACAAACATTATTGATTTCCTTTTAAACGGCACTACCTTCATCAAGAGCGAAAAGATTTATGTAATTACCTCTCTGCATTTTGTTTGCAACAAATGTATTTTTTTTTCTGTGTCAGCAGATACAAAAGAGGGAACACTTGTATTGTTGAGATTAAAAGATTGTTTTTTCCTTTGGTAAACTGTTTTCATATGATATATACTTTCAAGAGGCTGACAATTAGGAGGTTTTTAGAAAATGAAAATGCAGGCTCCGAGATTTCTGTATTTTTTTTTTCTTCTTTCCTTGCCCTTTTATCCGAGACTACATCCTTTTCCCTCTCCCGATACTTTGATGCCCAATATGGCAGGTAATCTTCCAACACTCATTAATATTCATTATCCTGCATGGAAACGGCCATTGCGGACTTTCATCAGCCAATTAGACAGTCAGTAAATTATCTCTTAATGAGTTTTTTTTTTAATACCTGCATTTTATTGTGTTTAGGAATAAATTCATCAAAATGTTGATGTTTGAATTTTCTAAATCATATGGCAATATTAAAAATAGAGGTAACACAACTCATAGTTTACTAATGTAGCATTTGACACAAAAACCTGTGTAGTCCAATAGGACAGGAACATTTTGCATTAATGCAAACCTATGGGCATAAAGAGACCCTCTACTCTTTCTAAACCAATGGCCCCAGAAAAGTATGTATTCGGCATAGCCATGTTCTATGTTTATATACCGGTCAACACCAAGAGGCTGCACGAAGGTGCTCCAAAAGTTTTAAATGGGCCAGAAGGGAGCGTCTACCAGGGCTCAAACTGAAGGTTGACTGGTGTAAGGGTATGGACTTTGGCCTCATTCCCCACCCAGCCATCATGGGATTCCAGAGGAGGGGCTTATGCTGTCAAGGTGTGTTGTGCAGGGCTTCCATTTTAAATCAAAAGGTAGACCAAAGCTGGTAAACCAGTAATTTACCTTGATTAAAGCCCTTTAAACTTTCAGTTTCAATAAGCTAAATATATTCAAGGATCATAAAAAGGCATGCAAAGTGTTACAGTTTGTTTTCTTTAAAAAGCAGCCATAGCTTGAGTAGGAAAACATGTCCCCTGCCGGCATGCTACAGAGAAGGACCCTTGTTCTCTGTGTGGAAGCAGTGGTCAACTGAAACCCAACATGGCCTCTGCTGAGTCAGCGCTAAAGCTCTTCAATCAGGGAACATGAGCTTTTCTAAATCCATTTTCCATTTGCATTTCATACCTTCTTTTAGATTCAGATCATGATCACTGGGCCTCTATTCTCCTTTATGCAATGCAGGCAGCTAACTGGTTGTGGGCAGTGGCGGCTGGTGCTCAAATTTTTTTTTGGGGGGGGGGGGCGCAAACAAACTGAAAAATCTTGAAACAAAAAAAACCCATCAATTGCAGCCTCACTGTGCCCATCAAACACAGCCACCTTGCCCATCAATTGCCGCCACTGTGCCCATCAAACGCAGCAACTGTGCCATCAAACGCAGCCACTGTGCCAGCAAACACCGCCATTGTGCCAATCAAATGCCGCCACTGTGCCCATCAAACGCAGCCACTGTGCCATCAAACGCAGCCACTGTGCCATCAAACGCAGCCACTGTGCCAGCAAACGCCGCCACTGTGCCCATCAAATACCGCCACTTTGCTCATCAAATGCAGCCATGGTGCCCATCCAACGCTGTCACTTTGCCCATCAAACGCTGACCTGATAGGTGTCCAATCACAGCGCCTGTCATTTCAGCCAACCAGGTGACGGGTAAAAGACCCGAGCACCTGATTGGCGGAGAGGCGATTCAGTGTTAAGTGTTTGCTTTTCTAACACAGCTGGGTGAACTGCGAGCGCCAAGCATGGCGCTCCCTGTTTACCTTTTTTGACACCTATTAGAGCCTATGGCACTAATCAGGTGTTTCAAAAACACCCCCATCCACTGTAATTCAGGCGCCCGGCCCCCGAAAAGGGGTCGGACGCCTGATAAGAAGGCTGGAAAGGAAAAGGCCTAATGATGCTGGATGTTCTCCAACCAGAAAATAAGATGAGCTGGGTATACATGTACTGAAAGTTGGTTGATCCAGGACAGTGTGTACTGCTGTCTGTACTAACAACTGGCTTCTGTCGAGCAATCATGCTGGTGAACCAGAATAAATCTGTGTATTCTGATAGGGAGAATCCCCGCTGTCAGAATACAAAGACACAACAGGAGAGATCCCTGCATCAACATCACTTGTCTTGGTCTTAAGATAGAAAATAGTAGAGTAAGAAAGAAACAAACTAAAGGAGAGAAAAGAGGGGGGGGGGGTGGGAGAACGGAGGAGGGAGGTGAGGTGGGATAGTAGGTGGGTAGGGTAGAAAGGGGAAAGGGGGGGAAATTTTGTAGTTTTTCTTTAAATATAAAGAAAATTTTCTAAATAAATTCTTCCTTTTTATCGACGCCACAATGACGTGAAATTGAAAAGGGACAAAATTTGAACGGCAAGTTGAAATAAGTCTCTCAAAAGTGTTAACTGAAGTGGAGGAAGAAAAAAAAAGAAGAATAAAAAAAAAAAAACATCACTTTTTTTAATGCGGGGATCTGTGATTTTTTTTTTTTAAACAACCTCCTGGTTGAACAAAAAAAAAAATTAGCACCTATACCCAACTTAAAACTATTACCTGGTGATACTGCCACAAGGGACCTTGTTCAAGTACACATCTGTCTCCCAAGTGTGATCCACCATTGTCACTAGAGTTAAAACGATATCGGTGATCGGTATTGGTATCGGTGCTGATACTAAGCATTTGCATATCGGTACCTGTTCAAATGTACTGCTACCTGAAACCGATACTTGCAGACTCCATTCTTTCCCCTGTCAGTGGGATTCCCCCACTGACAGCTGAAATGTAAAAAAAGCCAGCAATTATCTGTTGTTAAGGAGTGGGGCCGCCGTGTCCTTAACAACCGATGACTCATCCAGCTGTCAGTGGGGTTCCCCTGTTGACAGCTGAAGTGTTAAAGAAGTCCTGGCAATTGGAGCTGTCAAAAAAAGAATAGAAAAGTTGCCGGGCAATATTTATCAACAACAGGGGTCTCAAACTGGCGGCCCTCCAGCTCTTGCAAAACTACAAGTCCCATCATGCCCCTGCCTGTGGGAGTCATGCTTGTAACTGTCAGCCTTGCAATGCCTCATGGGAGCAACAGCTGGAGGGCCGCCAGTTTGAGACCCCTGATCAACAACATTGCTAAGTTAAACAGAAAGATAACAATAAACCTTGTTTATTTTTGTATCTTTCCGTTTCTTCATCTACAGATCAAAGGAATGAACTTCGATCTGCAGATGAAGTCAGTTTAAAGCAGAGGTCAGACTCGAGTCACCTGTTTGAGGACTTGCGACTTGCTTGACAAAATTAAATAAATGACTCGACTTTGACTTGTCACTAATGACTTGCGACTTGACTTTGACTTGGGCTATTTGACTTGCAATGACTTAGCACCACCAGTGCTGTGTCTTGGCCTAGGCAAAAGCCCCCCCCCCCCACAAAAGAAAGCCCCCCCCCCAAGTCCCGGCTTCGGGGTAGATCAGTATTTTGACTTAATTTGTGACTTGACCAAAATAAATGACTTGACTTGACTTGCTTGACTTCTAGCAGGGACTCGACTTGACTTGCTTGCTTTTCGCCACAGTAACTTGGGACTTGCTTGTGACTTGAAGGTTAAGACTTGAGACTTGCTTGTGACTTGCACATGTGTGACTTACTCCCATCACTGGTTTAAAGCAACCTGTCAAGTAAAAAAACATTTTTTTTTCTGTTTTTTTAATAATGTTCCTCTGTTTAACCCCATTTAACCCTTAATTTACTTTAATCAGCCCTAATTAACTCCTTATTCGCCTCCATTTAATTATTATTTTCCTGCTGATATTTTTTTGTTCACTTCTATTTTATAAACTATAAATAATTAAAACTTTTATTTTGTTTGCTTTGTTTGTTAATATTTTTACATCTTTAACATATATTTACACATTTCTTACTGAAAAAAGCGCAAAATGTAAAAAAAATAAATGTATTTCATTTGTAAATAACTTTTCAATGCTGACAGCTAAAGTGTAAACAAAACATTTGCGGTAGGTATCAGTAACTGGTATCGGTGAGTAATAAAAAAAAAAAAAAAAAGTATCGGTACTAGCATTCATTGTAAAAAAAATGGTATTGTGCATCCCAAATTCTCACCCATGCGCCCATAGTGGAGACTACAAGTGTACATGCCGACACACATCGAGCGGGCATTGTCCACCATTGCCACTATAGAAATAATGTGCGGGCGACATTGGAGCGAGTTCATTTCGAAAGGCAATGGCTGAAGGAGGTTGGAGGAGATCAGCAGCACTGACATGCAACAACGAATAAAAAAAGATAAAAACTTTATGATACTTTAGCAGTCTAAATGACATCTAGTTGAGGTTCACATCTATTTTATACTTCTATGGCCTCTTTGTCTCCACTTTCAAAAACATTTTTTTTCCTTTGCAAACAATTGTAAGAAAAAAGTTTGAAGAAGTCAGGAACATAATGGAATAACAGAAGAGTGAACTCAAAGGCTCCTCTTCTTCAGGGAGGAGGGTTGATGGGAAGTGCCTTCCTTGGGGAAGGTCAAAAGTCATTGGTATTAAACTAGACAAGCTGGTATTGTAGTGTTAATGAAAATGCAAAGCAGATGTTTAGTAATTAGGGGAGATGTGAATGACAAGACATGAGAGGTAGCGTACATGCGCTGCTTGGCACAAAGCAGCTGTTGTAACCAATTCCGCTGTCAGGAATATACACAAGTCAGACCATCCCTTGTGAGTTTTGTCATAGCTGTGACAATTAGAAAAAAATTGCAGTTGATTAAAATCAGTTATCTATCACACAAAGCAATTTTTGTAATATTCACTTACAAATGGCATAGGTTAGATGCTGCGACAATGAAGGAAGAGAACAGTGCAGCGTTAACAAAGACAGATATTAAGAGTGCCGCTCGGCATTTATTCCAGGCACGTCGGTGATGTATGTGTCGAACTTTAGCGAGACTTTTAATTGAAAATGCAATTACCTCTCGCATTCATTCTCTAAGCAGGCTCTATGAATAGAAACATGAGTGTTTTTCAACACCGGCACTGTGTAAAATCTAAATTTACATCTGTCGCAGGAGCGTCATCCAGCTAGGCAGTCCACTGTGGCCGAGGTGAAGTGCGGCAGGGCGCCAGCTATACAAAAGCTGGACTGGGAAAGAAGGATTCAGACTTTGTATAGGATGTGAAGAAAGTTGTGTGTTTTGGGAATGAAGACACGGGAAGGGTACCCTGTACATTCTGGTGTTATGGCCACTCCATAGTGCGTATGGCCAGCCCAAAGTCCTTTACACTGGTCTGATATGTGTGTGTGTATATATATATATATATATATATATATATATATATATATATATATATATATATATATATATACTGTATCTACACTATGGGGATACCTGCCTTTACACGCACATGAACTTTAATGGCATCCCAGTCTTAGTCCATAGGGTTCAATAGTGAGTTGGCCCACAGCTTCAACTCTTCTGGGAACTCTGTTCACAAGGTTTAGGAGTTTGTCTGTGGGAATGTTTGACCATTCTTCCAGAAGCGCATTTGTGAGTTCAGACACTGATGTGGACTCTAATTCATCCCAAAGGTGTTCTATTGGGTTGAAGTGAGAACTCTATCCATGTATTTATGGACCTTACTTTATGCACTGGTCCAAATCATTTGGTGGAGGGGGATTTTGGTGTTGGGTTGTTTTTTAGAGGTTGGGTTTGGCCCCTTAGATCCAGGGAAGGGAACTCTTAAGGTGTCAACATACCAAGACATTTTGGACAACTTCATGCTCCCAACTTTGTGGGAACAGTTTGGGGATGGCCCCTTCCAACATGACTGTGCACCAGTGCACAAAACAAGGTCCATAAAGACATGGATGAGTTAGTTTGGGGTGGAGGAACTTGACTGGCCTGCACAGAGTTCTGACCTCAACCCGATAGAACACCTTTGGAATGAATTAGCGCGGAGACTGTGAGCCAGGTCTCCTCTCCAACATCACTGCCTGACCTCACAAATGTGCTTCTGGAAGAATGGTCAACCATTCCCATAGACACACTCCTAAACCTTGTGGACAGCCATCCCAGAAGAGTTGAAGCTGTTATAGCTGCAAAGGGTGGGCCAACTCAATATTGAACCCTACGGACTAAGACTGGGATGCCATTAAAGTCCATGTGGCTGTAAAGGCAGGCGTCCCAATACCTTTGGTAATATAGTGTATACTGTATATATATATATATATATATATACATATATATGACTTTTTTTGCGAAGACTAGGTACAGGAACTCTCTGAATCACCCTTTTTCTCCACCCCTACCCACCTCCAAGTACTGTTCGTTGGTCCCACCATCTGCCCACCTCCCAGTATTGCCTTTTATAGAGAATACAGAACCAAATATTGTTTTTTGGTGCCCGTAATTTGTATGATAACAAAAAAAGCAGCAAAATTGATCTCCTGCAGCCAGCAACAACAATAGACCATCAGCAACAATAGATCCCCCAACAGCAATGGACCACCCACAACAAAGTACCCCAGTACAACAATAGACCCCCCTAGCAACATATTTCCCCACAGCCAGCATCAGGAGACCCTCCAGCAAAAATAGACATGCCCCTCAACAGTAGATCTCTCCTAGCCACAAATGCCCCCCTAGCAACATAAGACCCACTTCTGGCAACAATAGATCCCCCACCAGTAACAATAGACTTCCCCAGCAACATTAGCCCCCCCTGCAAAAAGTCCAGATGATCTCTGCCTTCGCCTTGGTCACATCTCTAGACACTCCCCTGTGTTCCTGTTAAAGACTTGCTTGGCTGACATTCCTTCAGTCTCCAGATCCTGCTTGCTGTTCTACTACGCTCATCTTTGGCTCCCTGACGTTTTAGCATGTCTGACTATCCGTTCCGGTTCCTGAACTCTGGCTTTGTTTTGACTATGTTTACTCTGTTTACCTTTTTTTAACTATTATTAAACAAGTGTGATTTAACTGTACTTCTGTCTCAGTCTGATTCATGGTTTTTGACACATATCCTCGAAAAATGGCCAAGAAATAATAAATTCTGCCAGGGTATGTAAACGTATGAGCAGAACTGTGTATATAAGTAAAGTAAACATCCAATGCAGGACAAGGGATTTGCAGAGCACTATGGGTTTTCTAAAAAAAAAAAAAAAAAGAGGCTAATTATGGCTGAGCACTAAAAGGGTGCAGGAGTCAGCACTCATTCACTTATGTTTTTAAATTTCAACTTCGGCCCCTTAGGTCTGCAAACAAATAGCTTTTTAAAGCAGGAGGTAAGCAGAGACTGGAAAACATGACAATAAGCCTAAAAAGCTCCATCTGCTGGTTGGATATAAGAAAAGAATTTATCTTTATACTTTTACCTAAATAAAAACACTTAAAAAAAATATATCCAGGATAAATAAGGAAAATAACATATGTACGCAAGAACACATTTTCTTAAAGAAAAAGGGCCAGCAAGAAAGAGATAAATCCATTTAAAGTGTTGCTAAACCCAGGACCCTGTATTCACTATATCTGGTCTCCCACAGTACACAGAACATGGAAATGCAATAGTGTTAGTAAATATAAACAGCTAAAAATCTTTTCTCATCAGCAGTATACAGTGGCTTGCGAAAGTATTCGGCCCCCTTGAACTTTTCAACCTTTTGCCACATTTCAGGCTTCAAACATAAAGATATAAAATTTTAATTTTTTTGTGAAGAATCACCAACAAGTGGGACACAATTGTGAAGTGGAACGAAATCTATTGGATATTTTAAACTTTTTTAGCAATTAAAAAACTGAAAAGTGGTGCGTGCAAAATTATTCGGCCCCTTTACTTTCAGTGCAGAAAACTCACTCCAGAAGTTCAGCGAGGATCTCTGAATGATCCAATGTTGTCCTAAATGACTGATGGTGATAAATAGAATCCACCTGTGTGTAATCAAGTCTCTGTATAAATGCACCTGCTCTGTGATAGTCTCAGGGTTCTGTTGAAAGCGCAGAGAGCATCATGAAGACCAAGGAACACACCAGGCAGGTCCGTAATACTGTTGTGGAGAAGTTTAAAGCCGGATTTGGATACAAAAAGATTTCCCAAGCTTTAAACATCCCAAGGAGCACTGTGCAAGCGATCATTTTGAAATGGAAGGAGTATCAGACCACTGCAAATCTACCAAGACCTGGCTGTCCCTCTAAACTTTCAGCTCAGACAAGGAGAAGACTGATCAGAGATGCAGCCAAGAGGCCCATGATCACTCTGGATGAACTGCAGAGAACTACAGCTGAGGTGGGAGAGTCTGTCCAAAGGACAACAATCAGTCGTACACTGCACAAATCTGGCCTTTATGGAAGAGTGGCAAGAAGAAAGCCATTTCTCAAAGATATCCATAAAAAGTCTTGTCTAAAGTTTGCCACAAGCCACCTGGGAGACACACCAAACATGTGGAAGAAGGTGCTCTGGTCCGATGAAACCAAAATCGAACTTTTTGGCCACAATGCAAAACGATATGTTTGGCGTAAAAGCAACACAGCTCATCACACTCAACACACCATCCCCACCGTGAAACATGGTGGTGGCAGCATCATGGTTTGGGCCTGCTTTTCTTCAGCAGGGACAGGGAAGATGGTTAAAATTGAGGGGAAGATGGATGCAGCCAAATACAGGACCATTCTGGATGAAAACCTGTTGGACTCTGCAAAAGACCTGAAACTGGGACGGAGATTTATCTTCCAACAAGACAATGATCCCAAACATACAGCAAAATCTACAAAGGAATGGTTCACAAATAAACGTATCCAGGTGTTAGAATGGCCAAATCAAAGTCCAGACCTGAATCCAATCGAGAATCTGTGGAAAGAGCTGAAAACTGCTGTTCACAAACGCTCTCCATCCAACCTCACTGAGCTCGAGCTGTTTTGCAAGGAAGAATGGGCAAGAATTTCAGTCTCTCGATATGCAAAACTGATAGAGACATACCCCAAGCGACTTGCAGCTGTAATCGCAGCAAAAGGTGGCTCTACAAAGTATTAACGCAAGGGGGCCGAATAATTTTGCACGCCCCACTTTTCATTTTTTTATTAGTTAAAAAAGTTTCAAAAATCCAAAAGATTTCGTTCCACTTCACAATTGTGTCCCACTTGTTGGTGATTCTTCACAAAAAATAAAAATTTTATATCTTTATGTTTGAAGCCTGAAATGTGGCAAAAGGTTGAAAAGTTCAAGGGGGCCGAATACTTTCGCAAGCCACTGTACAAAGTCTTATGACGTCTATCAGTCTGCTTAAAGCTTGTAGGAGGAATTTTCATTCACCTCTGACTGTCCTATGAGGCTGTAGGACCTCTGACCCTCTCTCTGGACAGTGCTGATTGGCCCTGTGCTGATCACAAGGAGTTATAAAGTAGTGAATGTGACTTTCACCAAACGTTTTCTGGTGGTGAACTGATCTCTGTCATTTAAACACGTGCACCAGAAATAATAATTGATCTGCAGTGAATGTTAGGTAAATATCAGATTAACTGCCTTTTAAATATACCCCCTAAAGCAGGAGTGGGCAACCTTAAAGAGGTGGAGATCTACTTGAACAACACGGGAGAAGTCAAAGATCACCGGGCACAGTGTTGCCCAGTGTTGCCTTCTCACACCCGATTCAAACCTCCAATTGCTGTACTACAGTGTGTCAATTGTGTGCATTGCAGGGCAATCATGAGTTTAAATTAGGTGGTGAGGAGGCAACATATCGCCTCCTCACCACCTGTCAACACACACTTGGATCGCTTTTCAGAGGAGTTGCAGTGCCTTCTGCATTTGTGAATGAGCCCTCAGTTGCATTTGGCAGCGGCACCCTTAGGGCTCGTCCACACGTAAAGTTGGGGGGTGGTAAAACAGCAGGCTATAATAGATATCTATGGCTAAGTGTAGCAAACCCGCAGAAAAGCTGCAGGTACACTGCACTGCACCTGCGGTGTGGGTAAAACGCAGAGCATCAATGTGAAAGCAGCCCTATACTATTATGCCCAGTGTATTGCTTCACAATGACCTGAGGATCTCCTCTTTCCTGCTGCTGGCACCACTCTGGAGATCACTAGCCGGGATAAGGGGTGAAGTACATTTAGGGCGAGGGTGATAAAAACACGTCTTAACTATGGGGTTTTACTACTCCCCCCAGACTACAAATGTTAAAGAACCCTAACGGTTCTGAGCCTCCTATAAGGCTGCTTTCACACCGATGCACAGGATATAATAGAAGTCTATGGCTAAGTGCAGAAAACCTGCAGGTACACTGCACTGCATCCGTGGTGTGGGTAAACCGTAGCACATCAGTGTGAAAGCAGGCTTATGCTATTATGCCCGGTGTATTGATTCACACTGACCTAAAGATCTCTTCTTTCCTGCTGTGGGCACCACTCTGGAGACCTCTAGCCAGGATAAGAGGTGGGGTGCAGTTGGTATCACTTCGCATGGGACAGGGGCCAGCACTACAGAGGGGCCATCGGCTTATGCGGCTCTCGCTCCCTACTACACCTCCAACTTTATAAATAGTCCCTCTGCACCATGCTCTGTTTGATGCTCTGGAATGGAGGGTCAGCAAGCCCAGACCTCCATCTACCAGTAACCTGGCCTGATGTACAGGTTGCTGACCCCTGGCTTAAAGTGTATCTCAATCCAAAAACAAAAATATAATATATAGCAGCTTACCAGCCCTTAGATGTAGCAGTTGCATTCTTTTTTTTTTCAGGTTTTTTCCCCCTTTGTGTTACTCTGGTCATGCGAATAACACACTTAATGCCCCTAAATGATAATGCTTTGTTTCTATGGAGGGAGCCGTGGTTGTCAGGGCCATCTTTAATATGGTTTGGACCCTGGGCAAACATTTCTTTTGGGCCCCCCCCAATGCAATTTTGCTCTTCACCCCAACACCTCAAAAAACAGACACATACATAGAATTATCTAATAAAAACTTTAATAATGTATTGTAAACATAAAGAACTGGTCCACAAACAAGTCCTTAGCTAGATCCGTAACAGTAAATACTCGCCAACTGTACATCAAACGCAGCCACTGTACCCATAAATTGCCACCACTGTGCCATCAAACGCAACTACTGTACAACCCCCGCCCGCCCGGCACTTACCGTGTCTCGGTGGGGCAGCGGGTCACGGCTGCGGTGTTCTCCACGCTCCTCCACGCTCCTCGATGTCTTCTCCTGTCCTCTCTTCCCTGATAGGCGTCCAATCACAGTGCCTGTCGTTTCAGCCAATCAGGTGACAGGTAACAGACCCGAGCACCTGGTTGGCGGAGAGGCGGTTCAGTGTTAGGAAAGCGAATATTCATTTGCTTTCCTAACACACAGCTGAGTGAACTGCGAGCGAGATGCCTATCAGGTGCTTAAAAAAAAAAAGCCACCGCTGTAATTCAGGCTCCCGGAGGGGCCGGACACCTCAAAAGGGGGTGGCAGCAGTGACCATAGATAGATTCATGCAATGCATGCATAGACAGGTGGCAGGAGAGAGGGGGCGGCGCCCGTGCGCCCTTTATGGACGCACCGCCACTGGACCTGGGGATGTTTTTTCTTTTTCAATAGCTGCAGAGCAGAGGTGCCCAGGCTTTGTGAGTCGGCCTCCTCTCTGCTGCCGGGAACACATACGGAACTGGCAGGGCCAGGCAGAGCGATGCACATGGGGCATGATTAGGGTGTGCCCAGGCACACCTGGCACACCCCGTGCGCACGCCATGTTAATGGTCTTATTTTGTGCCTGGCTGGTTCACATGTATGTGTTTTGGCGGCCCACATTTGCGCAGGCACAGCAGCCCATTCATTTAAATAGGCTGCCATGCCTGCATTTTCTGCTGAAAAAAAAGGTGCATCATGCATGAATGAATAAATAGGCTGCTGTGCCTGCGCAAATGTGGCCCGCCAAAACACATACATGTGAACCAGCCAGGCACAAAATAAGCCCATCAAGCAGTGAAATACAGTAACAGTCCTGTCTGGTTTGGTGGCCCATGCTGTGTGCTCTGAAATAAAAAAAATACACTCACAGCCTCACTCAGCCTGGACACTGCTGGACTGCAGGAGCGTTTTAAAACTCTCTACAAATGGGAAGCCAGGGGAGGAGAAAAAAGACCTACCTTGTCCTCCTGGCCAGCTCAGCTCCGATCTATCCCTCCACACTCTAGTTTCCCTTATGCCGCGTACACACGGGCGGATTTTTCGGCAACAAAAGTCAGACGGTCTTTCCGACTGGCTTTCAACAGACTTTTGACGGACTTCCGACGGACATTCGAACGAACGGACTTGCCTACACACGATCACACCAAAGTCCGACGGATTCGTACGTGATGACGTACGACCGGACTAGAATAAGGAAGTTCATAGCCAGTAGCCAAAAGCTGCCCCAGCGTCGGTTTTAGTCCGTCGGGCTAGCATACAGAAGAGCGGATTTTTCGACCGGACTTGAATCCGTCAGGAAAGATTTGAAACATGTTCCAAATCTAAAGTCCGTCAGATTTTCAACCGAAAAAGTCTGCTGCAGGTCCGATGGAGCCCACACACGGTTCGGATTGTCCGCCGGATTCGGTCCGTCGGACCAGTCCAGTCGAAAAGTCCGCTCGTGTGTACACGGCATTAGTTGACCATGATTCAGCAGACCAGCACTCTGACAGCACTCCACTCTGTGGTCCAACTCCTCCTACCGAGGCCTCCGCTCCTCATGTCGTACACTTGTACAGGCAGTGACTGTGCACGCATAGCAAGGGGCGGGGCCAGAGCATCAGTGGAACTCAAGGCCCCCGCCCACCCTCTGCCCGCTCCCTGATCGAAAATATGCAGCACTGACACTGCTGCACTGTGCGCGCTGATTCTGCGGCTCAGCGGCTGCTTGTGACAGACTGTCACTGTGTGTGTGGTAAATTTTAAGCGCCGATCATGCGATTTGCGGGCAGTGCATGGGCTTAAGGGGCAGCTCTGCTTTGGGCCCCAAAACAGTGACAGGGCCCTGGGCAGCTGCCCCTGCGGTAAAGACAGCCCTGGTGGTTGTTGCCAAGACTGGAATTTAAACTATCTGCCTTTGTTCCTTTCCATTACTTGATGGCTTGATGGGACTAGTATTTTACTAAATGAAGATAAGGTTCTTTCTCGTGCGTTCTTTTTTTTAAAGTAAAAGTAAAGGGAAAACTTTTTTATTTCATTTTGGATGGAGTTAGCCCCGGGTTACACTGCCGTGACTTGTCATGCGATTTGAGAGTTCAAAGTTGCATTACAAGTCGTGCCCCATTAACTGCAATGGAACTGTTCTAATCGGTTTGACTCAAGTCGCTCTGGTGCTGTCGCTTCCTGCACTATTTTTGGTGCGACTTCAGTATGACTTATGCCGCGTACACAGGACCGGACTTTACGGGCATACTTTGTCCTGCGGACTCTTCGACGGACTTTACAACGGACTTTCCGAATGTACGGACTTGCCTACACACGAACAACCAAAGTCCGATGGATTCGTACGTGATGACGTACGACCGGACTAAAACAAGGAAGTTAATAGCCAGTAGCCAATAGCTGCCCTAGCATTGGTTTTTGTCCGTCGGACTAGCATACAGACAAGCGTACTTTTCGACCAGACTCAAGTCCGTCAAAAAGATTTGAAACATGTTTCATTTCTAGGTCTGTCAAACTTTTGGGGAAAAAAAGTCCGCTGGAGCCCACACACGATCGAATTGTCCAACGGACTCCGGTACGCCGGACCAAGTATGCTGTAAAGTCCGGTCGTGTGTACGCGGCATTACATTGACTTCTGTTAAAGAAGTGGTATGCAAGCCGCGATGAAGTTGCGCAGGGATGTCGCATTCAAAGTTGCACAAAAGTCACGGTAGTGAGAACCCAGGCTAAGGGGAAATCAAAACCCCTGCCTGTTTTTTTTTTGTTTTTTTTGCCATCTGTGTCCCATAGGGGAAATTTCCTTTCACTTCCCGACCCATAGCCAAAACAGGAATTGAAAGGAAATCCCTCGAAGTGAGGAAATCCTGGGGTTTCACCAGGGCTACTGGAACTAGTGCTCCCATTGGAAGATTGCCCCTCTATTGCTGTTCTGGGGTCAACCTAAAAATGTGGGATTTTCCATTACTATCACTTTCAATTATAGCAGTAAACAGGAAATATAGGTGAATTACCCTAACGGGGGCTCAGACAGCAGTAAACACAGATGTTCTAATCCCTCTCCACTTTATACAAAACTTAAAAAAAAGTTTTGATTTTAGTTATGCCTTAAGCTCAAACGAAGTGGCAAGGATACTCCATTACTGGAAAGATCAACAGGTATTTTCTGCACTTTCTGAAAATGTTTTAAGCCTGAATCAAGAAACCGAATGCAGCCACAACTTCTAAGGACTGTTAAACTGCAAGATATTGCATTTGGTTCTCATGTTTAAATAAACTTTAAGGAAGAAATCAGTTTATGCCATTTTTAAGTTTGTCTAGCTTGGGCCAATGTAACATGCATATACCATACCTGTGAGATTCCTCTAGAATCTGCACATCACTGTAGTAGACATTCCAGTCATCTCCACTTATTTCCATGCTGAGTGGCTGCCCTGCTGTATTCTGAACTCAGGGGGTCGGCCGTTCAGCATGGATGCCATTCAAAGAATGGCTCCACCTTGTTCAATCAGAGAAGAAAATTCTAAAATTGCTTCTTTTTCCACCATGCCAGTGGTCCTTCCCCACACTTTCAAATATGATCCAATGCAGAGCTCTTCAAGGAAGTTTCTAATTACTTGTACAATGACAAAGGCCAATGAACCCATTGCACCGGGTCATGGAACATCACAGATCTCATAAAAGCACAAAGAACATGTAAGTCAGCGTCACTCTGAAATTATATGAAAATCTTAATGTTTTATGGAAAGGTTGAGCTTGGCCCTGCCTCCTAAATCTCCAAACTGGTCAGACAGGCATTTATTCTCAATAAAGGACCAAAAGGTTGCGACTGGAGGCAAGTGATGGTGGTGCCAAGCTTGACTTTTAGTCAAGTCACGATTTGCATATTATTTCAGCTGCCCAAATTTTTGGATCTACAATTTGGTTTGATATGCGGTTTTCATTAAAGGTAACATCTACATATGTATTTATTCAATTGTCCAGTTTTTTAACAGGTTTACTTTAAATGGTAAACTAAAAAAAAAATTTCAGTTTGCAAAATAGTTTTTTCACTTTGGGTTGTTTGCCAAATTTTCATGATCAGAATTGATATGCACTATATGTCCAAAAACTGTGGACAACTGACCATCACACCTATAGAAGCTTGCTGGACATCCCATTCAATCCATGGGCATTAATATATGGATGACTATGATTGGTCTGGTTCACGGTTAACACCAAATGTAAAGGGCACCTCATCCCAAAACAGTATCGGGACAAAAAGGAACAAGGTAACAGGGACTTTAACGGTGCCAACAAAGCTTGGAAAATGCTTTCATATTAAAAGTGTAAATTTTATTGGTACAATAAATGTTTAAATAAAGCAAATTCCTTATACATGGTACATCTCTTCTTACAAGGGTCATAAAAACAAGGTGGTTATGAGATACGTAGGTTCAAACCAGATTTGAGAAAAATTGCACATTAGCCCAACATGTTTCGCTGATTGCTTCTTCAGGGGACGTGCAATTCAGAGACAAATTGGTATAACAAAGCCACAAATAACACCACCAATAAACACGCCAGCCAGATGCAAAAGCTCACCCCCAGAGGCTTCCCAGCACAAGAGGGAGACAGTCTAGGTAGTGGCCATAGAGGGTAGAAGGATCAGGTTAATATGGTTTTGATTGATTGAGTAGGAATTAGTGAAGGATAGAACTAATTCTGGAACATCTGCAGACTAACAGCATAGGATTAAGTGCTAAGAAGGATGCTGGTAATGTGTGGTAATATAGACGCCAGCTTGATGGAGTCCGGTCCTCCGGCTCTGGCTGAACCTGTTTGAACCTACATATCTCATAACCACCTTGTTTTTATGACCCTTGTAAGAAGAGATGTACCATGTATAATAAATTTGCTTTATTTAAACATTTATTGTACCAATAAAATTTACATTTTTAATATGAAAGCATTTTCCAAGCTTTGTTTTCACCGTTAAAGTCCCTGTTATCTTGTTCCTTTTTGTCCCATTAATATATGGAGTTGCCCCACCTTCCACCATTTGTTACTATAACAGCTTTCAAGCTTTTGGGAATACTGTCCACAAAATTTTAGAGGGTGTCTGTGGGAATTTGTGCCCATTAAGGCAAAAGAGCATTTGTAATGTCAGGTACTGATGTTGCAGGGGAAGACCTGACTTCCATTTGGCATTCCATTTCCAAAGATGTTCAGTAGGGGTTGAGGTCAGGGTTCTGTGTAGGCCGCTTGAGCTCCTCCACACCAAATTTATCAAACCATGTCTTTATGGAGCTGGTTTTGTACACAGAGGCGCAGTTATGCTGAAACAGAATGGGGCCTTCCCTAAACTACTACCACAAGGGTAGAAGTGTACAATTGTCTAAAACAGAGGCCCCCAACCCCCAAATGTTGATCAGTGCCGGTCCATGGTCTGCTGGGGCCAGGCTGCATGGCAGGTGAGCAAGCCAGTACAACCTGCACTGCCACCTTCAAACCACCAAAAGAACCCGCTCCTCTTCTACCAGCACCACTACTCCCCTTCCTCTCTGTGGTCACCTCAGCAGCACATGGGAAGAAGAGGAAGAGAGATGAGAAGAAGGTGGAGAATAAATAGAAGGGAAGGAAGGAGAGCCAGGCTGGGGACAGGATCGTCATGGAACACTGGTGACACCTCTATGGTTTATAGGACAGAGAGATTACCATGTTCCGGGGGCCTTCATACTGAGCTGCACCCCCTCCCCAGCCCGAGGTGGTTTGTCTTCCACGAGGTGGTCCCTGGTGTTGGCGAGGTTGGGGACTGCTGGTATAAAAGGTCTTTGTATGCTATAATATTAACTTAAAGCAATCAAGGATTTTTAGAAGTGTGTCCACATAACTTCTGACCATATAGTGGACAAACATGTGTCTTCAATTGGCTATTTGTGCCCCAGGAAGTACAATCACCATGCAGAATTAAAAGCAAGACAATTACAAGATATATGAGTTAGAACTTTTTTTTAAGAGAAAGACCAAAAGCTAGACGCTATGGCAGCTAATTCCTGTTATCTGAAGACATTAAAACATGAGTATAACAAAAGGCAAAACTTTTTCTAGTTTTGTATAGAGTGGAGAGGGATTAGAATACCTGCCTTTTGTTTTGCTGTCTGTGCCCCCCGTTAGGGAGATTCACCCTCTGAGTTTATCCTGTTTGCCATTATCGTTGAAAGTGAAAGTAAAGGAAAGTTCAACATTTTGGGTAGTCCCCAGAAAAATAATAGAAGGAAAATCTTCCAATGGGGGCAGTAGTTTTGGTGGCCTGGGGGTCCCCAAGGGATTCCCTTAATTTGCAGGGATTTCCTCTCACTTTCTATTTTGGCTTTGGAACAGGAAGTGAAGGTAAATCTCCTCAATGGGGCACAGATGGCAAAAAATAAACCAACAAGGGTTATAACCTTCCCTGAAAAAAAAAAATGTTTTGCCTATAGTTCTACTTGAAGGTGTTTTAGCTCATCGCATTTTTAGAATTGTATTGGGCAATATGCTTCAGATTCACCAACAACTATATAGTACAATTGCCTTACTGATCAGATATAAATTTAATGTAATTATTTTAGTAAGCTCTCATATGTCATAGACGTTGAAGATTCTATAGACATTATACAATCAGACTGCAACATGTGTTGTTTGTTATAAAACAATCATTTTTTGGGTGGGCTGACCCTTCCATCGTTTTCGTTAAAGGTTTTATTTTATGCAGTTAGCTCCTCACTGCCTATTGAAATTCCAAAGCACTAAAGTCTTAACAGAAGATGGTATTTTCTGCTGTATAAATGAGGGAATGAATCTGATCATCTTGATTTATTTATGCCCATTGTGGACCACAAACAAGAATTATTATATCTCCAACAGGAGATGTAAAATAAAGAGGAAAGAACAGACTTGCAAGCCGCTTCGATTGCCTCTTTGTGATGCGGCATTGTTATTCGGATGCCACGCGAATTAAACTCTGATCTTTTAAAATGCATGCAAATTCTTGCAGAATATATATGAAAAAGTCAGTGTCGACGAAGGTGCTCGTAGTCTCTTGATAAATGGGACTCCGGCAAGGCCTTTATTGAGTCTCTGATTTTTAATAATCTGAATCCTGCAAGATTTAATTCTGCATAATTCTGCCTGAAATCAGCTTCTGATTGAGTTGTAATGGCTGTGTTATTGTAAATATGCCTGCATACTAATGTCGCTCTGGAATTCAATAATATTTAGATGAAATTCTTGGCCCGAAGCAGTAGCAAAGTTGGGTTGACAAAAGTCGACAAAAACTTTGACGGTAAAGATTTATTGATTTTCCTGTGTACTTCCAGCAAAAAAAAAAAAAAAAGGAGACAATAAAAGCCCATTTGGATGTATGGAGTTCATATAGCAAGGAGTGCATTATTTTTTAACATAATTGGTTATCTATGGATGTCCCGGTGAAGTCGTTGTAGAAGCAGATTGATAAACATGCTGCGGATGAAAAAGACATACATCAAACGTTTGCAATATTGAGTACAGTGAAAAATCGTTGGCGGTGTGACAGATGTGGTGCCATTTATTACATATTTGTCCAGAAAACTCATCCGCATTATGCAAAAGGCTTGTTCTCTGCTTATCTGTTCCTTTCCACAGCTTTGGATTACCCAGAAGACATCCTTCTATAGGCACAAGCAGGTCCCTGAATGGGCATTGGGATTCTGATATAGGCTCCAAAGCTTGGAGAGATTGTAAATACTTTAAACAGTAACTAGAAGAGGGGAAAATAATGAGTTATAGTGACCAGTCAAGGTTTCCTGTTTCTTTTTCCCAGAAAATCAAACCTAAACATTGATTGGGTGGTAAAGATAGGAGTTTCACGTTGGCTTCTATTTTTGTCCCCCCCCCCCCTCCATTTTTTTAATATTCCCCATAAATGAATAAACTAGTCAATTTCAAGAATGCCTTTTTTGTGTGTAGATATAATATAATAATATAGCCCTATATATATTTCAGGGTCCTAGAGACAGGGGGCGGGATTTACTAAAACTGGAGCATGCAAAATCTGGTGCAGCTCTGCATGCAGGGCCGATCCTGGCCGGGGTGCACGGGGTTCAGTGCACCCAGGCGCCACAGAGGTGGGGGCACTGTCGCTGAAGCGCCAGAGTGCTCCCCTCCCTCCTCCTCTCCTTGTCCGTAGGCGGCTCTCTCCGCCGGTCGCCGCCACTGCCGCCGCTGTGCCCACCATCCCCCCTCCCTCCCCCTGTCAGAGGAGGAGAGCGAGACAGCCGGAGACCAGAGCGGCTGTTTCTGTGTTCAGAGAGAGTTCAGCCGCGGCCGCGCAGTGACGTCACGGGGGGCGGCCCGAGCCCAACATGTTCCACTTCTCCTGTGTGTAGTCCTGCCTGCTGCCCAAGCCTGAGCTCTGTTCTCCACCCGGGTGGCACGGCTGCACACCGTCCTCTCCTCTCCAGCTGCCGCCCGGGTGCTTTTAATTAGCTTAATGGAGGGGGGGAGTACTAATGTAGGGGGGTGATTTGTCCTGGGGGGTCTGTAGTAATGTGGGAGGGGTGATTTGTCCTGGGGTCTGTACTAATATAGGGGCTTGGTTTGTCCTGAGGGGGGTCTGTACTAATGTGGGGGGGTGATTTGTCCTGGGGGGGTCTGTACTAATGTGGGGGGGGGTGATTTGTCCTTGGGGGTCTGTACTAATGTGGGGGGGTGGTTTGTCCTGAGGGGGGTCTAAACTAATGTAGGGACGGGGGTGATTTGCCCTGGGGGGTCTGTACGAATGTAGGGGGGTGGTTTGTCCTAGGGGGGTCTAAACTAATGTAGGGGGGTGATTTGTCCTGGGGGGTCTGTACTAATGTAGAGGAGGTGGTTTGTCTTGGGGGGGTCTATACTAATGTAGGGGGGTGATTTGTCCTGGGGGGTCTGTACTAATGTAGGGGGGTTTGTTCTGGGGGGGTCTGTACTAATGGAGGGGGTGGTTTGTCCTGAGGGGGGTCTGTACTAATGTAGGTGGGGTGGTTTGTCCTGGGGGGGTCTGTACTAATGGAGGGGGGTGGTTTGTCCTGAGGGGGGTCTGTACTAATGTAGGGGGGTGGTTTGTTCTGGTGCGTTCTGTACTAATGGGGGGGGTGGCTTGTCCTGAGGGCAATCTGTACTAATGGAGGGGTGGTTTGTCCTGAGGGGGGTCTATTCTGATAAAGGGGGGGTTTGTTCTGGGGGGTCTGTACTAATGGAGGGGGTGGTTTGTCCTGAGGGGGGTCTGTACTAATGTAGGGGGGGTGGTTTGTCCTGGGGACAATCTGTACTAATGGAGGGGTGGTTTGTCCTGAGGGGGGTCTATTCTGATAAAGGGGGGGGGGTTGTTCTGGGGGGTCTGTACTAATGGAGGGGGTGGTTTGTCCTGAGGGGGGTCTGTACTAATGTGGGGGGGGTGGTTTGTCCTGGGGGGGTCTGTACTAGTGGAGGGGGGTGGTTCGTCCTGAGGGGGGTCTATTCTGATAAAGGGGGGTGTTTTGTCCTGGGGGGTCTATACTGAGGGAGGTGTTTATACTTAGTGGGGGGTCTGCACTGACGGAGGGGGGTCTATACTTAGTGGAGGGGGGTCTGTACTAAGGGGCGACTATAGTTGGTGGAGGGGTGATACCATGTTTTACCGCACTGGGTGACACCAACCCCAGTGACGCACTGCAGCCGCGGGCTCTTGTTTCCCCTCTCCCTCTCCTCCTCGTGCACGCTGCTGTACTAGTGAGAGGCGCACTATGTTTCTTCCCCCGCCTTCATATCGGCCAGGGAAGAAAAAAAAAGGAGCAAAGAAGAGCATTGTGGGACCATCTCTTGTAACATGTCTGCAGTCTCTGACCATCTCTTGTAACATGTCTGCAGTCTCTGATCATCTCTTGTAATATGTCTGCAGTCTCTGATCATCTCTTGTAACATGTCTGCAGTCTCTGACCATCTCTTGTATCATGTCTGCAGTCTCTGACCATTTCTTGTATCATGTCTGCAGTCTCTGACCATCTCTTGTATCATGTCTGCAGTCTCTGACCATCTCCTGTATTATGTCTGCAGTCTCTGACCATCTCCTGTACTATGTCTGCAGTCTCTGACCATCTCCTGTATTATGTCTGCAGTCTCTGACCATCTCCTGTACTATGTCTGCAGTCTCTGACCATCTCTTGTATCATGTCTGCAGTCTCTGACCATCTCCTGTATTATGTCTGCAGTCTCTGACCATCTCCTGTATTATATCTCCAGTCTCTGACCATCTCCTGTAATATGTCCGCATTCTCTGACCATCTCTTGTAACATGTCTGCAGTCTCTGACCAGCTCTTGTAACATATCTGCAGTCTCTGACCATCTCTTGTAACATGTCTGCAGTCTGACCATCTCTTGTATCATGTCTGCAGTCTCTGACCATCTCCTGTATTATGTCTGCAGTCTCTGACCATCTCCTGTACTATTTCTGCAGTCTCTGACCATCTCCTGTACTATGTTTGCAGTCTCTGACCATCTCTTGTCTCATGTCTGCAGTCTCTGACCATCTCCTGTATTATGTCTGCAGTCTCTGTCCATCTCCTGTACTATGTCTGCAGTCTCTGACCATCTCTTGTAACATGTCTACAGTCTCTGACCATCTCTTGTAACATGTCTGCAGTCTCTGACCATCTCTTGTAACATGTCTGCAGTCTCTGACCATCTCTTGTAACATGTCTGCAGTCTCTGACCATCTCCTGTACTATGTCTGCAGTCTCTGACCATCTCCTGTACTATGTCTGTAGTCTCTGACCATCTCTTGTCTCATGTCTGCAGTCTCTGACCATCTCATGTATTATGTCTGCAGTCTCTGACCATCTCCTGTATTATGTCTGCAGTCTCTGACCATCTCCTGTAATTTGTCTGCAGTCTCTGACCATCTCCTGTACTATGTCTGCAGTCTCTGACCATCTCCTGTACTATGTCTGCAGTCTCTGACCATCTCCTGTATTATGTCTGCAGTCTCTGACCATCTCCTGTATTTTGTCTGCAGTCTCTGACCATCTCCTGTATTATGTCTGCAGTCCCTGACCATCTCCTGTATTATGTCTGCAGTCTCTGACCATCTCCTATATTATATCTCCAGTCTCTGACCATCTCTTGTACCATGTCTGCAGTCTCTGACCCTCTCTTGTATTATGTCTGCAGTCTCTGATCATCTCCTGTACTATGTCTGGGGGCTCTTTCTAACAGACTCTCTAACAGAAGCCCTCTCTGTGTGCATCAGAGAGACTCTGCTCCAGGTCTCATTAGTGTACGCTCTTCCTGTATTTACTTTATTGTTAAAAGATCATGGGAGGATCCCAGGGTAACAAAGACTTCTTCGGGGAGCATCTCTGTGTTTGAGTCGTTGCCATAGAAACATTTGTAAAGGGGAGGAGTTGGTAAGATGACCACGCCCACGTGGGGGCACCAGAAATATTTCTGCACCCAGGCGTCTGTGACCCTAGGATCGGCCCTGTCTGCATGGAAACCAATTGGTTACCATGCACAGCTGCACTAAATTCTGAATGCTCCAGTTTTAGTAAATCTCCCCCAGAGAGTTGATAAATTAAATATTATTAGCCTTATGAGAGCCAAGAAAAAAAATATTGGTTACGTATCAAATTTTTTTTTCAGCTTCTCTGCCGAAAAGTAGAACCTCCAGACTGATGGAAAAGCATCATATGTTTTGAACCTTAAACCTCCCTGGCAGTATGATTATGTCAGATTTTTGATGCTCAAAGCGCTACATTGTTTTGCATGGAAATTTGGTGTTTTATATTGTAGGCCTGTAATTCTTAGGAATAACTCACTTAAATCTGTCCAAACAAGAGTCTAGTAGACATCCCGGGTATGATAAAGTTTGAAACACGAAATCTTAAATTATAATATAATAAAGAACTATAAATAATTATTACAAATAATAAAATAGTAATTAAAAAATGTATTCAATAATGTAATCAAATCAAAAACACAGAAATTTGCTCAGTTGCTGAATTGTCGCTGTCGTCACTTTCAGTGTTTGATGACTAATATCCCCACAAATCACTATCACTCAATTCTGCAAGTGATTCTAATTTATTATCACTGTTTTTTAGCTGGTCTAAAACCACTTATGATGTAAAGGGACACTTTTTGGTTGCTATGGACAAGCTCCAGTTTCCAGGCATAACAGTATATATAATATAAAACTGCATGCAGGGCACTGGACTATGTGAAATGATTTGATACAGTAATGTAATCTGTAAGATTACAGTGTACTGTATGTGTTCTGTATTTTTCAGTTTTTGAATTTGGCGCCGTGCTACGTCCCTGTGCATTGCGACGCTCGCAGGGAACGGAGCCTGGCACTGTGATAGATTGAGTGGAGACACGGCTCGCACACACAGCGGGAGGACATCGCAGGATCCTGGGGACAAGGTAAGTAGGCTGTACATGGATCCTGCGATCCAATCCCGAGGCTCGGGGGTTAGCGCTTTTGGTACTGAAAATTCACCCCGAGCCACACTCGGGAATACCTCCAGGGAGGATAAAGCGGAGCTCCACCCAAAAGGAGAAGCTCTGCTTGTCTGCCTCCCCTCTCCGCTACCACATTTGGCACCTTTTGGGGGGGTTTTAATAGATACCCACGCTCATTTCCGGCTCAGTTCACTGTTGGCGAGCTGAGCCGGAAGTTCAGTCCACCTCCTTCCCCCGTGCCTTCTGGGTCACTTTACAGGTCCCAGAAGACTGCGGTTCATTCACAAAACACAGTGCGCTTCGTACATGCACAGTAGGAAACCAGCAGTGAAGCCACAGGACTTCACCACCGGTTTGCCTTAGTCAAGATGGCGGCGCCTGCACCCAATAGCCGATTCAAAAATTGGTTTGGGCGAAGACACTGCTGGATGCCTGGACAGGTAAGTGCCCTAATATGAAAAGTCAGGAGCTACAGAATTTGTAGCTGCTGGCTTTTCTTTTTTTTCTTTAATTTAAAAAAAAAATTTAATTTTTTTTTTTGAGGGGAGCCTGGAGCTCCTCTTTAAAGTTTATTTCCACATTTGTGGTCAAATTGGGATAACACCTACTTTAAACTTGTTACATGTCCCCATTCTCATAAAAACCGCAGCTCTATTCTTTACCCTCAAGCAAGGAAAAATCCTAAGTAGTTCTCTTTGTTTATAGGGAGCTGGGCTGCTGTGTTTGCCATAACGAACCCTGTCTGTTCTGAGCAGGCAGATCTTCATTATCAATTAACTAGATTTGACCACTGTCTGTCCAAGCAAAGGGTTAAAGGTGTAAAGGCTGGGCTTCTTGCATTGAATGTTAATGAAAACAGACTTGGAACAGGCTCACACAAATCCTTGCAGTTAGCCATAACACCTCCACCTGAGAAACATCTAAAAGTAAGAAATCTTCAAAAACATGTTTTGTCATATTGGGCTCCATTCACAAAAGGAACTTGCATATGATACTTAGGTGTCAGCAGGACACATTTTGCCGAAATATCGCATGCAGTCCTGAAACTGTCAATTCGCTCTATACTTCTGCGATATGTACCGCAAAATGCGGAAAATGTTTGGTAAATACTGCATTAAAAAGCGTTAAACTCTAGTCACAAAAGGAAATAAATATTTAAATGCATGCAGAAATTAAGTAGTGGTCCAGGCATGCCGTATTTGTGGAACTTGTACTGGTTGTTAAGGAGCGGGGGGTGGCACCCCCCCAAGACCAGTAAACAACATTGTTATTAAGGAGCAGGCAGCCGCCATGTCCTTAACAACCAATGAGTCATCAGCTGGTTCCCTGCTGACAGCTGAATTAAAAAAAAAAGAATTGCCGGCAATGTAAAAATAAGAAAAATAATGGTGTGGAGTCCCCTCCCCCAATCCATACCAGGCCTTTTGAGTCTGGTATGGATTTTGAGAAAAAACCCCCACACCAAAATTTAAAAAAATGCTGTGAGGTCCCCTCCAAAATCCATATGTACCCAATACTCATTCACATGGGGGGTGGGACCCCCAAAGCACATTCCCATTTTGAGGGCATGTGGCCTGGTATGGTTTAGGAGGGGGAGGCACTCGTTCGTCCTCTCCCTTTCCTGACCTGCTTGGCTACATGCTTGGATAGGGGTCTGGTATGGATTTTGGGGAGGACCCTACGCCATTTTTTTAACATTTGGATCTGGTATGGATTGGGAGGGCCCCACACTGTTTTTTTTTTCTTATTTTTTTTACTTCTGGCAGTTCTTTTTTTTACATTTAGCTGTCAACAATGAATCCCACTGATAGCTTATGACTCATCGGTTAATGACGCGGCGGCCGCTCGCTCCTAAACAACCATGCTGTTTACTGGTTGTTAAGGACTCTGGCGGCCAACTGCTCCTTCACAATGTGAATTTACTAATGTAAATAAACACGCCAGCTACCGGCAGGCATTAGATTCCTGCATGTTTTCACTATTAAAATACCGCAAGACTTCATAAAATAACGCAATAATTTAGTAGCCTTTTTTTGTAAATGCCCAAAAAACTTTTTAAAAAGCACTGAGCTGTATTTTACTGCATTTTTTAAGGTTTTCAATACTTCTTTGTGAATGGAGCCCACTGTGTGAATGGTAACACATAATAAACATATAGTGGGAACATATAGTGGGATTTTCCAAAATTTTACTACAAAAGTGGAACTACACTTCAATGTCTAACCCTCACCCAAAACTGAAATCACGGGTCTTTAAAAAGGTCAGCACATGCAACACACAAAAGCATAATTGTCATAATCAAACATACAAAATGAATTGCTTATATACATCTACATAATCTTTATATGTATTGGACATATGATTTTATTGTATACATAAATGTTTATATATATGATTTTTTTAGGTTTTGGCTGGAAGTGTGCACACTAATGCCCCGTACACACGGTCGGATTTTCCGATGGAAAATGTCCGATCAGAGCGTGTTGTCGGAAATTCCGACCGTGTGTGGGCTCCATCGGACATTTTCCATCGGATTTTCCGACACACAATGTTGGAGAGCAGAAGATAAAATTTTCCGACAACAAAATCCGTTGTCGGAAATTCCGATCGTGTGTACACAAATCCGACGGACAAAGTGCCACGCATGCTCAGAATAAATAAAGAGATGAAAGCTATTGGCCACTGCCCCGTTTATAGTCCCGACGTACATGTTTTACGTCACCGCGTTTAGAACGATCGGATTTTCCGACAACTTTGTGCGACCGTGTGTATGCAAGACAAGTTTGAGCCAACATCCGTCGGAAAAAATCCTAGGATTTTGTTGTCGGAATGTCCGAACAAAGTCCGACCGTGTGTACGCCCTATAACTGTGGAAATAATAGTGATAGCTTTCCGAAAGTAGGAATATCCATGTCTTGAAAAAGCAGGAAAAACAGCGAAACGTGTAGACATAAAGGAGGTTGTTTCAAAATGATGCACTGCATAGATGTATAATTCTACACAGGGTGATAACTGGCCTTTTTATTGGTAATTTTAAAAAATAAGAAGCAATTGAAACATAGGAAAGTGACATCAGAAAAAGAATGAGTAGTCCATCGAGTCTGCCCTTTTTTCTTTTTCTGCCCATTAACTTTATTGTTTGAGTATAGATCTATGTTTGTCCGTAGCATGTTTGAAGCCATTTACTGTTGACTGTCTCACTATCTCTGCTAGTATTTTATTCCAAGCATCAACTACTTAAACTATCTTCTAACTACTTTCTAAGATTAGTTTTGAACTTTCCTCCAGTTAGTTTGAGGTTATGTCCTCGTGTTCTTCATCTTGATTCTTGATTTCACCCCATTGATGTATTTAAAGGTTTCGATCATGTCTCTCCTTTCCCTTCTCTCCTCCATACTGTACATATCAAGTTCTTGAAGTCGCTCTCGATGTGTTTTATCCCCCAAACCTTTCATCATTTTTGTTACCAGTCTCTGGACTCATTCTTTCTAATCAATATCTTTCTGTAAGTGAGGTCTCCAGAACTGGACACAGTATTCTAAATGAGGTCTCACTAAAGAGCTATATAGGGGAATCAGGACCTCCTTCCTCCTGCTGGTGACCCCTCTAGTGATATAAAGCTCTATATAGGGGAATCAAATCCTCCTTCCTCCTGCTGGTGATCCTTCCAGTGATGCATCCCAAAATTCTATTTGCTTTTCCCACTGTCTGGCCACACTGTTTACTCATTTTGCAATCATCTGAAATAAGTACCCCTATTAAAAACCTCTATGGCAGGGGTGTCCATCTTGAGGCACATGGATGGCATGCGGCCCAAGACAGCTATGAATGTGGTTCAACACAAAATTTATATGAAAATATATAAAATATGTAGATTTTTGGGAATTTTTTTATAAAAATACATTCACACTTAGCGAACACATGCGGATGAAGAAAAATTTGACAGTGTCTCTTTAACCACTTGCCGACCGCCTCACGCCTATATACGTGAGCAGGTCGGCACGGGCAGGCAAAATCACGTACCTGAAACGTGATGCCTTCCCGCGGGCGGGGGGTCCGATCGGACCCCCCCCCCCGGTGCCCTGGGTGGTCGGGTCTTGTTCGCGGGCGATTGGGGGTCAGGGGGAGGCCATCCATTGATTGCCACCCCCTCCCGATCGCTCCCACAAATCAAATGCTTCCTCTCCCTCTGTAATGTAAACAGAGGGAGAGGAAGTGATGTCATCTCTCCTGGAGCCGGTCTTTTTGATCCGACGCCGAGGAGAGAAGACATCCAAGTAAGTGCACCAACACCACACGCTCAGTAGAACACGCCAGGCACACTTTTCACCCCCTGTCACCCCCCGATCACCCCCCGATCACCCCCCTGTACCCACTGTCACTCTGACACCAATAGCAGTTTTTTTTTTTTTTTTGCATTGGTGTCAGTTTGTCAGTTATAAGTGTTAGGGCAGTTAGGTTAGCCCCCTTTAGGTCTAGGGTACCCCCCCTTAGGTCCAGGGTACCCCCTAACCCCCCCTAATAAAAGTTAACCCCTTGATTACCCCCCGTCACCAGTGTCGCTAAGCGATCGTTTTTCTGATCGCTGTATTAGTGACACAGGTGACGCTAGTTTAGGGAGGTAAGTATATAGGTTCGCTGTCAGTGTTTTATAGCGACAGGGACCCCCATATACTACCTGCTAAAGGTTTTAACCCCCTGATTGCCCCCTAGTTAACCCTTTCACCAGCGATCACCGTATAAGTGTTACGGGTGACGCTGGTTAGATAGTTTGTTTTTTGTAGTTTATTATAGTTTATTACAGTTTATTATAGTTTTAGGGCACCCGCCGTTTATTACCTTATAAAGGTTTAACCCCCTAATTGCCCGGCGGTGATAGAAGTTAAGTTTTTAGGATCAGATAAGGTCTGCGTCGCCCCAGGCAGCGTCAGGTTAGCGCCAGTACCGCTAAAACCCGTGCACGCAGCATACACCTCCCTTAGTGCTATAGTATCTGAACGGATCGATATCTGATCCGATCAGATCTATACTCCCCAGCAGTTTAGGGTTCCCTGAAACGCAGTGTTAGCGGGATCAGCCCAGATACCTGCTAGCACCTGCGTTTTGCTCCTCGGCCCAGCCCAGCTCAGCCCACCCAAGTGCAGTATCGATCGATTACTGACACTTACAAAACACTAAGCACACATAACTGCAGCGGTCGCAGAGTCAGGCCTGATCCCTGCGATCGCTAACAGTTTTTTGGTAGCGTTTTGAATCAGTCGCTGACAGTCGGGAGCTTTTTTGCCTGTGAGTCTCACTAGTGTACCCCTAAATTTAGAGGCCAAAATGGCAAATCGAAGGTACACTAGTGAAGAGGCCTACAGGATTCTGAGCATGACAGATAGTGAAGAGGAAGTCACTCATCTGTCAGATTCAGGCTCAGAATACGATCCTGTAGAGGACAGCGGCTCCATGACAGATAGCTCTGACGACGGAGTTGTGGTCCCTGCTAAGGTCAGGCGTACCAGACCCCGAACTTATGCTGTCCTTGAAGTGCAAGAACCGCAGGGCTCTCGTATGGAGCAGAGAAGTACTAGCGCCGCTACTCCTTCTGGTGAACTGGCAAGCACCAGCGGCCTAGTACACCCTGGTCGTACATCCAGCACTGCAGTATCACGTGGTGACGTGGCGAGTCCCATAAGTGCAGTTCAAGCTGGCGAGGTGGCAAGCACTAGTAGTGTCCCGCTGCCACCAAGAAGACGAACACAGGCCCGTCGTGCCCATAGTGCCCTTCCTGCTGCATTGGCCAATCCGAATTGGGTACCCACCACTTCTGCAGCACCCGTACTTCCCCCTTTCACTGGCCAACCCGGAATTCAGGTGGAAACAGTTGACTTTATGCCACTGGATTTTTATTCGCTGTTTTTCACCGAAGATCTCTATAGATCTATTGTGGACCAAAGCAATTTATACGCTGGTCAACACATCGCCACTATGCCCCAGTCCACCCTTGCCAGAGATTGGAGACCAATTACGGTCTCCGAATTTAAGATCTTTCTGGGCCTTTCCCTCCTCATGGGGTTGAATAAAAAGAGTGAGTTGCGGTCATATTGGTCCACTGACCCAATTTACCATTCACCCTTGTTCTCTGCTTCCATGGCCAGGGCACGATACGAGCAGATTTTGCGGTTCATGCACTTCAACAACAATGAACTCTGTCGTCCTCGTGGAGACCCTGGATACGATCGGCTCTACAAAATTCGGCCCCTCGTAAACCACTTCAACCAACGTTTTGCAGACTTGTTTACCCCCCATCAAGTTGTCTGCGTTGATGAGTCCCTGGTTAAATTTTCTGGCCGCTTGTCATTCAAACAGTACCTTCCCAGCAAGCGTGCCAGATACGGGGTCAAGATGTATAAGCTCTGTGACAGGGCCACAGGCTATACATGTAGATTTATGGTTTACGAGGGAAAAGATAGTCACGTAGAGCCGACAAACTGCCCTGACTACATAGGAAGCGCTGGCAAGATAGTGTGGGACTTGGTGTCACCCTTATTCGGAAAGGGGTACCACTTGTACGTGGACAATTATTATACGAGCGTGCCACTTTTTAGCCACCTTTTTGATCATCAGATTGGAGCATGTGGCACCGTGCGACCTAATCGCCGGGGCTTTCCCCAGCGGCTTGTAGATTCCCGTCTTAGGCTGGGGGAGAGAGCCTGCTTGAAGTATAATAATTTGCTCGCTATGAAGTGGAGGCATAAGAAGAATGTTTTCGTTCTCACCTCCCTTCATGCAGACACGACGGTCCAAATTCCTACGGCGACTGGTGTTGTGGAGAAACCCCTCTGTGTCCACGAATACAACCTTAATATGGGAGGGGTGGACCTCAACGACCAGTTGTTGGCGCCGTACCTAGTTGCCCGTAAGGCCAGACGCTGGTACAAAAAAGTGTCTGTTTATTTATTTCAATTGGCTTTGCTGAACGCTCATGTGCTATACAGAGCTTCAGGACGGACTGGATCCTTCCTTACATTCCAGGAAGAGATCGTCAGAGCCCTTCTGTATCCAGACGGTGCTCCACCTCACCATCCCCAACCGAATGCAGTAAGCCGGCTGCATGAGAGGCATTTTCTTTATGCCCTCCCGAGTACCCCTACCCAACGAACCCCCCAAAAAAGATGTCGTGTCTGCAGCAAGCGCGGATTTAGGCGTGACACCCGGTATCGTTGTCCCCTCTGTCCTGGCAATCCTGGTCTTTGCATTGGTGAATGTTTTGAACGCTACCACACACTAGTGGAGTATTAGCGTAGGGTACAGCACTGCACAGACTAGGCACACTTCCACAGGGTCTCCCAAAATGCTGTCGCATTTTGAGAGACCCAAACCTGGTACCAGTTAAAAAAGTTAAAGTTACAAAAAAAAGTGTAAAAAAAACAAAAAAAAGTAAAAAAAAGAAAAAAACACAAAAAAAATATAAAATAAAAAAACCAAAAATAGTTGTTGTTTTATTGTTCTCTCTCTATTGTTATGCATTCTATACTGCAATGTTTTATTGTTGTGTTTTTATCATGTTTGCTTTATAGGTATGCAATTTTTTTATACTTTGTTTTTTTTATTGTTAACCACCTTTGTGTTTTCAGGTACGCCATTCAGCTGCAGAGCGGATTTATTTATCTTGACAGCAACAGCGTTTGCTCCCACGATACATAAAGCCGCGACTCCAGCGCTGTCGGAGGTGATTTCACCACCACAGTTACATACTTCAGCATATATGCCGAAGCGTGGGGGCAGCAGTGGGTGGAGGAGCGATTTGCTCCTGCCTTTTGCGGGAGGATGCCCCCATGCTTCGGCATATATATTTTTTAGGTAGGTACAGGTTGCGTTAAATGTTTTATTTTTTACTATGTTTTTTTTGTATTTTGCTTTGCAGGTATGGTAAGTATTACTGTTATACTGTAATGTTACTTTGTTTTTTTGTTAACCATCATTTGCTTAGCAGGTACGCCATTCAGTTGCAGCACGGATTTATTTATCTTGACAGCAACAGCGTTTGCTCCCACGATACATAAAGCCGTGACTCCAGCGCTGTCGGAGGTGATTTCACCACCACAGTTACATACTTCAGCATATATGCCGAAGCGTGGGGGCAGCAGTGGGTGGAGGAGCGATTTGCTCCTGCCTTTTGCGGGAGGATGCCCCCATGCTTCGGCATATATATATTTTTAGGTAGGCACAGGTTGCGTTAAATGTTTTATTTTTTACTATGTTTTTTTGTATTTTGCTTTGCAGGTATGGTAAGTAATACTGTTATACTGTAATGTTACTTTGTTTTTTTGTTAACCATCATTTGCTTAGCAGGTACGCCATTCAGTTGCAGCACGGATTTATTTATCTTGACAGCAACAGCGTTTGCTCCCACGATACATAAAGCCGTGACTCCAGCGCTGTCGGAGGTGATTTCACCACCACAGTTACATACTTCAGCATATATGCCGAAGCGTGGGGGCAGCAGTGGGTGGAGGAGCGATTTGCTCCTGCCTTTTGCGGGAGGATGCCCCCATGCTTCGGCATATATATACGGTGCATGTATGCCCATCATTAGAAGTGGGTGGATGAAGGGAGGTATTCTAATGGTGGGCATACCCACCGATCAATATTTTTTTTTCGTTCAGCCCACAGGCTGCATGAAAAAAAGTTTACAATGTATGCCCAACAAGGACCAGCAACGTACTGGTATGTTGCTGGACTTTGAGTGGTTATACCAGAATGATGCCTGCAGGTTTAGGTATCATCTTGGTATCATTCTTTTCAGCCAGTGGTCGGCTTTCTTGTAAAAGCAATCCTAGCGGCTAATTAGCCTCTAGACTGCTTTTACAAGCAGTGGGAGGGAATGCCCCCCCCCCCACACCGTCGTCCATGTTTTTCTCTGGCTCTCCTGTCCCAACAGGGAACTTGAGAATGCAGCCGGTGATTCAGCCAGCTGACCATAGAGCTGATCAGAGACCAGAATGGCTCCAAACATCTCTATGGCCTAAGAAACTGGAAGCTACAAGCATTTCATGACTTAGATTTCGCCGGATGTAAACAGCGCCATTGGGAAAGCATTTTATCACACCGATCTTGGTGTGGTCAGATGCTTTGAGGGCAGAGGAGAGATCTAGGGTCTAATAGACCCCAATTTTTTCTAAAAAGAGTACCTGTCACTACCTATTGCTATCATGGGGGATATTTACATTCCCTGAGATAACAATAAAAATGATAAAAAAAAGATAAAAATGAAAGGAACAGTTTAAAAATAAGATAAAAAAGCAAAAAAAAAAAAAAAAAAAAAAAAAAAAAAGCACCCCTGCCCCCCCCCCTGCTCTCGCACAAAGGCGAACGCAAGCGTCGGTCTGGCGTCAAATGTGAACAGCAATTGCACCATGCATGTGAGGTATCACCGCGAAGGTCAGACCGAGGGCAGTAATTTTAGCAGTAGACCTCCTCTGTAAATCTAAAGTGGTAACCTGTAAAGGCTTTTAAAGGCTTTTAAAAATGTATTTAGTTTGTCGCCATTGCACGTTTGTGCGCAATTTTAAAGCATGTCATGTTTGGTATCCATGTACTCGGCCTAAGATCATCTTTTTTATTTCATCAAACATTTTGACAAAATAGTGTGTTTTAGTGTATTAAAATTTAAAAAAGTGTGTTTTTTCCCCAAAAAATGCGTTTGAAAAATCGCTGCGCAAATACTGTGTGAAAAAAAAAAATTAAACACCCACCATTTTAATCTGTAGGGCATTTGCTTTAAAAAAATATATAATGTTTGGGGGTTCAAAGTAATTTTTTTGCAAAAAAAAATAATTTTTTCATGTAAACAATAAGTGTCAGAAAGGGCTTTGTCTTCAAGTGGTTAGAAGAGTGGGTGATGTGTGACATAAGCTTCTAAATGTTGTGCATAAAATGCCAGGACAGTTCAAAACCCCCCCAAATGACCCCATTTTGGAAAGTAGACACCCCAAGCTATTTGCTGAGAGGCATGTCGAGTCCATGGAATATTTTATATTGTGACACAAGTTGCGGGAAAAAGACAAATTTTTTTTTTATTTTTTATTTTTTGCACAAAGTTGTCACTAAATGATATATTGCTCAAACATGCCATGGGAATATGTGAAATTACACCCCAAAATACATTCTGTTGCTTCTCCTGAGTACGCGGATACCACATGTGTGAGACTTTTTGGGAGCCTAGCCGCGTACGGGACCCCGAAAACCAAGCCCCGCCTTCAGGCTTTCTAAGGGCGTAAATTTTCACTCTTCACTGCCTATCACAGTTTCGGAGGCCATGGAATGCCCAGATGGCACAACCCCCCCCCCCAAATGACCCCATTTTGGAAAATAGACACCCAAAGCTATTTGCTGAGCGGTATAGTGAGTATTTTGCAGACCTCACTTTTTGTCACAAAGTTTTGAAAATTGAAAGAAAAAAAAAATACGTTTTTCTTGCCTTTCTTCATTTTCAAAAACAAATGAGAGCTGCAAAATACTCACCATGCCTCTCAGCAAATAGCTTGGGGTGTCTACTTTCCAAAATGGGGTCATTTGGGGGGGTTTTGTGCCATCTTGGCATTTTATGGCCTTCAAAAGTGTGATAGGTAGTGAGGAGTAAAATCAAAAATGTATGTCCTTAGAAATCCTGAAGGCGGTGCTTGGTTTTTGGGGCCCCGCGCGCGGCTAGGCTCCCAAAAAGTCCCACACATGTGGTATCCCCGTACTCAAGAGAAGCAGCAGAATATATTTTGGGGTGTAATTCCACATATGCCCATGGCATGTTTGAACAATATATCATTTAGTGACAACTTTGTGCAAAAAAAAAAAAAAAATTGTCACTTTCCCGCAACTTGTGTCAAAATATAAAATATTCCATGGACTCAACATGCCTCTCAGCAAATAGCTTGGGGTGTCTACTTTCCAAAATGGGGTCAATTGGGGGGGGTTTGTGCCATCTGGGCATTTTATGGCCTTCAAAAATGTGATAGGTAGTGGGGAGTGAAATTACAACTTTACGCCCTTAGAAATCCTGAAGGCGGTGCTGGGTTTTCGGGGCCCCGTACGCAGCTAGGCTCCCAAAAAGTCCCACACATGTGGTATCCCCGTACTCAGGAGAATCAGCAGAATGTATTTTGGGTGCAATTCCACATATGCCCATGGCCTGTGTGAGCAATATATCATTTAGTGACAACTTTGTGCAAAAAAAAAAAAAATTCTCACATTCCCGCAACTTGTGTCAAAAAATAAAATATTCCATGGACTCAACATGCCTCTCAGCAAATAGCTTGGGGTGTCTACTTTCCAAAATGGGGTCATTTGGGGGGGTTTTGTGCCATCTTGGCATTTTATGGCCTTCAAAACTGTGATAGGTAGTGAGAAGTGAAATCAAAAATTTATGCCCTTAGAAATCCTGAAGGCGGTGCTTGGTTTTCGGGGCCCCGTACGCAGCTAGGCTCCCAAAAAGTCCCACACATGTGGTATCCCCGTACTCAGGAGAAGCAGCAGAATATATTTTGGGGTGCAATTCCACATATGCCCATGGCATGTTTGAGCAATATATCATTTAGTGACAACTTTGTGCAAAAAAAAAAAAAAAAAAATTGTCACTTTCCCGCAACTTGTGTCAAAATATAAAATATTCTATGGACTCAACATGCCTCTCAGCAAATAGCTTGGGGTGTCTACTTTCCAAAATGGGGTCATTTGGGGGGGTTTTGTGCCATCTTGGCATTTTATGGCCTTCAAAACTCTGATAGGTAGTGAGGAGTGAAATAAAAAATTTATGCCCTTGGAAATCCTAAAGGCGGTGATTGGTTTTCGGGGCCCCGTACGCGGCTAGGCTCCCAAAAAGTCCCACACATGTGGTATCCCCATACTCAGGAGAATCAGCAGAATGTATTTTGGGGTGCAATTCCACATATGCCCATGGCCTGTGTGAGCAATATATCATTTAGTGACAACTTTGTGCAAAAAAAAAAAAAATTGTCACATTCCCACAACTTGTGTCAAAAAATAAAATATTCCGAGGCGAGATAGAGGGAGAAGTGACAGAAGACCTGGATTATTTCAGGTCCATGCAGTTAGGAGCGTATATCCGCTCAAAAACCAAAACATTCTCAGTAATACGGGAGCTAACTAGCTTTGAGCGGACCTGTCTAAATGGCGAAAGTGTGAGGCATTCCTTATCACATTTTTATGAAACACTAACAAACCTGGAAGCCCCACAGGAGCTCAACTTTATGCAAGCCTGGGAGAGAGAGTTAGGAGTAACGTTTACTCAAAAACAGAAGGCGAAAATGCTAAAATCAGTACATAAAACATCGATTGCTAGCAGATATCAAGAGGGAGGATACAAAATCCTTACTAGATGGTATAGAACACCATCAGCTCTTCAAAAAATTTATCCACAGGTATCAGATAGATGCTGGCGTTGTAAGAGGGGGGTGGGAACGATGATACACATATTCTGGGAATGTGAGGAAATCAAGGGCTTCTGGGAAACAGTTGAGGAAACGATTAAGGACATTACAGGTGTGTCTCTTGGGAGCAACCCGGCTGCATTCTTATTAAATGACGTTCCCCTATCGGTGGAAAAATATAGGAATTCCCTGCTTAAACATCTTCTCACTGCCGCAAGGGCTTGTATCCCGGCTCTGTGGAAGAGTACAGTCCCTCCGACTAAATTTCAGTGGTGGGCTAGAATTACAGAAATTCAACAAATGGAAAACTTGACTATGATGTTGAAAGAACAAGAGGAGAAATATCGGAGGATTTGGTCCCCTTTAGTAGAGTATAAAATCAGAGAACAGGAGAAGGGGGCTAGGTAAGATCGAATGGACCTGAGGAGAGGGGTCCCCCCTCCTCCCCTGGAGGGGTGGCGTGGTGGTGTATAAAATTTTTTTTTTTTTTTTTTCCTTTGTACTGGTGGGGTGGGGGGGGGGGGGTATAGGGGTTATGGGAAACGAAAAAGGGGGAAATATACGCTTGCCCTTGGAACAGAAGAGACTCAGAACTACTTTGTAAGGAAACGTGCTAAATAGCTATACTATGATAAAAAGAAGATGTATATGCTGATATGATGTTTAAAAGAAATGTTTCATGTGGCATGTGATATATGACTGTCAGAAAATAAAGAATTTATAAAAAAAAATAAAATATTCTATGGACTCAACATACCTCTCAGCAAATAGCTTGGGGTGTCTACTTTCCAAAATGGGGTCATTTGGGGGTGTTTTGTGCCATCTTGGCATTTTATGGCCTTCAAAACTGTGATAGGTAGTGAGGAGTGTAATCAAAAATCTATGCCCTTAGAAATCCTGAAGGCGGTGCTTGGTTTTCGGGGCCCCATACGCGGCTAGGCTCCCAAAAAGTCCCACACATGTGGCATCCCCGTACTCAGGAGAAGCAGCTGAATGTATTTTGGGGTGCAATTCCACATATGCCCATGGCCTGTGTGAGCAATATATCATTTAGTGACAACTTTTTGTAAATTTTTTTTTTTTTTTTGTCATTATTCAATCACCTGGGACAAAAAAAATAAATATTCAATGGGTTCAACATGCCTCTCAGCAATTTCCTTGGGGTGTCTACTTTCCAAAATGGGGTCATTTGGGGGGGGTTTGTACTGCCCTGCCATTTTAGCACCTCAAGAAATGACATAGGCAGTCATAAACTAAAAGCTGTGTAAATTCCAGAAAATGTACCCTAGTTTGTAGGCGCTATAACTTTTGCGCAAACCAATAAATATACGCTTATTGACTTTTTTTTTACCAAAGACATGTGGCCGAATACATTTTGGCCTAAATGTATGACTAAAATTGAGTTTATTGGATTTTTTTTATAACAAAAAGTAGAAAATATCATTTTTTTTCAAAATTTTCGGTCTTTTTCCGTTTATAGCGCAAAAAATAAAAATGGCAGAGGTGATCAAATACCATCAAAAGAAAGCTCTATTTGTGGGAAGAAAAGGACGCAAATTTCGTTTGGGTACACCATTGCATGACCGCGCAATTAGCAGTTAAAGCGACGCAGTGCCAAATTGTAAAAAGTGCTCTGGTCAGGAAGGGGGTAAATCCTTCCGGGGCTGAAGTGGTTAATGGACTTTTATATGTTTTATCTGCCAAAAGAAAAATCTCCCACTCTTCACAATCACACCTTATTCATGTCATCAGTTTTTGGCAGCACCTATATTTGTTACATGTCACCAATTAAATAGCATAACTTAAAAATCATATTTTAAATTGCAGCTTACTTTTTTTTAATATGCTTTATTCTGGACCCTCCAGCAGGAAAAATTCTAGGTAGTTTTCTTTGTTTATGAGGGAGCTGGACAGCTGTGTTTGCCATAATTAACTCGGCCTGTACTGTGCAGGCAGATCTTCATTATTATATATTTGAACATTGTCTGCAAAGGGTTAAAGGTGTAGAGGTTGGGCTTTTTGCATTGTATGTTAATGAGGGCAGACCAGAGTTTCCACCTCATCCCTTTAAACCCGAACACATATTAATTACACAAGTTCTGTGGCTAATTGAATGCAGGTAAGGCACTAAGTGAGTTTAATTACCACCTTAATCAGCCACAGAACATGTGTAATTAATATGTGTTTGGGTTTAAAAAATGAGGTGGCAACCCTAGGGCAGACTTGGGACACTTTAACATTGTTCAAAAAAAAAACCTTGCAGTCAGCCATGACACCTCCACCTGGGAACCATCTAAAAGGTAAAACATATTTAAAAAACTTGCTGTATGCATATGAGCTGTGCGAATGGGAATACCTAACAAACATCTAGTGAAGTTTTCTTAAATTTGACTGCAAAAATGGAAATATGCTTTGAGGAAGTCTTGCACAAGAGGCCATCAAAGTTTATAATTGTCACCTTTCGGTTACACGGTGCACCCATATTTGGAGTGTATTGTGTAACTTGCTCCAGACCTGCCCCCTGCGCCCCCTGCACCCCCAGCGGGTGGGAGATCCCCCCCCCCCCCGGCTGCCGCTGTCACATTTTGAAACTGGAGCTCCACCTGCACAGCCTTCACAGCTGTTTCATTCATTCACAGGAATCTGTGAATGAGAAAACAACAAGTCCCTTCTGCCACTGCGGCAGACGGCTTGTAGTTCTCAATGGACTCCAAGCTTGCTGATCAGCACTCTCTCATCCCATTCACATTGCCTACATTTCTGTAACAGAAAGCCTATACAGAGGTACGGGCAACAAAGCTGCAGGGAGTGTGTAGGAGCCTAATCAAGGGTGCAATGCTCTGCAGGCTCCTGTAAAAAAAATTATAAATGTACAAATGTTTTTTTTACCTGCAAAAATATGTTCATTTATTAAATGTTTTTCAAAAAGGTGAACTTAGCCTTTAAGGTTTTATGCTGATGATTACACAGGATGAAAGTGCATCCATATTGCTTCTGCCCTCAGCAACCATGCTGCAATATTAAACAGGTGTGGACAGTAAATACCACCAGGACCTCCTTCATATCACAGTAATCCCCAGACAATGCCTTTATCACCAGTGAGATGGCATCATCTTTGTTCAGGCATTATGCAGGCTCACCATTTACTTCCTGGACACGTAAATCCTGGAGGCTGTGCGGTTCTTGGCTGTATTCACAAAAGGGGTGACACAGGTCTGCCGCTGCTCCCGGCCTTCACCTTGTAACTTACTACAAATTTAAAGAGGAACTGCATAGTTGCCAACATTGTAAAAAGAACGTTATAGGGACACTTTTTTGCCTGTAGGCGGAGTCTTATTATAATTAGGGGGTGTAGCATTCATTTGTAGGAGTGGCATAGCAGGTAAAGAAAAATGCGGCAAAAATGGGCGTGGTTTACATGAAATATTGGCAGTGGCTTAAAGGGGCGTAGCTCAAAGGGGTGTGTTTAGAGTCTGAGATGATGGAGGGAGAAAGAAAGGGAGAAAGAAGGAGGGAGGGAGAGAGAGAGAGAAAGAAAGAGATAGGGAGGGAAGGAGAGAGAAGGAAGGAAAGAAAGAGGGATGGAGGGACAGCAGGCCCAGATCCTACACCACAATAGCAATATGTGTATTTCAGAAATGTTAACAAGCAGCAGATAAAGATACTCCAAACAGCTGGTGTTAGCGCTTCAATCATCCTGGCAGCATGGTTGTAATGGTGTCAGGATGATTGAAGCGCATTATTTTTATTATTACATTGTAATATAAAATTAAATCATTCAACTCACCATAATGCAGAATCAGTGGAAGCCCTGAACGCGTCACTTGCCACATAGCCTGTCACCAGATGCCATCAGGTGCCCTCAGCAGAGTCCCTTCTTATATAAGGCATTCTCAGCCCAGTTCGTCCTTACATCAGGTGCCCCTAGCAGAGTCCGCCCTTACATCAGGTGCCCCCAGCAGAGTCCGTTCTTACATCAGGTGCCCCCAGTGGAGTCCCTCCTTACATAAGGTGCCCCCAGTGGAGTCCGTTCTTACATCAGGTGCCACCAGCGGAGTCCCTCCTTACATCAGGTGCCCCCAGTGGAGTTCTTCTCTACATCAGGTGCCCCCAGGTGTCCCCAGCGGAGCCCCAGTCCTTAGATCAGTGTCCCCAGTGGAGCCCCAGTCCTTACATCAGTGTCCCCAGTGGAGCCCCAGTCCTTCCTTACAACAGTGTTCCCAGTGAAGCCAAATCCTTACATCAGTGTCCCCAGCGGAGCCCAGTCCTTACATCAGTGTCCCCAGCGGAGACCCAGTCCTTACATCAGTGTCCCCAGCGGAGCCCCAGTCCTTACATCAGTGTCCCCAGCAAAACATAAAAACCGCAAATGAAAGCTCTATTTGTGGGAAAAAAAAGATGTCAATTTTGTTCGGGTGCTACGTCGCACGACCGCGCAATTGTCAGTTAAAGCGACACAGTGCCGTATCGCAAAAAGTGCTCTGGTCAGGAAGGGGATAAATTCTTCCGGGGCTGAAGTGAATAAAGAGTTCCCCGATTATCACTGAAAGGTCAGCTTTATTTCCATAGTGAAAGGTCAACTTTAAATAGGCCCATGTATTTTATGGAATGCAACAAATCGGCAACATTTTTAATTTCAATTATAAAGATGACATAAAGGAAATCAGAAATATCTGACTTACGGTTGTTTTTAGAGAGTCGGTTCATCTTTTGCAACCTAGGAAAAAGACTTTTGTATGTCTAGCTTCTATTCAAAAACCACCTTGTGTACTGCACAGCAAGATGCAAAAAATGAGTGTTGTTTTTCCACGACAGTGAATGACATTTTTACCTCTCCAGAAGGCATGCCTGAGGCTAGGAGAGGGACGCCGCTGCACTGCGTTCCCAGCATCATATAGCAGCTCAGCAGAGGCGCTCGTAAGCTGTGATTTAAGGTGGGCGCGGAGGGTCAGGTAATAACAGATCCTACTCTGCTCTCTGGAGGAAGGTGAGAGTTTTATGTACAGTCTTGAAATTTTTGATTCTCAAAATATGGTATACTTTCAAAACAGACTTCAGTTCACTAAATGTTATTAATATGTGTCCACTCTTTTCCTGTCTCCTACTTTTTCTAGGATAATTTAAATTCTAATGGCTTTAATTTTGCTTTTGTTGGCAGCATGGTACCTCAATAGTAAGCATAGTTGTCTTCCAATGCTCAATTTTCTCCAGGGGCATGACTTATTATTATTATTTATTTATTTTTGTTATCTTCATTTTATTTCACTATGCAAAAAAAAAACACAATTGGTCCACAAATTTGTTTAAAGTGGAGTTTGACCTAAAAGGGGAAGTTCTGCCTCCTCCCCCCTCTTGCTCTGCCACCTCCACCCCCCCTCCTCTGCGACCCCCACCCCCTTCCTCTGCCACCTCTTCCCCCCTCCTCTGCCACCTCTTCCCCCCTCCACCCCCCCTCATATGCCACCTCCTCCCCCCTCCTCTGCCACCTCCTCACCCCCTCCTCTGCCACATTTGGAATAATTTTTTTTTTGTGGGGAAGCGGGTACCTGGTTTTGACACCTCGGCGGATCCACCAGAAGTTCTCCTCACCTCCCTGCCTGCAACATTCTGGGACACGTCACAGGTACAAGAAGGCTGTGGGACCATTCGTAAAGCGTAGTGTCGCTTTTGCATGTGCAGTGGAAAGTTGGCAGTGAAGCTGTAATGAGTCACAGTTGGCTGCCCACAGTTATCATGCTGGCGCCAGGGATCTGAAGATTGGCGAAGAACCAGCCCTGGTGAGGATGGTGCTGGACAGGTGAGTGGCCGTTTATTAAAAGTCAGCAGCCACAGTTTTTGTAGCTGCTGACTTTTCATTTTTACACGGGAGACTGAAGGTCCTCTTTAAAGCTTATCACCCCCACAATTATTTCCTTTATTTAGAAACATCTCTTTGCGCCCTATGGAAAAAAAAATAAAGGTCCCAAAGCAGTACCCTCTCTCCATGCTGCAACTCTACACTCTGGTACCTTTTTCAGCTCTCCTTCTGGGTTGAATGATGTCCAACCTCATTTAGGTGATTTCCTGTGAGCCTAGATACACCCCAAGGGAGCGAATGATCTAGCCGCTCTGGGCTCACAGAAAAATGATACAGAGATACATGTCACTATGTGCTTGCCACTTTGTACATCATTGGGGCCTTTAGAAGTGGAAGAGGACCCCAAAACATCACGTGACAGGAATAAAGACAGCTTCAAAAAAGGTACATCGAAAAAATAAATAAAAAAGGAATTGAATGTGTGCGTGGGGTGGGAGGGAATTGGGGGACGGGGGGTGCATCATTGGGGATCTGGCCTAATCTGTAGTTGAGCGCTAAACAAAAAATATATGCATATCTATAATGGTAGGGAGGACATTGAGCTATATGGTCTGCCTGTTCAGAGACTGAAGTGTGTAGCTCTCAAGGCTCTATTAGGACTGCAATCTAAACAAAAATAATAACAATTATAATTAATAACAATTATAATACCACATACCACAATTCTAATAAATCAATGTTTGAATTTCTCTTGCACAAAAAAAAATAAAAATATTCTTCTAGATTAACTGGCTTCCGCTAGCCATTGTGCTAACCAGTATAGAGTATATACACTATATTGGGATGGGCGAACGGTTCAGCCCGAGCATAAGTTCGGGCCGAACGTTGGTTGTTCGGATGATCTGCGAACACCGAACAATATGCGGTGTTCAGGGCTAGGGATGAGCTTCGTGTTCGAGTCGAACCCATGTTCGACTCGAACATCGGCTGTTCGACCGTCCGTCGAATTGCGAACGATATGGGCCGTTCGCGCCAAATTCGTGTGGCGCGTCACGGCCCATAATTCACTGCGGCATCGCAGTGCATTGCTGGCTGATGATTGGCCAAGCATGCACTATGACCCGCATGCTTGGCCAATCACAGCGCCGTCAGTAGAGAGAGCTGTAATTGGCCAAAGCCAGGGTGGCTTTGGCCAATTATGGCTCAGGGGATTTAGTACACACCCCACACTATATAAGGCCGCCTGCACGGCGGCCCTGTGTAGTGTGTGTTCCGGTGTGCTGAGAGATAGAGAGAGAGAGAGACAGTGTCATTTGATTTGAGTTAGATAGATTAGGCAGAACAGTCAGTCAGTTAGCTGCACTTACAGTGTATTGTGTATATATATGCATCCCAGGTGTTGCATATATATATATACACTGTATTCAGTTTAGCTAGATCCGTTCCTGTTATTTACATTCAGTGCAGTGCGTCCTGCTCACAGTGTTCAGCTAGATCCGTTCCTGCTATTTACATTCAGTGCAGTGCGTCCTGCTCACAGTGTTCAGCTAGATCCGTTCCTGCTATTTACATTCAGTGCAGTGCGTCCTGCTCACAGTGTTCAGCTAGATCCGTTCCTGGTATTTACATTTAGTGCAGTGCGTCCTGCTCACAGTGTTCAGCTAGATCCGTTCCTGCTATTTACATTCAGTGCAGTGCGTCCTGCTCACAGTGTTCAGCTAGATCCGTTCCTGCTATATACATTTAGTGCAGTACGTCCTGCTCACAGTGTTCAGCTAGATCCGTTCCTGCTATTTACATTCAGTGCAGTGCGTCCTGCTCACAGTGTTCAGCTAGATCCGTTCCTGCTATTTACATTCAGTGCAGTGCGTCCTGCTCACAGTGTTCAGCTAGATCCGTTCCTGCTATTTACATTCAGTGCAGTGCGTCCTGCTCACAGTGTTCAGCTAGATCCGTTCCTGCTATTTACATTCAGTGCAGTGCGTCCTGCTCACAGTGTTCAGCTAGATCCGTTCCTGGTATTTACATTTAGTGCAGTGCGTCCTGCTCACAGTGTTCAGCTAGATCCGTTCCTGTTATCTTCCTACTGACAGGCAGGCTTGTCTGGTTACAGTATATAAAGCTACCTGAAGAAAATTACAGGTGTTCTTTTTGATCCTATTAGTACCACGGTCAGGCAGCTAGACTATTTACATTTAGTACAGTGCGTCCTGCTCACAGTGTTCAGCTAGATCCGTTCCTGCTATATACATTTAGTGCAGTACGTCCTGCTCACAGTGTTCAGCTAGATCCGTTCCTGTTATCTTCCTACTGACAGGCAGGCTTGTCTGGTTACAGTATATAAAGCTACCTGAAGAAAATTACAGGTGTTCTATCCCAGCTTAGTGCAGCTACAGGCCATTAGTATGTCTGGAAGGCCAAGAAGGAGAGGCAGACAGTCACAAGCCAATAAGAGAGGGCAAGCAGGCTCTGTGTCTAGTGCTGGTCGTGGAGACGGTGCATCCTCATCAGCACGTGGCCATGGGACACGCTTGGCCTTTTTTTCGGCAGCTGGCCGTGTTGAGCCGCAACATGCGGAAGACTTGGTCGAGTGGATGACCAAGCCGTCCTCATCCTCCTCATCCTCTCTCACCCATGCCCAGGGTGCTTTGTCTGGCAAAGCAGCGGCCTCTTCCCTCAGCTCAATGTCATCAGTGACTCCTTCCCTAGCTCCACCATGTCCTCCTGAGGATTCCCTCGAACTGTTTGACCACAGTGTTGGGTACATGCTCCAGGAGGATGCCCAGCGTTTGGAAGGCTCTGATGATGATACTGAGCTCAATGAAGGCAGTAACATGAGCACGGACAGAGGGGGTGCCCAAGAAGGACAGCAATCTGGCAGTCATGCTCCCCCTGCTGCAGCATACTGCCAGGTTTGCTCCAGTGATGAGGAGGGAGGGGATGATGAGGTCACTGACTCAACGTGGGTGCCTGATAGGAGAGAGGAGGAGGAGGAGGAGGAGGAGGAGGTGGCACATCACCAACTAGGCAGGATGCCCTCCAGGGGCCAGCCTAAGGGCAGCACATTGACTGCATCACACCCCAAAGCTCCACATGTGCAGGGCGCTGCAGTCTCTGCGCGTTATTCAAAAAGTTCTTTGGTGTGGGCCTTTTTTGAGACGAGTGCATCAGATCGCACCGCTGCTATTTGCAACATATGTCTCAAGCGTATCTCGCGTGGCCAAAACATCTCCCGCTTGGGTACCACATGCTTGACCAGACATATGTTGACCTGCCATGCAGTTCGTTGGCAAGCGTATCTAAAAGACCCACACCAAAGAACAAAGACGATCTCTCCTTGCTCCTCATCAGCTGAGATTTCCAACCCCACTAGACCTTCAGTCCTCTCTGAGACCTGCAGTGAGAGGAATGAAGGTGTAGAATTAGGTGTGTCACAGCCAAGTACTTGTGGGCAATCTGCTTTTGGTACACCGACGTCAGATTGTACCAGGCAAATTTCCCTGCCCCAGCTGCTGCACCGCCGAAAGAAGTTTGCTCCCAGCCATCCACATGCCCAGCGGTTGAATGCTAGCTTGGCAAAATTGCTAGCACTTCAACTGCTGCCTTTTCAGTTGGTAGACTCTGCCCCCTTCCGTGAGTTTGTGGAATGTGCGGTTCCTCAGTGGCAGGTACCCAAACGCCACTTTTTCTCACGGAAGGCGATTCCGGCTCTCTACCGGCATGTGGAAGGCAATGTCCATGCCTCGCTGGACAGGGCGGTCAGCGGTAAGGTGCATATTACCGCTGACTCATGGTCCAGCAGGCATGGACAGGGACGTTACTTAAGTTTCACGGCGCATTGGGTGACTCTGCTGGCAGCTGGGAAGGATGCAGGACAAGGTGCAGTAGTGTTGGAGGTTGTTCCGCCACCACGCCTCCAAAATGCTGATTGTGACACACCTCTCTCCTCCACCCCCTCCTCTTCTTCTTCCTCCATGGCCTCTTCCTCGGAACCAGCGGTGCTCCGTAGGCGTTCAAGGGGCTACGCAAGTACGCAGGCCAAAAGATGCCATGCGGTGCTTGAGCTGGTGTGCTTGGGGGACAGGAGCCACACTGGGGCAGAGGTTCTGTCAGCTCTGCAGGGGCAGGTTCAGAGGTGGTTGACGCCACGCCAACTTAAGGCAGGAATGGTGGTTTGCGACAATGGCACCAACCTCCTCTCTGCCCTCCGACAGGGACAACTGACCCATGTGCCCTGTTTGGCTCACGTCCTTAACTTGGTGGTGCAGCGGTTCTTGGGCAGGTACCCGGGCTTACAGGATGTCCTGAGGCAGGCCAGGAAAGTCTCTGTGCATTTCCGCCGGTCATATAATGCCAGTGCTCGGCTGACGGACCTCCAAAAGGAGTTTAACCTGCCCAAGAACCGCCTAATCTGTGACATGCCCACCAGGTGGAACTCGACGTTGGCCATGCTGCAGCGGCTGCACACGCAGCAGAGGGCCATCAATGAGTACCTGTGCGACTATGGCACCAGGACAGGGTCAGGGGACCTTGGTTTTTTTTCCCCACGCCAGTGGGCCATGATCAGGGATGCATGCACTGTCCTGTCACCATTCGAGGAGGCCACGAGGATGGTGAGCACTGACAGTGCATGCATCAGTGACACTGTCCCCCTTGTCCACCTGTTGGAGCACACGCTGCGTGGAATAATGGACAGGGCACTTGAGGCAGAACAGAGGCAGGAAGAGGAGGACTTCCTTAGCTCTCAAGGCCCCCTTTATCCAGACAGTGTTCCTGCGTGCCCGCCGATCACACAGGAAGAGGACGAGGAGGAGGAGGAGGAGGAGGAGGAAGATTGTGTCAGTATGGAGGTGGAGCCTGGCACTCAGCATCAGCAGTCTTTAAGGGATCAGTCCCAAGGAACACATGGACTTGTACGTGGCTGGGAGGAGGTGGCTGCGGACGTTGTTGTCCTTAGTGACCCAGAGGACTCCGGACCGAATGCCTCAGCAAACCTACGCTGCATGGCCTCCCTGATCCTGCAAAGCCTGCGTAAGGATCCTCGTATTCGTGGTATCAAGGAGAAGGACCAATACTGGCTGGCAACCCTCCTTGATCCACGTTACAAGGGTAAGGTTGCGGACCTTATCTTGCCATCGCAGAGGGAGCAGAGGATGAAACATCTTCGGGAGGCCTTGCAGAAAGGTCTGTGCAACGCGTTCCCAGAGACTGGGAGGTTACAAACTCCTGTTTCTGGACAACGTGTTGCTGAGGCTTCGGTCAGTCAAAGAAGGAGCGGTGGAGAAGGTGGCCGTCTGACCGATGCGTTCAGACAATTTTTTGGTCCGCAGCCCCAAGGTATGATCGGTTCCAGCAACCATCGCCAGCGTCTGTTTTACATGGTGCAGGAATACCTAGGGGCAAGATCAGACTTGGACACCTTTCCCACCGAAAATCCTCTGGGTTACTGGGTCTTGAGGATGGATCACTGGCCAGAGCTTGCACAGTATGCAATTGAGCTACTGGCCTGTCCTGCATCCAGCGTTCTTTCGGAACGTACATTCAGTGCTGCTGGAGGCGTGGTAACCGATCACAGGGTGCGTCTGTCCACTGACTCGGTCGATCGGCTGACCTTCATAAAAATGAATCAGTCTTGGATCACCACCAGCTACCAAGCACCTGATGCTGATGTAACTGAATAATTTTTTTCAGATCCCTTCAAAGACTGCCTATGCTGATGCTGAGTGATTATCCCTGAGTAATTATCCTCTTCCTCCTCAATCATCACGCTGATAGCTTGTAAGAACATTTTTGGTTCTGGGCGCCACCACCAGTGCCTAAGGCACAATTTTTCAGCCCCTGTATAACAGGGGCGTGTAATTACAATTTTTGATGTAATACTTTGCAGCACGGCTCGTTCCTGCATTCCAACTAGAGTGTCTGTGAGGGGTTGCAGTGTTGTGGCACCAGCACCAGTGCCTAAGGCCCAATTTTTCTGCCCCTGTCTAACAGGGGCGTGAAATTACAATTTTTGATGCAATACTTTGCAGCAGGGCTCGTTCCTGCATTCCAACTAGAGTGTCTGTGAGGGGTTGCAGTGTTGTGGCACCAGCACCAGTGCCTAAGGCCCAATTTTTCTGCCCCTGTCTAACAGGGGCGTGTAATTACAATTTTTGATGCAATACTTTGCAGCAGTGCTCGTTCCTGCGTTCCAACTAGAGTGTCTGTGAGGGGTTGCAGTGTTGTGGCACCAGCACCAGTGCCTAAGGCCCAATTTTTCTGCCCCTGTCTAACAGGGGCGTGTAATTACAATTTTTGATGCAATACTTTGCAGCAGGGCTCGTTCCTGCGTTCCAACTAGAGTGTCTGTGAGGGGTTGCAGTGTTGTGGCACCAGCACCAGTGCCTAAGGCCTAATTTTTCAGCTCCTGTTCAACAGGGGCATGTAATTACAATTCTTGATCTAATATTTCACAGCAGGGCCCTGTGAGGGCTTACAGTGTTTTGGCCACAGCAACACCTAAGGCCCAAATTTCTGCTGAGTATATAGGGCAGGACCCTACTTTCAAACATCTAACTTACAAACGACTCCTACTTGCAAACGGAAGGAGACAACAGGAAGTGAGATGAAATCTACCCATAGGAAGGGAAATTCTCTCATGTAAGAGTTAATATGGGAAAACAATTTCTCCTTTCCACTGATGCTTTCCAATCCTTGTTCCACAAAAAAACCCAAATTTTCAAAAAACATTTTTCATTGGGACAAAAAAGTGAGGTGAAATCTTCTGAAGAGGAGGAAAGACGCAAAACAAATGTCACAGGGGTGATAACCCTTCCCTATGTTTTCCAAAAAGCTTAGAAAAGATTTTTTGGCTGGAGCTAAACACATTAAAAATGTTCAAAATTACAAACAGATTCTACTTAACAACAAACCTACAGTCCCTGTCTTGTTTGCACCGCCTGTATACTGCTGTTCAGAGTATATAGGGACCTTTCCTTATTTTAATTTGGGTGCGGGGTTCCCCTTAATATCCATACAAGACCCAAAGGGCCTGGTAATGGACTGGGGGGTACCCATGCCGTTTGTCTCACTGATTTTCATCCATATTGCCAGGACCCGACATGACATTAAACCCGCAAGCAGTTTTAAATGAGATTTTTTCCTTTAAAAATGACATTTGGTGCAGGGACTGTTCTAAACATGGGAAACACGCGTCACTTTACAGGCATACTATAGACACCCCCCAGGTACGATATTTAAAGGAATATTTCACTTTTTTTTTTTTACTTTAAGCATCATTAAAATCACTGCTCCCGAAAAAACGGCCGTTTTTAAAAGTTTTTTTTGCATTGATACATGTCCCCTGGGGTAGGACCCGGGTCCCCAAACCCTTTTTAGGACAATACCATGCAAATTAGCCTTTAAAATGAGCACTTTTGATTTCGAACGTTCGAGTCCCATAGACGTCAATGGGGTTCTAACGTTCGTGCGAACTTGCGGTCCGTTCGCGGGTTCTGGTGCGAACCGAACCGGGGGGTGTTCGGCTCATCCCTATTCAGGGCAAATTCGAAAGCCACCGGAACACTGTTAAAGTCTATGGGACACTAACATGAAAAATCAAAAGTGCTCATTCTAAAGGCTTATAAGCAAGTTATTGTCATAAAAAGTGTTTGGGGACCTGGGTCCTGCCCCAGGGGACATGTAACAACTAGCGTTCAGAGAGCTTTAACAAAGCGTGCCCGGAGCCTTGTTTTGAAGCAAGTGTAATCTAGCTGTTAATGTGTGTTGAAGCCGAAGCAAGTGTAATTGAGCCCTTAGTCAGTAGGGTTCGATATTGAGTTGGTCCACCCTTTGTAGCTATAACAGCTTCAACTCTTCTGGGAAGGCTGTCCACAAGATTTAGGAGTGTGTCTACGGGAATGTTTGACCATTCTTCCAGAAGTGCAGTTGTGAGGTCAGGCACTGATGTTGAACGAGAAGGCCTGGCTCACAGTCTCCGCTCTAATTCACCCCAAAGGTTTTCTATCGGGTTGAGGTCAGGACTCTGTGCAGACCAGTCATGTTCCTCCACCCCTTCTTCATGTCTTTGTGGCCCTTGCTTTGTGCACTGGTGCTCAGTCATGTTGGAATAGGAAGGGGCCATCCCCAAACTGTTCTCACAAAGTTGGGAGCATGAAATTGTCCAAAATGTCTTGGTATGCTGATGCCTTAGGAGTTCCCTTCACTGGAACTAATGCCGCGTACACACGGTTGGACTTTTCAACTACAAAAGCCCGACAGCCCGTCCGACAGACTTTCGACGGACTTTTGGCGGACTTACGGCAGACTTTCTAACGAACGGACTTGCCTACATACGATCACACAAAAGTCCGACGGATTCATACGTGATGACGTACACCGGACTAAAATAAGGAAGTTGATAGCCAGTAGCCAATAGTTGCCCTTGCGTGGGTTTTTGTCCGTCGGACTAGCATACAGACGAACAGATTTCTGGGTCCGGCGTAGTTACGACGTAAAGATTTGAAGCATGTTTCAAATCTAAAGTCCGTCAGATTTGCGGCTGGAAAAGTCCGCTGAAAGTCCGGGGAAGCCCACACACGATGAGATTGTCAGCCGGCTTTAGTCCGTCGGCGTCCGTCGGACTTTTGTAGACGAAAAGTCCGACCGTGTGTATGCGGCATGAGGGGCAAAACCGGACCCCCTGAAAAAAAAACCCCACACAATAATCCCCCTTCCACCAAATGATTTAGATGGGTGGCATAATACTTTTGGCAATATAGTGTGAATGAGCGAGTTTGGGGTGGAGGAACTTGACAGGCCTGCACAGAGTCCTGACATCAACCCAATAGAACACCTTTGAGATGAACCAACATCAGTACCCTACCTCACAAATGCACTTCTGGAAGAATGGTCAAACATTCCCATAGACACACTCTACACTCTACTCTAAGGGCTCATTTACACTTGCTTCGGCTTTAACACACATTAACAGCTAGTTTAAACTTGCTTCAAAACATGGCTCCAGACAGACTTTGTTAAAGCTCTCTGAACGCTAGTCAAAGCTCTTGTCACTAAATAAAATGATTAGGTTACAGTCCTGTTTACACCTTGCTTTTGCTTTGTTAAAAAAAATTATACCCCATGTAGCTTTAGTGGTGCTTCAAAGCATCTTCAAAGCCTCCATAGAAGTCTATGGCAAAGCTCGTTTGAAGCCCAACTGAAGCTCCACCGAAGACTCATCGAAGCCCCACGAAGCCTCACTGAAGCACCACCAAAGCCCCACCAAAGGCTCATCGAAGCCCCATCGAAGCTCCACCAAAGCCCTATTGAATCCCTACTGAAGCCTAATCGAAGCCTCATTGAAGCCTCATCGAAGCACCTAGCAAAATCAAGGTGTAAACAGGACTGTATGCTAACCATTTTATTTAGTGACAGGAGCTTTAAATGGCGTTCAGAAGCTTTAACAAAGCGTGTCTGAAGCCATGTTTTGAAGCAACTGTAAACTAGACCTAAGACTGGGATGCCATTAAAGTTCATGTGCGGGTAAAGACATGTGTCCCAATACTTTTGGCAATATAGTGTATGTGCCTTTTCTGTGCGCGTTTGTGGTATTTGTATGTGTGTTTTTTTTTGTGTTTATAAGCTCATCTGGGGGCAGGGAACTGAGTATCTATCTATCTATCTATCTATCTATCTATCTATCTATCTATCTATCTATCTATCTATCCATCTATCTACCCATTATCTATGTGTCTATCTAATTGTTCAATTCTGTCCACACAAACTAATAGTATGAATATTACTAAGAAATATTATATTCACATTTACAAAAAGATAACATTTTTCAGAATTAAATGGCATTAAATGAATGGTTCAATCAATAAATATTGGAAAATGCAGTCAAATTTGATGATCTATGATAGATATTTTCCCGTTATCTGTATGCCACTTGCTGAGAATTCTGTCGGACATTGTGGGCACAGCGGTATGATGACATCACACTACCCCCTATGATGACGTCATCATACTGTTCATCTAGCCCCAGCAATTTCAAGGTAGGATCTTGTAAGAAATCACAACAGAATAGGAATACGCAATAAACAAATCTATTTTCTTTTGTAGACATATGGGAAGAACACAACATATAATGTATCCAAGGGACAGCCATCTCTGTGACATAAAATCCCATGTAGTAGCAGATGGCAATGTAGACACTTCGGCCTCCACATTTAGATGCAAAGTGAAGTGTTTCCTGTTGTGTAGGAATGTTTCTTTGGCTGCAATTCTTTATTACTTGTCTCATGTGCTTAGACTTGTCAGATGGGGAGATTTGTTCCAAAGACATTTGTTTCCAGGTGTAATCAGCTTGTTTGCTTATTGAAATCCACAAAAAAGAGAGAGGATCTATGCAAGGTGATCTGGCTATGGAGACATTGCGATGTATTACAATAAGGATTGAGCAGAAAAGTTAAACAAGAAACCCACAAAACATTGCTGTCTGAACACCATGGCAATGCAATTACAGAGAAATAATAAAGTTACTGTTAATGGGGATCTCGCGTTGCCAAAAGTTGTCCAAAGTAGAAGTATTGAAAAAGTTCAGACTTGTGTATGGCCACGTCATAACATAGCAGGTTTTATTTAGGGAAAAAACGTTCTGCTTCCATGATACAGTCAGAGGTTCCATTGTTTTACTGTTTGTAACCACTGTCATCACTCAACATATGTAGAGGAGGGGGTAGGCACAACCACTGATTACACAAGTCTGAATGAAAAAAATCCCTAAAATACAATCATATACAGCAACAGGACAATTTTTTAAGCTGTGCCTGGATGATGTTACCAGTCTGCTGCAGGCAGGAAGAAGCATTTCCTTAGTTTTCTTTCCCCAGTGATCAATAGCAACATCATGACGTTGAGGAAACTGGGAGATCGGTCCCCAGCCGATCACCCAAAAGAAAAACAAAGGACTATCTCGGTACGGGCTTAGACAGCATAAACACAGTTGGTAATAATCAAATAGATAATTTTTATTAATACACAGTTAAAAACACGACATTTATGTACATTATAAAAATGCATAAAAGCAATCCATGTGTATCACCAACTTTTTCTCCCCCCCCCCCCCTTCCCTTCTTTCCTTCATTTTCACCCTCTTCCTCTCATCACCCCTGTTTTCTTTCCCTCTTTATGGTTGTTTTATGGTTGTATATTATTTATATATTATTACCATTGAATTTAGATACATGTCCATTGTCTGCACGTCCCCCTTAGCCGTCATGGGGGAACCCTGGTGGAGCTTCGGCCCTGGTGGGTCCTGGTTTGCAGGTAAGTAATAGTGCTCTATCCCCTTTTTCTGTGTGTGCTGCTAAATAAACCTTTCATGTTTTACAATTTTTTTATGTACTGTATAATATTCTATTGATCAATTACAGATATTCTCCTGATGAAGCGATAATTAGGACGCAAAACATGTTGAGAATTGTGATAACCATTAATATTCATTAATATTAATTGGATGATGGTACTCTGTATTTAGTCTGTATCTAATTCATACCCATAGAGGCTACAACCTTTTCCCAACATTATGACGTTGTAGCAGGTCATGGAATGAAAACGGGGCTGATCTATGTCAGGTATTTGTGAATACAACCACAAATTACAATTATACAAGCATCAGGATTTACATAATTATGTCACCTCTGAACAGACATCTTAGTCTGGGAAGTAAATGGTTAGTCTGGATTATGTCTGAACAAAGATGGCACAACCACTGGACCCTCTTCTATCCAGCCTCCACCTGGTATCCTCCAAAATGCTTCTCCAGACCAAAAGAACAGGAAACCGCAGACTTTAAGGAATAAAGGATTGGCTGGGTTTCCATAAGTATTCAAGCTGATCTCCCATTCTTTCTCTTCCAGAATGCAGGGGGAAGCAATCAGACCAGCAACCTGTGTAGCACTAAGCAGGCTAGAGTAATCAACCCCTGCTCCACTGATTACAGAGGAGCTAAACTATATTTAGCTATCAACCTACACTAACAAGGTGCTTCAGTTGATTGAACTGATAAAATTGATAGCAACATGGCCCTACTGTGTGATCATCTGCACAAAACCACTTCATTTTGCAATAGGCCATGCGGGGCGTTTGTCGGATAGACATTATATGACATCCTCCCGAAACGTGCCCCAGGCGCGGCCTCTCTATGGGCTTGTTATGCCACCTGCTGTGTCCACCAGACTATGTGATCGTTGTGATCAATCACAGCAAATCACATGACAGTTGTAAACAATGGACTGCTTCCTTTCATGCAATTCATTGTGTACAATTGTGTTGCTAGCTGTGACTGGTCACAGTGATCACATGGCACAGACAGGACCAATCACAGCTCATCTGTACCATGTGATTAGCTGTGGCCAATCACAGCTAATCACAGCAATTGTCACTGAATGAATCCATTTCATTCAGTAAAAATGGCTGTTTATACCAATGAACACAATGGGGGTGGGATATTACATGTAGATTGATGGAGGCTTCACCTCCTCCTATTCTAAGACACAGGGTGGAGCTGACAGAAATTCACCCACACCATGTTATTGTCAAAAATGAATAAAGATTTGATTTCAAATATATATTTGTATGACAATTTAAACCAGTTTATTGATATTAATTATTTATTTTTACTCTGTATTCCAAAGGTGTTTTTTATTTTGAACATGTGACCAGCAGCAGAGAACTGGAAGCTCCTCCTGCTTATGTTTCCCTGCAGACAGGTTGGGAAAGATCTGGGTCATGTGACAGCTGTATATCGATTAGCAAAAAGGTGCTTAGATGTTTTTGTTTTCTTAACCACTTCCCACCCACCATATAGCAAAATGACGTGCGCAAAGTTATCCTGACTGGATGTCATACAGTATGATGTCCAGCAGGATAAGCTACAATTGCATGCCCTCTGACGTATGCTCCTTTCCACGTGATCAGCTGTGTCCAATCACAGCTGATCACAGCGTAAACAGGAAGAGTCACTTATCAGCTTTTTATCCACTCGCACTGCCAGACGCGAGTAGAGGAGAACCGATCAGCTGCTCTCCTGACAGGAAGGTCTGCGCTTATTGATTATCAGTGCATTCCCCCCGAGTATGCCCACCCGTGCCCACCAGTGATGCCCACCCATGACCACCAATCAGTGCCCAATAGAGGTGCCAATCAGTGCCCATCAGTAATGCCTGCCAGTGCCTCCTCATCAGTGCTGCCTATCAGAGCCATCTATCAGTGCCCATCAGTGCCACCCATCAGTGCCCATCAGTGCCACCTATCAGTGCTGCCTATCAGTGCCACCTAAAAGTGCCCATCAGTGTGGCCTATCGGTGCCCATTAGTGCCACCTATGAGTGCCCCTCAGTGCCCCCTATTAATGCCCATCAGTGCTGCATATCAGTGCCACCTATTAGTGCCCATCATTACCGCCTATCAGTGCCCATCAATGCTGCATATTAGGGCCTCATCATCAGTGCCCATCAGTACCACCTCATTGATGCCACCTCATCAGTGCCCATCAGTGCCACCTTTTAAGTGCCCGCCAGTGCAGCTTATTAGTGCCCATCAGTGAAGGAAAAAATGTACTTATTTATAAAAATTTATAACAGAAACAAAGAAAAACTTTTTTTTCCACAATTTTTGGTCTTTTTTTATTTGTTTAGCAAAAAATAAAAACCCCGGTGGTGATCAAATACCACTAAAAGAAAGCTCTATTTGTGGGAAAAAAAATGATACAAATTTTGTTTGGGTACAGCATTGCATCACCACTCAATTGTCATTTAAAATGCGACAGCGTTGCAGGCTGAAAATTGGCCTGGGCAGGAAGAAGGGAAAATGCCCTGTATTGAAGTGGTTAATAAAATTATTACAGTGCCATCATCCGCATACAGAAATAGAAGAGACAATGTATATTAAACAGTGTGTGTTTAGTATCACGTTAAGTAATAAAGTGTCAGGAAGGTCAAGTCAGCCCACACATTTCTGTGTGTGCATGCTCATTACCAATGGTGGCATCAAGCAGTAGCAGACTATTTGAAGCTAATACTCGAACGACTTCTGTACTAAGAAATCTTCAGCTACACTCTGTGACCTTTGATTCTCTACTTGATCCTGATCTTCTGTTATCGACAGCTTGTTTCCTGACTGTCCTGTGGATCTCTCTAGTCTGCGATGCTGCTCATATGTTGACTCCAGTTTGCTCTCAGCTACGCCAATGCCCTCAAGTTGCTGACCCATCCTGTCCTTGACTTCTTTCCTGCCTGATGTATTGGTACATTGGACTTCTGGACTCTTCTCATCACTGACCTGAACCTAATGTTACCTACAGCCATGTGAATACAGCATTCACTAACGCCAGTTACATCATCTTTGGCAAATCCTTCGCCCCTGCACTCCCCTGCACTCACTAGTCCACTACTCAGTGGTGCTTGGACTGGAGAAACAAGAGAGGCCGCCCTCATCATTTTAGGTTCCTATCATGCTTTATAATCAAATTGTAATATAGCTTCTTTGACGGGTGGAAAGAAATTGGAAATTGGCAGTTCGCTGAGGCTCTCCCTATTTTTACTAATGCTAAACTGTTCTGCTGCTGGCTAATTTCTATAAAGTTCTCATTAAGAAACAGCAGATAACACAGCATTGTAAATGTGGCCAACATTAAGACCATTTTAAATAGCAAGACTAGGCCTAAATTTATTAGAGACAAAGGGCACATGTAGGGTCTTTACTACAATAATTAGAATACTGAAGAGGAGAGAGCAGTGTAAAATTGGCCAGTAGCAGGACAGTTTTAATCAAGGTAATAGACCATATTGCATGAGAGACAGAGTACAGACAGGAGTTTTCCTACAATTAGGAGGCCACAGATACCAACCACAGAGCAATATAAACATATGCAGATAGCTCACTTAGTGAAAAAGAATTCTCAACTACTCACAGTACTTCCTGTGAAAATAACCCAATACTATCAACAACTTCCAATCTTACCCAAAGGTATATCAGTTATCTACTCATGCCTACAAGAGAAAGAAATCTGTATTAAGTCCCAATCAATGATAGCTTGGGAACAGGAATAAAGGATAAAGTACACAACTCAACACTGGGAAAAAAACTTTACACCTCATTTATACCTCCACTAAAAGTACAAACCTCTGGGAAATGCAACAAAAGATAACACTTCGGTGGTACTTGACTCCACACCGCATTTCAAAGATCTACCGCGATGCCTCCTCAAGATGTTGGAGGCTTTGTGGTTGCTTTGCTTCATTAATCCAAATGTTGTGGTACTGCTCAAAACTACTATCACAGGTCTTAACCAATCATTATCTCTGGGTATGGCAATATTTTCCCTTGAGGTACACTCTATCCCTTTGCCCTATAGAACTGTAATATCGCATATATTGTTAGCTACTCGTTTAACTATACTCAGGCACTGGAAGGAAACAACAGCTCCACAAATTTCTCAAGTAATATATACAACCCACACCCACAGCACTTATGAGGTTCCACATTCCTCAACCACAGGAAATTATAAAAAGGTGTCACAACATTGGGCTACTTGGCTCAAATGGCACTCAGAGAGAGCCAGTTTCTGATTTTCTGATGTTCAAATAATAAGGGTTAGATAACCTAGTAATATGTTAAAGATAACAAGTATCACTCTGACTAAACTGTTTAGTTTAAATTATGTTTGTTTCATGTTTGTTTTATGTTAGGCCTCTTTCACACGGCCGTTCCGTTCAGGTCTGCCTGTCAGTTTTTTAGGCGGACCTGAACGGACACTCCATGGAGGTCTATGGAGCGTCGGATGTCAGCGGTGACATGTCCGCTCACATCCGACCCGTGTGACGGAGGAAAAACCTATTTTTCCATCCGTCTGCGGATCGGGTGACGACGGACTCTACGGTCCATCATCATCCGATCCCCCATAGGGGAGAGCGGCGCTCTGACAGGTCCGTCGCTGCACAGTGTGCAGCGGCGGACCTGTCATCTGCCTGCTCAGCAGGGATCGACGGAGCGATCCCCCACTGAGCAGAGCGGGCTCCGTACACGGACACGTCCATGTGAAGGAGCTCTTATAACTATGGTCATTATACTCCTAATGACTAGCAGGGAGCGAAAACCCAACATTAAGGATCATCCACTGCAACGAAAAAAGAGAGATCGCATGTTGCGGAACTGATAGCCATCTTCCTAAATCAGGAAGAACATTTACTATCCCTGGTAACATTAGGGTACCTATCTAATATAATCAGAACTTGTCATGGATTCTATGTGACCACAAAATAAGTTGAAATGCAGTTTACTATGTTTTCCTTGTGTAAACCTTAAAATTCCATTAAGCTATTGAAATTAGGAGGCCACAGATAATACAGTAGTGTAAAATTGGCCAGCAGTAGGACAATTTTAATGAACATGGCTAGGCCCAAATTTATGAGAGCACAGGCTGGGGATTTGCTATAAAAATTAGGATACTGCAGAAGATACAAGAGTGTGAATTTAGCTAGCAGCAGGACAATGTTAACTAGTGATAGTAGGCCTAACTAGTGTATGCCTAACATTTAATTTATCTATGGGATGGGGGTAAGGGCGCATTGAATGTGATTGATATAATGTGAGGTGGTTTAGGTGCAGACTGTTTTTCAAACAATTCAGTGGTGTGCTGTGAATGAAAGGCAACCCCAAGAACAGATGCATAGTACAAAGTGAATGCCCTGCTTAATATTAAAAAAACTAAAAAAAAAAATAAAAACCCAAAAATACTGAGGTGCTCCTTGAATTTTGAATTGAACCACTACACTCAAGTTTTGCTCTTGGGACCACCACAAAAGTAAAACATGCAAACATAGGAGATATTGTTGATGGTTATATTGGACTTTACTGTTTTAAAAGGGATGCAGGAGGGGAGAAAGTGAGATATTGGGTAAAGGGGTTATATTGTATCTGTATGTCTAATGTTAAATATTAAAAATAGTAGTAGTAAAGCCTAACATTAAATATTCTTAAAAGCATTCCTTATCGCCTACTCCTAGCTATCCTGCTCACCCTATAAAATAACAACTTAAAGTTTTACTAAACCTAAAAACGTTTTTTACCTTAATGCATGTGTCCCTGTGCCCCCCTACCCTCTTCTAAGTGCAGTGTTTAAAAGATGTATTACAGGCACAATGATAGTAAGAGGTCATAGGTATATAATGATTTGTCCTCATGCAGACCTATGTAATCTTTGCCTGTGTGGGGGAGAGAGAAAGCCATCCTGAAGCTGTCAGAGTTCCTGGTGGCGTGGATTGGTGAGGAGTTGAAGATGCAATGAGGTTCTGGAGCCAAGCTGGAATGCACATGGCCGATGTAAGATCAAGTGAAGGTGGTGGGCGGTAACGCGTTTCAGAGCAAGCACAGCTCCTTAGTTCGTCTGATGTTACATCGGCTGCGTGCATTCCAGCTTGGCTCCAGAACCCAGGCCGCCTCATCGCATTTCTCATCTTCTGCTCCTCGCCATTCCACGTCACCAGGGACTCTGACAGCTGTTGGACGGCTCTCTCTCTCCTTCAGACGAAGATTACAACGATCCGCATGAGGACAAATCATTATATGTCTATGACCTCTTACTATCTTGTAAGTGTTTTTAATCCCATTGTGCCTGTAATAAATCTTTTAACCACTTCACTTAGAGGCGCCTTTCTCTTTACTTTATGACCCTCCAGAGTTGCTTCTTCAAAGTGTTGCCTTCAGTGCCATCTTTCCACTGCTACTAAGGACCGTATACCCAGCCTCACCAGAGCAGCCTCATCTCTCCCTCTTTTTGGGAGAAGAGATCAGCACTTTTCTCCCCTTACTTCCTCTTTACACAGTCTTCAAACAGCAGGAGCCATTGGCTCTTGCTGCTGTCAATCAGAGGAAGTGGGGGGCGGGTGGGTGCGTGGCTCCATAAACACACAGGTCGGGAGCGGGTAGACTACCTCTTCCCATAGCCAGCGGCTGGCTATGGGAGTCCCGCAAAAGAAGAGGAGGAGACAAGATTGCCGCTGGGGACCCCAGAAGAGGAGGATCGGGGCCTCTCTAAGCAATACCACTGCACAGAGCAGGTAAGTATAACGTGAGTATAACGTAAGTATAATGTAAAAAATTAGTTTAATAACATTTTAAACTCTGTAAAATTGTACTCCCTTCATGACCAGGGAAATTTTTGTTATTCAGCACTGCACTACTTTCACTAGCAATTGTGCATTTAATGCCATACTGTACGCAAATTACATTTATATAATTTTTTTTCACACAAATAGAGCTTTCGTTTGGTGGTATTTAAACAACACTGGGTTTTTTATTTTTTTTTATTATATAAACAAAAAAAAAACAAAAAAAGAAAAAAAACAATAGTTTTTACTTTCTGCTATAAAACATATCCAATAAAAATAATTAAAAAATCAAATATCTTCATAAATTTTGACCAAAATGTATTCTGCTACTTGTCTTCGGTAAAAAAAATCCCAATAAGTGTATATTGATTGGTTTGCCTTAAAGTTATAGCTTCTACAAATGATGGTATATATACTGGAATTTTTATTTATTCATTTTTTTATACTAGTAATGACAGTGATCAGCAACTTATAGTGATATTATAGTGTATATAATAGAGCAGCGGGAAATCTGACACCAACTGACACTGGATGGGAACTGACTAACTGACACTGACATCACCAGTGACACAGTGCTAATACTATATACTATATACTATACACTGTCACTGTACTCTACCATCTGTCCCACCATGTAACAACTACATTGCAGGTCAATTCCATCCCTGCCAGGCCCCCCTCATGGTTCATTGGTGATCGGCTCATGAAAGTGAGTATTAGCCTTCCATGCTTATATCCTGTACTTGCATGGATGTTCAATTCCATGCAATAGCTTGATCAATGTTCAAAATGTACTACTATACTAATGTTTAAATATGTTTACATTATAGATGTATGTATGCTTTAGATGACATTCAGCCTATGAAGAAGGACCTAGGGTCTGAAACATGTCAGGTGTCATCTCCTATAGCTACGTGCAATAGCCCTTTATACCATAGGGCATTTACATTCATGCCTGTATTTTTGTACTGCAATTGATTTTACACATTATTTCTACTGCATAGATTATTAAATGTTTTCAATAAACAATACTTTTTAAATACTCACGTGGTCTGTCCTAAAAATCCTGAGGGGCTGTGCCTATGAGCACTAGGTTTGTTTTTCCGTCTATTGGATTGGCCAGACCAGGCCATACACACACACTGTCAATCTTCTAACCTTCAGTATATACTGTCTCTGTACTAATGACACTGGCTGGGAAGGGGTTAACATCTAGGGCAGTGGCATCGCTAGGGGGTGGCTTTTGGGGCTATAGCCCCGAATCTGGGGCCCATAGCCCCGAGTCTCTGCAGGGGTCCCCAAGGGGAGGGGAGGCTCTCTGGAGACCCTGATGTAAGTGGGAGGCTCTCTGGGGACCCTGATTTTAAGGGGGAGGCTCTCTGGGGACCCTGATTTTAGGGGGGCTCTCTGGGGACCCTGATTTAAGGGGGGCTCTCTGGGGACCCTAATGTAAGGGGGGCTCTCTGGGAACCCTGATGTAAGTGGGGGGCTCTCTGGGGACCCTGATACAAGGGGGAGGCTCTCTGGGGACCCTGGTATAAGGGGGGCTCTCTGGGGACCCTGATGTAAGTGGGGGGCTTTCTGGGGATATATATATATACACACACACGTATATTGCTGTATATACATGTGTATGCCCGCCCAATCGTATGACTTTCTTTACTACGCTGCTATAGGCTCTAGCCCCAGACCTTTTGTAGACCTAGCAATGCCCCTGATCTAGGGGCAATCAAGGGGTTAACTGTGTGTGTAACAATGTGTAATATATGTAATGTGTGCTGCTTTTACTAATCAATGAGGCTGATTTTGCCTTGCAGGGAGAAAAAAAACAGCCAAATTGCTGCTCTGTGTACAGAGCCCTGTGTTATTAGTAAACACAGGGCTCTGTACTGTCGTTGACTAAGCCGATCAGCAGGTCCCGGCCATCAATCATTGGCCAGGACCTACTGACCGACTTGTGCTGTACCGAATCACAGCACAGATGGGACGGCAGACACGCACGTGCTCCCTGCCTGGAAATGCTGGATCGTGTACATGTACGTGATCTGGCGCAAATCGGCTGCCCGGTCGCCATATATGTGCATATCTCTGCATAACAAACTTAGCTTTTTTAGATAGGGTCTAGTCCAGTCACAGGGTTAAGCAGCTCTGACTCCCCTGTGTAGGAGAGCACTCCACAACAGCGGTGAATTCCATGAGTCTTGACATCATCCATAGGTTCCCATGGTCCAGCCGTTGTCAGTGCTTTTTTTAAATAGTTAGTTAGACTTTTTAAATGACCTGATAAAAAAAAAAAAAAAAAGTCCTCCAACAAAGCAGCAAAATCTGTAGAATTATTTTATACTTTCTTATGTCTGAAGGTCAGGTGGAAGGTGGGCAACATGGTCTTCAAAAAAATATAACATTGGAAGTTTTTTTTTTTTAATCTAGAAATTACACACAGATAATTCAATTGCGTTTGCATCAATCTTCATCTATTTATATTTTACTTGTTTGGAGCTTTTTTTATGATTGCCACAAAACTGAGAAAGTGGAAAGAAGAGTTTATTTTTTATGTACTGCACAAACAATCATCCTGAGATTTACATTATTCTTGATTTCAGCCCGATAAACATAAATCATTTTAATATTAAAAAATGTGTACGTTTGCCTCCGTTTCAATATTTACAGAAAAAAAAATTATTCCACTGCAGGAATATTTTACTGGAATAAATGTAATAAAATGATATTACTCATTCCAGCTCAGTTGTATAAACCTCAGCTCAGCTGAGAAAAATACTATTTGTGCTGCTTGTATAGTGAATAAGGCTGATTTATATTTATTTAAAAAAAAACAAAAACAAGCAGAGAATGTGGCTGTTCAGCTTGGTAGCCAATCATTCTCTAAGATGCCCCAGAAATATCAACTATGGCATCTGATTGGTTCCTATGAACACCTCCAGTTTTAAGCCTAAAGCAAATATTTCACTGTTTTAAAAAGAAAGGATAATGACTTGTGATTTTACAAATATATGTATTTCTTTTTAGTGTACACTATTGTAAAATAAATGTTTGTTAGTATTTTGATATCATTTAAACAAAAAACAACTAATAAAGGGTACATCCATGAAAGCTCATTGTATAACTGAATAGGTAAATTAGATGTAAAAAAATATAAAAAAAAAAAAAAAATATATATATATATATATATATATATATATATATATATATATATATATATATATATATATATATATATATATATATATATATATATATATATATATATATATACACAGTATCTCACAAAAGTGAGTACATCCCTCACATATTTGTAAATATTTTATTATATTTTTTATGTGACAACACTGAAGAAATGACACTTTGCTACAATGTAAAGTAGTGAGTGTACAGCTTGTATAACAGTGTAAATTTGCTGTCCCCTCAAAATAACTCAACACACAGCCATTAATGTCTAAACCACTGGCAACAAAAGTGAGTACACCCCTAAGTGAAAATGTCCAAATTGGGCCCAAAGTGTCAATATTTTGTGTGGCCACCATTATTTTCCAGCACTGAATTAACCCTCTTGGGCATGGAGTTCACCAGAGCTTCACAGGTTGCCACTGGAGTCCTCTTCCACTCCTCCATGATGACATCACAGAGCTGGTGGATGTTAGAGACCTTGCACTCCTCCACCTTCTCTTTGAGAATGTCCTACAGATGAGTACACCCCTAAATGAAAATGTCCAAATTGGGCCCAATTAACCATTTTACCTCCTCGGTGTCATGTGACCCATTAGTGTTACAAGGTCTCAGGTGTGAATGGGGAGAAGGTGTGGTAAATTTGGTATTATCGCTCTCACTCTCTCATACTGGTCACTGGAAGTTCAACATGGCACCTCATGGCAAAGAACTCTCTGAGGATCTGAAAAAAAGAATTGTCGCTCTACATAAAGATGGCCTAGGCTATAAGAAGATTGCCAAGACCCTGAAACTGACCTGCAGCACGGTGGCCAAGACCATACAGCGGTTTAACAGGACAGGTTCCACTCAGAACAGGCCTCGCCATGGTCGTCCAAAGAAGTTAAGTGCACGTGCTCAGCATCATATCCAGAGGATGTCTTTGGGAAATAGACGTATGAGTGCTGCCAGTATTGCTGCAGAGGTTGAAGGGGTGGGGGGTCAGCCTGTCAGTGCTCAGATCATACGCTGCACACTGCATCAAATTGGTCTGCATGGCTGTCATCCCAGAAGGAAGCCTCTTCTAAAGATGATGCACAAGTAAGCCTGCAAACAGTTTGCGGAAGACAAGCAGACTAAGGACATGGATTACTGGAATCATGTCCTGTGGTCTGATGAGACCAAGATAAACTTATTTGGTTCAGATGGTGTCAAGCGTATGTGGCGGCAACCAGGTGAGGAGTACAAAGACAAGTGTGTCTTGCCTACAGTGAAGCATGGTGGTGGGAGTGTCATGGTCTGGGGCTGCATGAGTGCTGCCGGCACTGGGGAACTACAGTTCATTGAGGGAACCATGAATGTCAACATGTACTATGAAATACACTCCCTGCACTGACTGAATATAGAGTCTACGCTGAATATCTAGTCTACACTAAATGCAAAGAAAGTATATATATAATGAATACACTGTCTGCACGCCACTAACTAACCTGCCTGCCTTATCTAGCTCAATCTATCTCCAAACACTATACACGGCCGCTATGTAAGCAGCCTTATATAGACTTAGTCCCCCTGAGCCATGATTGACCAAAGGCACCCTGCCTTTGGCAAATTATGGCTCTCGCAGCAGAGCGTGCTGTGATTGCCAAAGCATGCAGGTCAGGTGCATGCTTTGCCCAATCATCAGACGTCAATGCAGTGCATTATGGGGCGTTCCGCTCCAATTTCCCGCGAACGCCCTATATGTTCGGTTAGTTTGTGAGCAAACGAACACCCGATGTTCAAATCTAACTTTTGTTTGAATCGAACTACGGACTCATCCTTAATTGGTATTAGTAGAAGGAATAATGCCCCTTCATTGGTGTCAGTGGGAGGAACAGTGCCCCATCATTGGTGTCAGTGGAAGGAGTAGTGCCCGATCATTGGTGTCAGTGGAAGGAGTAGTGCCCTATCATTGGTGTCAGTGGAAGGAATAGTGCCCCATCATAGGTGTCAGTGGGAAGAACAGTACCCCATCATTGGTGTCAGCTGGAGAAAAAGTGCCCTAGGGCCGGATAAGGGCAAGCAAAGGGCTGCATCTGGCCCCATGGCCACAGATTGGAGACCACTGCTTTATGTTATGGGTAACTATGCTGCAGTGAGTGAGTAAAATGTATACAATGGAGCAGCGCTATATGAATACACTTATTAGGGTTGTCCCGATACAGATACTAGTATCGGTATCGGCACCGATACCGAGCATTTACCCAAGTACTTGTACTCGGGCAAATGCTCCCGATGCTTCCCCCGATACCTTGACTGTCAGCAGTGATCGGCGCGTGGGGGAGTTACAAGCTTCTCCCCCCCGCGGCTTTCAGCTGCTTTAGTGACATACAGCGGTGATCGGTGCTTGTAACTCCCCCACACGCGATCACCGCTGACTGTCACCTCATCCCCCTTAGTCCCCTCTGTTCCTCTGTCCCCCTCCGCTGTCCTGCTCCGTTGCTCTGTCCCCCTCCGCTGTCCTGCTCCGTTGCTCTGTCCCCCTCCGCTGTCCTCCTTTGCTCTGTCCCCCTCCGCTGTCCTGCTCCGTTGCTCTGTCCCCCTCCGCTGTCCTCCTTTGCTCTGTCCCCCTCCGCTGTCCTCCTCCGTTGCTCTGTCCCCCTCCGCTGTCCTCCTTCGTTGCTCTGTCCCCCTCCGCTGTCCTGCTCCGTTGCTCTGTCCCCCTCCGCTGTCCTCCTTCTTTGCTCTGTCCTCCTCCGCTGTCCCCATCCGTTCCGGCTTTCCGCTGTCCCCCTCTCTCTTCCTCTGTCCCCTCCGTTCTGCTGTCTCTCTCCGCTGTGTGAATGGACAGTCAGCTGACTCTGTCTATTCACATATTCACATAACTGAAACATTGTAATCTCCTGTGATTACGATGTGTCAGTTTATGAATGGATAGGAGCCGCTGTCTTCTTTCCATTCATTCTCAGTGCAGCTGAGGCTGCAGAGAAAGGGACTGGGGAATCTCTATCCTCGGTCTCTTTCTCTGTCTCAAGGGGGAGATATCAGAGGTCTGTTAAGACCCCTGATATCTCACCAAAGCTCCCCAACAGGGCTGATTACAAAAAAAAAAACACACACACATAGTCCAATAAAGAATAAAAAAAAATGAAATTGTAAAAAATAATAAATGTAAATGAAAAAAAAAAAAAAAAACCACACACAGACACCGTTCACTCCCCCCCCCTAAAAAAAAACAAAAAAAAAACACTGTCACGTGACATTAAAAAAAGTATCGGTAATCGGTATCAGCGAGTACTTGAAAAAAAGTATCGGTACTTGTACTCGGTCCTAAAAAAGTGGTATCGGGACAACCCTAACACTTATAAAACGAAATGATGAACAATCTGTGCAATATCGAAATAAATAATCAATAAAGATGCAATAAAAATATCATAACAATAAAAATATATAAGTGTGCAAAAAGTCAGTAAAACGTTATACAACTGTAAAAATAAACATCAAAGGTGAAATGATGAATCAATATTTCCTTAAAAAACAGTCCAGTGCAAAAAGGTGTTGTTAAATAAATAGTCTCTTCAGATGTGTAAAAATGTGCAAAAAAAGGGTAAGATAATGCTCCATCGTGCACATTTTACTATCTTTTGGTGCTGGTGACACTATAGGAGTCGAGCAGCTATATATCCATTATTGCACTTTATTTTATTTATTTTTTTGAACCTTTGTAATTTACACAGAGTAGCGCATAAGTATTCTTTTACACATTTACAGTGAGCGAGTGTTGTCAAACTGAAACAGGACTATAGTATTCGCAAAACCAGCAGGTGAACTGAAAAGAAAAAAAAAAAAACGAATGCAGCACAATATCTAATGACTGATAAAATACAATGTATTAAATGTTTGTTTTTGGGTGTAGAAGCAGAGAATAGGTACAGGAACTCCTCCCTTCTGAGTCACCGTTCATCTCTGCCCCCTACCTCTGAGCACCATCCCTTGGTTCCACCCATACCCACCTCCCTTTATCGCCCCTTTAAGAGTATACGGAACCAAGTATCATTTTGTGCTACTAAATAATTTGTATGGAATTAGATAGACCCCACTTCATTAACAATAGACCCCCAACACAACAATAGATCCCCCAGCAACAATGGACCACCCGCATCAAAATACCATGCCAGCCAGATGCGGCTATCATGAGAGGGTTTACCCGTTGGTGGCGCTATTGGCCTCTTGGATCGCAGTACCAGTGTCCACCAGCAGGTGTCTTCCAACACCTGGGACCTGTAGTAAGAGGTCTCTCCTGCTGGTGGCACTGTTGCATCCTTAGGCCGTAGTACCAGTGTCCACCAGCGGGTGCACTCCGGCAGTGTGGAGCAAACAGCACCCTCTGCAGCTCTGCACCTCCTCCTGCCTGTTGTTATCTGCTATTGACCCGGCTACGTCTGACCATTCGTCTGTCTCCAATCCGACCCGGCTTGCCTGACCTTGCTTATATCTTGTGACCTGTTGCCGAACACCTGACTCTGCTTTGCCTGTGTCCTGTGACGCTGCTTCCAGCCTGCTCTTCCAGCTCCAAGTTCTGCTGCTGCCATATCATCTACCTGTCTGCTTACTGATCAGCTTCAGCCTGCCAGCATCCGCAGCTCAGCCATCCCGGAGGGACGTCTTCCCAGCTCCTGTGTTGGCCACCGCAAGTACCCGCACCAGGCACTCCTACTCACTGTGCTCAAGAGACCCCTGTTCCCACTCCAGTGGCTCCTGAACCAGCGCTTAAGAGAGGTCTTCTTCTACCAGTCGGGCTCAACTACCAGGTACCTAACAGCGGCTCTCTAATTAGGCATATTAGGCGGGCGCCTAAGGCTTCGCACTCACAGGGGCCTCCTGGCCACCTAATTTGACTGTGATCAATCACTGATGTCACATCCTCATCATGAACTGTGTGCTAGATCCGTGCATCTTTTTGCAGCCATTATTATTGCTTGAATTTTTTTTCCATTTATGGGCATGATGTGTAAGTTTTGCCTAAGGCCTCACAAAGCCTAGAGCCGCCTCTGACGCCATCAACAATAGACCCTGAGCAACAACAACAGATCTCCCAACAGCCAGCATCAATAGACCCTCCAGCAGCCAACAACACTAGACCCTCCAGCAGCCAGCAGCAATAGACCTCTCCCTCAACAGTAGATTCGTCCCAGCAACAATTGACCCCCCCAGCAACATAAGACACCCACGCCAGCAACAATAGACCCCAAGCAAAAATAACAGATCTCCCAACAGCCAGCAGCAATAGACGCTCCAGCAGCCAGCAGCAATAGACCTCTCCTTCAACAGTAGATTCCTCCCAGCAATAATTGACCCCCCCAACAACATAAGACACCCACGCCAGCAACAATAGATCCCCACACAAAAAAAGATCCCCACCAGTGATAAAAGATCCCCCATAAGGCAGCATCAATAGACCTTCCAGCACACTTTTTCCCATAAAATACATTCAGTGCTGGAGGTATACTGCATTCTTCCTCGTTCCCGCTGAAAAAAAGGCCTGCGTAAAAGTAATGTGCAAAGTAAAAATAATCCATAACAACCAATCAAAATTCATTGTTTATTCTTCTGTTCTAGCTGGAAACTGATGCAGTAACCCAAAGCATCCAATTGTATCCCCTTTTCCCAAATCTTATTATAGTAATCTGATTGCTGTGACGTTCTTGTTTGTTCACATTGCCGCCGTCCTGAAATTTCAATATGCGTGTCCTGATTTAGGGGTTAACAATTAGAAGCGAAAAATAAAAGGCTGAGAGTGGAACTGCAAGGTTTTGAGAGCAGCGCTAACCATTAATATTAAATATAGAGGACTCTTACCTTGGGTCATAAAAGAGGCAACTCAACAGGAAGTAATTCCGTTAAAGACAAATTGCCAGGTTTTCTATGAAAGATGGCAGGAATATAAAAAAAAAAAAAGAAAACATGATTTTTTAAACTTGTAATCTAGATTTAATTTGTAGCGATTTGTTAAAGGAATGCTGTACATTAACCCAGTAGTTTTATATCCATTAAATCGAATAGCTTTTAAAGTAGATTCCACCACATTTGGAGATCGAAATCTCTTCTAATAATAGGAATTATTTAAATGGAACAAATGCATTTGGACATTAATGGAAAAAAAAATGCTATTAGCAGGGTAAGCTATTTAAAAAGGGATTCACAATGTCTCACACCATGAAACTTTTTCAATCACCTGTTCTTTCTTTCCCTATACGATCGGGAAGGCATTGTGCCGGTTTTAACTCGATACTTCCATTTGGAAGGAAGAGAGAAATTAATATAAATGACATTTGTTTTAGGTGAATGGAATCTTTTCTCTGGCGCTTATAATTCCAACATGAGTGACACGTCAGTTCCAATTTGCGCGTGAGACTGCAGCTAATCTACGGTAACAGCGAGCGATCGGGAGGACAGTGTAGCGTATCCGGAGAAAAATAATAACTTAATCACCTGAAATATTTCAATTACCAGGCCAGGTTTCAGGTTACGCAAAGGATAACATTGGGGTGACGAATTTCAAAGTTGGACGTGTGAGGAAGAAAGCATTAAAGGAGATGTACAGTATACAGAGAAATTCACCATTTGCGAAGTGCCCTTTTGAAAATGCCTGAATGCAATGCTGACTCAAAAGGCTCAATAGTTCTATCTGACTTCACGATATAGCTGTTTGTTCCGAGTCCAACAAAAAAAAAAATTGAGGTTCCTTTCATTTTGTTTTGGGCTGACATGTTAAAGCTTAAGCTATTGAGCTGAGTTGACAACAGGTATTTTACAACAGGACGTAAAAAGAGCTTACAAAATGTGAAAAGGACAGCTCTACCAGCTGGGAGAAAATAAAAACCAAGGGCAAAATATACATACACTATAGTACCATTAGTCCGTAGGGTTCAATATTGAGTTGGCCCACCCTTTGACGCTATAACAGCTTCAACTCTTCTGGGAAGGCCGTCCACAAGGTTTAGGAGTGTGTCTATGGGAATGTTTGACCATTTTTCCAGAAGCGCATTCGTGAGGTCAGGCACTGATGTGGATGAGAAGGCCTGGATCGCAGTCTCCACTCTAATTCATCCCAAAGGTGTTCTGTCGGGTTAAGGTCAGGACTCTGTACAGGCCGATCAAGTTCCTCCACCCCAAACTCTCTCATCCATGTTTTTATTGATCTTGCTTTGTGCACTGGTCCAATCATTTGGTGGAGGGGGGATTATGGTGTGGGGTTGTTTTTCAGGGGTTGGGCTTGGCCCCTTAGTTCCAGTGAAGGGAAATCTTAAGGAGTCAGCATACCAAGACATTTTGGACAATTTCATACTCCCAATTTTGTGGGAAGAGTTTGGGGATGGCCCCTTCCTGTTCCAACATGACTGCGCAACAGTGCACAAGTCCATAAAGACATGGATGAGCGAGTGGACAGCTTTCCAAGAAGAGTTGAAGCTGTTATAGCTGCAAAGGGTGGGCCAACTCAATATTGAACCCTACAAACTAAGACTGGGATGCCATTAAAGTTCATGTGCGTGTAAAGGCAGGAGTCCCAAAACTTCTGGTAATATCATTAGGTTGTATCACGGTCATGTGATAGTTTAAGTTATTTTAGGGTTTTTATTTGATATGTGCAAAGAGAGATCACACAAATACCTATAAGTATAACATTTATTAAAGATAATGACAGATAAAGAAAATATGACAAGAATACTTAGCTAAAGGTGTTGTTTCCGCTATGTGTCCCCCCATTAAATGGCATGGCGCTGTGGATCAGAACCAGACAAATGTCAGATGGCTTACAATTACATTCCTATCACATGAGTCATTCAAAGTAATTGGGAAAACCAGGATTAGGGATGAACTGAACACCCCTAGGTTCGGTTCGCACCAGAACATGCAAGCAGACAAAAAATTAGTGCGAGCATGCGAACACTGTTAAAGTCTATGGGACACGAACATGGAAAATCAAAAGTCTTCATTTTAAAGGCTTATATGCAAGTTATTGCCCTAAAAAAGTGTATGGGGCAGTGATTTTAATAATGGTAAATAATAATAATGGTTAAAGTTACATAGTTACATAGCTACATAGTTACATAGTAGGTGAGGTTGAAAAAAGACACAAGTCCATCAAGTCCAACCTATGTGTGTGATTATATGTCAGTATTACATTTTATATCCCTGTATGTTGTGGTTGTTCAGGTGCTTATCTAATAGTTTTTTGAAACTATCGATGCCCCCCGCTGAGACCACCACCTGTGGAAAGGAATTCCACATCCTTGCCGCTCTAATGCCCCGTACACACGGTCGGACTTTGTTCGGACATTCCGACAACAAAATCCTAGGATTTTTTCCGACGGATGTTGGCTCAAACTTGTCTTGCATACACACAGTCACACAAAGTTGTCGGAAAATCCGATCGTTCTAAACGCAGTGACATAAAACACGTACGCCGGGACTATAAACGGGGCAGTGGCCAATAGCTTTCATCCCTTTATTTATTCTGAACATGCGTGGCACTTTGTCCGTCGGATTTGTGTACACACGATCGGAATTTCCGACAACGGATTTTGTTGTCGGAAAATTTTATATCCTGCTCTCAAACTTTGTGGGTCGGAAAATCCGATGGAAAATATGTGATGGAGCCTACACACGGTCGGAATTTCCGACAACAAGGTCCTATCACACATTTTCCGTCTGAAAATCCGACCGTGTGTACGGGGCATTACAGTAAATAACCCTCTAAGTAATTTAGGTTAAACCTCTTTTTTTCTAATTTTCATGAGTGGAGTGTTAAACGTGAAACAAATAATAATAATAAAATTAAATTTCCTTTAAATATCATGCCTGGGGGGGGGGGGGTTCCTTTAGTCTGCCTGTAAAGTGGCGCATCTTCCTGATGTGTTTTACTGTGCCGCAGCAGAATTACATTTCTAAAGGAAAAAATGTCATTTAAAAATGCTTGCGGCTGTAATGGGCTGTAATGTATTGCCGGATCCTGGCAAGATTAAAATCAATGAAAAAATCGGCGTGGTTCCCCCCCAGTCCATACCAGGTCCTTCGGGTCTGGTATGGATATCAATGTGAACTACACACCAAAATAAAAAAAACAGCGTGTGGTGCTTTGGGTCTGTATGGATTTTAAGGGGAACTCCAAGTGTAAAAAAAAAAAATGCATGGGGCCTTCCCCAAAATCCTCAACCCTTATCCAAGGCTGCTTGCCCTCATCATGGGGAGGGTGCTTTGGGGTCTGTTTTTTGTGGGGGTCTGCGGGCAGGGGGCTTATCGGAATCTGGAAGCCCCCTTTAACAAGGGGCCCCCAAATCCTTCTGGCTCTAATCAGGTGTTTCAAAAAAACACCCACCCGCATTGGAATCCATAGTCCGGTGCCCTGATATGTAAATCAGGGGGCCAGATGCATATATAGGGGAGGCAGCACACGTGCTCCCTCTATAGACAGGCCACCACTGAGATATTGTGAGCCATAGAAAATATGCAATTTCCCTATTAAACCATAACAAAAAATAAAAAAGGGAAATCATTCAATATTTTCTTTAAAATTAAGCTGTTATGCCGCGCAATGTTTTTTACATTACTGGTAAAGTGCAGTCATCAAAGTATCTGGAGGATTAATTGCTTTGAGAAATGAATTGCTTCGCAATTCCTGTAGCTACAGAGGTCAGTGAGGGCTTTTTTTTTAAAGAGTATGTCCTGCTTACATAGCATGGCCAGTCCAGAAAGTAGAGCTTCAGTCTCCTTTCTGCATATTTGGTACAGACTTGTTAAAGATTGAGCTATTGAGCTGGGTGGACAACAGACATTTTACAACAGAAGGTAAGATGAGCCTACAAAACCTGTTAATAAGTAGCTGACTGCTCCAACTGCTGGATGGATATATAAAAAAACTAAATATTCTTATGTTTTAGTTTATATTTTTCTGAAATTAGAAATAAATGTTTGTAAAATCTTATCTTTTACACTTGGCCATGACAAAAAAAGGATATTTACATAAAAGTACTATAAAGTTTCTTTAAAATTAAGCCATTTTTTCCAGTAACGTTCATTACACTGTACTTGTCTTCTAATTCCTTGTGGCTGTGGGGATCCTGGTTCCAGGGTCCAGGTTGTATAAAGAAGCTTAACATCTCTACATGTTGACATAAAGCCCTGTTACTGTCATTCGACTGTCCAATGCCAGAACCTGTATCGGCCACAGAGACTATTTCATAGGATAGTCGAATGATGGAAGTAGAGCTTAGCACTAGAAGGAGGTGGGACCTAATGTTTATGTTTTTTTTTTTTTTTTTTTAGTTTTAGAGTGGAGAGGAATTAGAACCCCTGTCAGATTTTGTTACTGTCTGTGCCCCGGCTAGAAAGATTTATCCTCTCTATTTGTCATATTAAGGGGGTTGTAAACCCTCAAGGTTTTTCACCATAATGCATTCTAGAGCCCCCCTAATACTTACCTGAACCCGATCCTTTCAGCTGCTGTCTCGGGTCCTCATTGGATAGATTGATAGCAGCAGGAGCCATTTGCTCTCGCTGCTGTCAATCAAATTCAGCAACACAGGAGCCGGGGGAGTGGGGCCAAGTCCTGCTGTCTGTGTCAATGGACGCAGCAGCAGGAGTCGGAAGCACGCCCGCATGTGTGCCCCCCCATGGAGTGCGGCTCTCTGTGGGGGCACTCGAGAAGAGAAGGAGCCAGGAGAGGCGCTGAGGGACCCCAGAAGAGGAGGATCGGGGCCGATCTGTGCAAAACCCTTGCACAGAGGAGGTAAGTATAACATGTTTGTTATTTAAAAAAAAAATTAAAAAAATAACCTTTACAATCACTTTAACCTTCATCATCGAAAGTGAAAGTAAAAGAAAATCCCAAATTTTGGGTTGTCCCCAGAACAGTAAAAGATGGTAAAGTTTCCAGTGGGGGAGACTAGTTCTGGTGACCCTGGGAGTTTTCTCAATTTGGGGGAATTTCCTCCCACTTACTGTTTTGGCTATGGGACAGGAGGGGAAGAGCAATCCCCTCAATAGGATAAGGATAGCAAAAAAAATCTTGACAGGAGTTATAGCCCTCCCTTACTATAACCACAGTGAAAAAAGTGTTTTGCTTACTTCTACTAAGGCGTGGTCTGAACACAATATGTGTTAAACCTTGGCTGTTCAGGTGTTCGGATGAACAGCCAAATAATTACCAGCTAAAAGTCATGTATAATAGTTCTACCACCATTATACATAACAGTGTCCCACTGTCAATGGCTGTTAAGAACACCAGGGAGTGCAGTCATCATCAAGTTCTTAACAACCAGTGATGTCACCAGCTCCTTTTACTTACATGGCAGGGAATCCCCAGCCATTTAAGCAAAGCTATAGGGGGGTGGTGGAATCACTAACCAAATATAGCTATGGCCATGTCCATATTTGGTCAGGGATGTCACTGCATCCCTGCCCCCTTCTATTTAACCTTCCAGAGAACTATCACTGTTGGCAGGAGTGCAACAGCTGACTTTTTTTTTTGTGCTGGAGTAGGGGGTACTATGTAACCCTTGCCTATTCATATGGGGGACAAATGCTTGGGGGCCCCTTATCTTAAAGGAGGATTTCAGATTACAAAAAGTAATCCACACCACAACCACCAGGCCAGCGGCCTGGGGGGGGGGGGGGGGGGGAGATGCCCTTGTTACCACCTGCATTGGGCTCCCATGTTGAGGAAATGTGGCCTGATATGGTTGAAGAGGGGGGACAGTGCGGCAGCCCCCATGGTCCTTCCTTGCCTGGCAGGCTAAATGTTTAAATTAGGAATCCAGTATGTATTTGGGGGAGGACTCCCATTTTTTGTGCATTGTTTCCCCTTAAATCTGTACCAATTTCAAAGGGTCTGGTATGGATTTTGGGGAGGGGACACCATGTCATTTTTGTTTCTTTGAGTTTTCCCCCTCAAAAGCCATAGCAGATCCAAACGGTCTGATGTTAAATTTAAAGAGGACCCCCTGCCTTTTTTTTGCATGGTGGGCACCCTAAAGCTCACACCAGATCCAATAGATGTGGTATGAATTTTGAGGGGATCCCATGTAAAAAAATTTTTTTTACATGTATAGCAAAAGTGACATATGGAAAAAATAAAAGATATTAATTCACTTTTCCCTCCAAGCATCCTTTATTTTGTAATGTATGCAATAAGGACCTCTCAAAATACATACCAGACTTATCCTCCAGTTGTATGTGGCTCATTCCTAGATAGTAACAACAGTGGACCATGCCTGTTCAATGTATGTTGGCACGGTTGCTTTTAGTCTTCACCTTGTGACAGAGTGGCCATGCAGGAACATTTGTCACCCCACAAGAAGAATGGAAGGGCATGCAAAAGGACGTTCTTGGCAGGATCACCAAGTATTCTTTTAATGAAAGTTGAACATTTAAAAATATATGAAAACAACATTGAAAATAACATTAACATGTTGAATCTTAGATGAGATTTTAGTGATTTTTTTGTACTTCAGCTGTACTTCAGCAATCACAATTAGAGACCGAAAAGGGTAAATTTCTCCATACAATTAAACAATTACTAACAAAACTTATAGTACTGTTTAATCAAACATTTAAGATATGTTTATGCTATACTAAAGCCTTTCTCATAAATTATCTCCCGTGGAGCTCTAGCACGGAAAATATTTAGAAGAATTAACGGTTTACATTAGGGACTTCCTTTCTTCTTTGCCTAAAATGTTTAATTAAGCAGGTTCAAATTTAAAGAGACTTGGGGCAGAATTCATCAGACTTCCATAGTTTAACAGGCAGGATAATCAATTACTGCAGTGTTAAACTTGAGTAAGGTTAGCAGCTATACACATCTTCCTATCACAGTAATACACATCCTCGCCTATCATTAAATCTTTGCATTTAAAAAACTGCTTTGCATTAAAGGCATCCTAACCTCAAAATGTTCCCTTGCCAAAAGGAGAATTTCAGTGGCGATAAAAATTTGCAGAAAATTTATACATCAAGCGGGACATTTCATTGAAGCCCATGGCCTTTGGCGAAGGTCTTTCAACACTGATAACTTGTAAACAGCTGCTAAAGCTTTTATAGTGTGGTATTTTTCCTGGGATAACATTTTTTTTTTGCTGCTTGTGTTGCCATGATAAAATACATTTGGACTGATTGAGGTTTATAATGAACCTGTGGCCAGCCTATGGACATTAAAAGTAGACAGTGGAGGCTGATGCTCAAAATTTTTTTTGGGGGGCGCAAATAAACTGAAAAATTATGAAAAATACTGAAAAAAACCCATCAATTGCAGCCTAACTGTGTCATCAATTGCAGCCACTGTGCCTATAAAATGCAGCCACTTTGCCATCAATTGCAGCCACTGTGCCCATAAAATGCAGCCACTGTGCCCCATCAAATGCAGCCACTGTGCCATCAAATGCAGCCACTGTGCCATCAATTGCAGCCACTGTACCCCATAAAATTAAGCCACTGTGCTAAAAAATGCAGCCCCTGTGCCCATAAAATGCAGCCACCCAGCCACTGGGCCCCATAAAATGCAGCCACTGTGCCATCAAATGTAGCCACTGTGCCCCATAAAATTAGGCCACTGTGCTATAAAATGCAGCCCCTGCGCCCATAAAATGCAGCCACTGTGCCCATCAAATACAGCCATTGTGCCTATCATATGCAGTGCCTGTGCCCATGATATGCAGCCTCTGTGCCCATCATATGCAGCCTGTGCCCATCATATGTAGCCTCTGTGCCAATCATATGCAGCCTCGATGCCCATCATATGCAGCCTCTGAGCCCATCATATGCAGCCTCTGTGCCCATCATATGCAGCCTCTGAGCCCATCATATTTAGCCTCTGTGCCCATCATATGTAGCCTCTGTGCCCATCATATGTAGCCTCTGTGCCCATCATATGCAGCCTCTGTGCCCATCATATGCAGCCTCTGTGACCCCCCCTCTCGCCGTCTGACCGGCACACACTTACCCCATCCTGGTTGCGGGTGATGGAGGCAAGCTGTGGGACATGCAGCAGGTGACGGCGGCGAGCTCCTGTGTCCTCCATGAGTAACAATGGTTTTAAAGTTAAGTAGAATGCACAGCTCAGCTTACAGAGTCTGGCTTGATCCCTGTGTGCCACAATGACGGGCTCCTGCACATGCGCAAAAAAGATGGCTGAAGACCAGCACACAAGAGAAGATGCTAGTTCCAGAAAGGGACAGAATCACTGGAGAAAAGGTGAGTAGAGATCCCTTTAGTTCTGCTTTAACTAAATAAATATACATTAATTTTTCTCTGTTTTGCTGTTGGAGATATTCTCACCCTTCCTGACTGGTAGATCAATGTCACTTATGCCGTGTACACACGGGCGGACTTTTCGGCATCAAAGGTCAGACGGTCTTTCCGACAGACTTTCTACGGACATTCGACGGACTTTCTAACGAACGAACTTGCCTACACACAATCACACCAAAGTCCAACAGATTTGTACGTGATGACGTACGACCGGACTAAAATAAGGAAGTTGCTAGCCAGTAGCCAATAGCTGCCCTAGCGTCTGTTTTCGTCCGTCGGACTAGCATACAGACGAGCGGATTTTTTGACCGGACTCGAGTCCGTTGGAAGGATTTGAAACATGTTCCAAATCTAAAGTCTGTCACATTTTCGACAGAAAAGGTCCGCTGCAGATCCAATGAAGCCCACACACGGTCGAATTGTCCGACGGATTTGTTCCGTCGGACAAGTTTAGTCGAAAAGTACGACCGTGTGTACTTGGCATTAGGCAGTAAGTGAGAAAAAATCTCTCTAACGAAGCCCGAGTTTGCAATCCAACCCAACAGATTTTTTATCCTTCCTCATACTTTCCAAAACTGAAAAAGTTTTGGCTGGATATACTACATAAGTGAATGCATTCTTATAAACAAGCAGTAAATGAGTTTTAAAACAAGCCATAACTAATCACTTCAGCTGCAGGCATTGTCAAGGAATTTATGCTCAAAGTTCATAGCAGAAGTATTGACGTTTCCTAAGTTGTTCAACTCGGCTCCCCTTGCTCTCCTCTCACTGTGTTCCTTCTGTGTACATTAAAGATATGAAGATTGGAAAATTGCTAAGTTGGTAAAGTTGACAAGCGAGTGTCTCCAGTGTTGTTCCAAACGCTGAGGATTAATTGCTCCACAATGCCCTAGCTGCGGACATTAGTTAGGGCTTTTTTTTTTACATATTTTACATATTTACTGCTTGCCAAGAATAAGTACCGTATTTATCGGCGTATAACACGCGCCGGCGTATAACACGCACCCCAAGTTTAGGAGAGAATTTTAAGGAAAAAAAATTTTAGGAGGGAAGTTTAAGGAAAAAAAACTTACATTAAAATGCCAATCAATGCAGCCTTATCTGTCCATCTGCAGCCTTTTCAGTGTCAGTGCAGCCTTGCCCCAGTGCAGTCTTGTCAGTGCAGCCTTGTCAGTGCAGCTTTGTCAGTGCAGCCTTGTCAGTGCAGCCTTGTCAGTGCAGCTTTGCCCCAGTGCAGCCTTGTCAGTGCAGCCTTGTCAGTGCAGCTTTGCCCCAGTGCAGCCTTGCCTCAGTGCAGCTTTGCCTCAGTGCAGCTTTGCCTCAGTGCAGCTTTGCCTCAGTGTAGCTTTGCCCCAGTGCAGCTTTGTTAGTGCAGGTTTGCCCCAGTCCAGCCATGTCAGTGCAGCTTTGTGCACTCGGTGTAGATTCAAAAAATGGCGCAGAGACTGCAGGGAGCCGAGATACACATACCCGAGCGCCAAAAAAAGCCGAGAACACTCGGGTATGTGTATCTCGGATCCGACAAGAGCCGAGATACACATACCCGAGTGTTCTTGGCTTTTTTCGGCTCCGCTCACAGTCACGCCCAGTCCCGCCCTATGATGGACATAACACAGGTCCAGGGGCGGGACTGGGCGTGACGGCGGCGCCGGAAGAAGCCGAGAACACTCGGGTATGTGTATCTCGGCTCCCTGCAGTCTCTGCGCCATTTTTGAATCTACCCACGGCTGTGTATGTCGGCGGCGACCGCGGCAATTGCCGCGATCGCTCCGATGACACAGAAATCGGCAGGGATCGGCCTATAACAGGCACCCACGATTTCCCCCTGATTTTCAGGGGAAAAAAGTGCGTGTTATATGCCGATAAATACGGTATATATATCTGTAGCACCCTCTAGTGTACTATATTAGGATGTACATAGGTTTTTGTAGTGTAAGTAAATTTAGGCTTGGCCAGGGAGGCTGCATGACTCATCAGGTAGAACCTCTGATACCTCCCCCTACTTGTGGAACCAGGGAGAAGCAAGGTTATGAGGACAGCAGGAGACTCTTCCAGGAGATCTCCCGGGGGAAGTCAGCCAGGTGGCTGAGGACTGTGGCAAGTAGCCAGAAGGGCTAGTGAAAGGCCACAGAAATGTAGCCGGACACTGGGAGTTTTTCTACACACCAAAGGGGCCCACGGTCCCCGCCTGTAAAGAGCCTTTGCTTTATCAGACAGTTGCCTTTGTCAGATCAACTAACAGTGTGCTAGCTGGATCTGTGATTTTGTTCTGCAAGAAAGTGAGGTGCTAGAGGAAGCTGAGAAGTGTATAAATAGACTGTACATAGGAGTGTCCCTGAAGAGGTTTTGAAGTTAAGTGGGCATCCCATACCAAATCCCATTCCCATCCAAGTTCAATACCCCTGATAAACAAACAAAACAAAGTTGCTTGACTGTTTTACTGACTTAAGTGTGCCTGTGAAAACTCAGTGTGCCTGGCTGTGCTACTCACCACCATTCTCCTACGTAGAGTTCCCTACATATCAATGTCCAAAACCTGGCCACATGTTCAGATTAAAGTTAGTGGTAGGGATTAGGTAGAGACTGAAGGATAAATGCACTTTAAAACCAAGTGCATTTATCCTTTTTGCCCTCTTACCCTGACCTAATGTAACAAATGCATGTGTCGGGACCCTGCCCTAAGCAGTAGTATCCTTATGCTAAAAGTAGTATTTTTGCGCTGTAGTCATCCTGAGCTCTAATTGTTATACTTTTGCATTCACTAGGTTTCACTAGGTTTTTCCAAAGCTCAGTTTTATTGTTCTCTTCTGCCTGGTGTTGGGGAGTGTCCTTGGCAGTTGTATGAGAAGATACAATTATTTTGAGTTATTAATATTTATGCCTCCTTGGCCAAACTCCTGGAGGTTTATTGTGGTACAAGCTGGGAGTGAATATAACAATTTGTGGTGATCTTCTGGAAGTTCTCTTGACTCTTGGGCCTAGGAGAGGAGGCTGTTTGTAAAATGTTTTGCTTCTTAGGCTTGTTGGCTATAGAGGCCTATTGCCAGAAGATAGGCCTGAGTCTGGGGTCTGGAAGATTTTCCTGCTGTCCTCCTGGAAGGTACCGTGGTGACAGCAGTCTCCGTCCTGCCGCTGCCACCAATATATGACAATGGAACTCTCAGCTTCACCCTGCATGTTTTCTTTCTTGCATCTAACTGCTAGCAGACTGAGAGTGATCATCGCTGGGTGAACTCCTCTAAGCCCTGTACACACACAAACCAGTTTCCACCACATGTATTAACAGATATGTGCACCATAAACAGTATCTGCTAAGTAATGTTTGTGTTAGTGCTAATGGTTTTGATGGCTATTGTCATTGGCAGGCTTGCTTAAATGACACTGGACTATACGACTAGGCTGTATTGAAATTATAAATTGGAGTGATACTTCTCTCACCAGATGGATCAGCAGCTCATGGAGTCGTAAGCTCTACCCCAGATGATTACTTGTAGATGAAAGTCAAAACTGCATTTGCATATGCCGTCAGATGGAAAGAATCCCGCTGTGTCAGCGCCTTCTATCAGGTGATGCAAGCCGGCCGTCAGCTGTTCGTTCCCGGTCAAACATTCAAACACCCTGAGCTCGCGGCTCCGAGATGACGTGCTGACGGTGAGAGAAGTATCACTCCAATTTATAATTTCAATACAGCCTAGTCGTACCTGCTCCCCCTACTGCTTGCTATCTATACAAACTGCTTCGCTTGTATGTCCTGGGTTACCATCACCCTCAGTAGGTTTTGCCGGTCATTGCTGTCACCCTACAAACGTTATGTGTCTAGCTCCCGGACTGTTACAAATTTCTTAGCTGTGTTCAAGCTGCACTGAACCCGCTTGCAATAATTAGAATCAAACATACATTCATCCACCCTACCCCCACTCCGCCATACCATCTATACTTGGATTGATCTGAGGACTCATATCATTTAATACTGGCCAATGTAGTAGGAAATCTGCTGCTGTGATTGGTGTGTGTATGGGGTATGTTTGGCCGCGGCTCCGTTGTTTTTAATGATAACGTTATCAATTTTAATATGGTCATCTGATATCTTCCCTAATTTGCCTATATCTTTGTATTTTTGTGTGGTGTTTTGTAGCTTAATAAATATATTGTTTTTCTTGGCAGATCGTGTTTGGGTTATTGCCTCCTTTGGGGGAATTCTTTTTCCTTGTTGTTTTGTATGCTTTATAAGGCGACCCAAACTGCATCCAACCTACTTCTTTGGATGAATATCTGATCATATTCAATAATTTAGAATACTTTTCCTCTGATGGTTGATCTAGGCTAAAGCCCTTTCTTTTTTTAGACTGATGTACCTTGCCAGAAAACTCATTGCAAGGCATTGGATGGCCCCAACGGTGCCTACAGTGAAGCAATGGATTGCGTATGTCAATTCGCTGCTCCCTAGAGAACGATTGGCTTATAGTCACAGAAGTGACAGGGGTAAATTCGACAAGATATGGCAGTCATGGTTGGGGGATGTGGACGTGGCCCCGCACCAATTGATAGTAGAGAGGCTTCAGATGTAGAGACAGGGGGGGGGGGGGTGAAATTAGAGAGGAAAGGGGAGATAGAAACAGCCGAGGGAAAGGAAGAAGAGAAGGGAGGGTGCAGGGAAAGGAAGAAGGGAGAGAGGAACAGAAGGATGGCTTGTAAAAGTAATGAAAATATAATTAGATAATCAAGAATATTGGATAGGGGGGAAGTTAGTAGCAAATGTGAATGTGGTGAATAAAATACTAAAGGTTATAGGAAAAGTTTGATGCAGTAGAGGGGGGGAAGGTATAGGGAGGGGAGGGGAAGGAGGGGAGGAAGGAAGGGGAAAGAAAGGGGAAAAAGGGAGATATGAATTAGTAGCAGAAATACAATTGTGTATGGAATGAGGGTAGAAACAAAAGAATGGGCTTGCATAATTACACATTTTATATGTTTTTGTATTATCAAATAATATGAATGATTGATGTGAATAATGTATGGAATTTTTTCATCAAAAAAAATAAAGGAAAAAAAAAAATATTGCACATTTTTTCATATTCATCCTGTGTTTTTCTTTGTTTAGCTGTTTTTGAGAGACATCTAGCAAGTGACCACAATACAGACTACTGTTAAAGTTGGGGTGATATAAAGAGGTGCATAGTGAAGCTCCTCCTATCTGTGATTGAGGTAGGGAAGGGTTTGAATGGTGGCCTGGACTCAGTCTGTTGCAAATTATTTCAGTGGACCCCTCTGCCAGGTCTGTTGCTTTGGTGAATCAATTTGCCAGGTTGATTGAGGAACAGTGCTGAACATTTACTTGTCATACATGATCATTATTCAGGTTGACTCCTGGCTTAGGTGGAGCCATCCACCCATCAGCAATGAATATTGAACAGTGTGAACCTGCCATCCCTTGTCAGGGCATAGAGTAGATTTGATATAATCAAAGTGTATATCTCAGATCAGTACTGTAATTTTGAACTTGCCCTAGAGTACAATCATGACATGGTTATGCTCATTACCCAAAGGTCGCATGAATAATGTTGTTGTTGCTCCTGTTTTCAGACATTGTACAGCAAAGTGATCTACCATAAAGTTTGTGTCTGAGCGCTATTCCTGTGAATCAAAGAAGTCAATGACTATAACCTACTTTTTCATAAAGGCAGTATAAGTGCCTGATTGCCCAAGGACACCTGCCTATTACTTGACCGCACAACATGATCTTAGACTGAGCCTTGGATCTGCAGGCAGACACCATGAGATAACAAGTAATCTGTGAGCACCAGTTATACACTTAACCAAGAATGGAGATTAATCCAAAAAACAATGGCGTTTCTTGGCTTGAAAGTAACCCCACTACCAGGTATAATAGACATTAGACATCTTCTACTGCTGTAAAAATCTGTAGCTGTTGAGAGAACATTGTTTTCCCCTTGACCTCTTCCAAGGTTATTTTAGCCAGGTGCTGCACTACAGAAACATTGAGAAGGAGACATTTTTCCCTTTACAATCAGTTGACTTTTACTTTCTGCTGTTGCGCTGAATGTTGTGTTGCACTATGCCCTCCAGTCAGTAGAGGGAGAACTATAGTCAGAAAATCCTATGGCTGAGGATCGCTGAGGATTATGGGATTCAAAGTCCAGGAAGTAAGCCATATTATGGACCCTTTACACTATAATTCTCAAGAGACACTGAGGCAAGGAGAAGCAGTGGAGCTGCTTTTCTGAGATTGTCCAGTTAGGTTCTTCCTCTTTGCACTGAGGGAACTGTTGAGAGCACATCTGCTGCATACTGACCAAACTGCTGAGAGGCCAGACCAGTGGTGACACCTGAGGCAGCACAGCACAGATTACAGAGACCACATCACATCATTGCCACAGGGAGTTCTATTGCTGACTCTTCAAAGAGACTGTAGCCCCCCCTTTCTACAGAGAGAGGTCACAGAGAGGGACTGGTGAGAGGGCACTGCCCATTGTTTACACTGCTAATAGGGACAGAATTACTGGAGGCAGGCAGTATACCGCACCTATGCTACACCTATACTGCACCTATACCGCACCTTTGTTGCTTTTTTACTGCACCTATACTGCATGCTGGTTTATTGAAACTGTTGTTAAGTGCACCAACACTTCTTAAAAGGCCCCAGTGGTAGCCAGCAGAATAACAGCATAAAGGACTGCCTCTCCCATAAAACCATCCTAGAAGTCTCATTTGTTCCTTTCTCTCCTTTCCTTAATTTTTATGGACAGTGCACATCCAGTTGGTCTAGACCTAGCATAGTCACCATTAAGGCACTTTGGCAGTATAGTTCCTATGTTTGGTAAATCAAGCTTTATTACTGTTCACTGCTATACTTTAAGTGAAGTTGCTACTGTTTATGCTGATCTAGAGGTCATCTTATGCCTAGTCCTTATCACTTATTACCCTGTATGCTAAATTGTGTTATTACCATTGTTAACCCATTTCTATGCTTACTTCTTTACCAACCACATCAAATAACAATGCGAGTATATTAAGTATGTCTTTACTAACTGGTTCAGTGCCTTCTTTGATATAGTGCTAATACTGGATACTAAGCATTACTTTCAATGATTTTCTGTGAAATTACATGCATCTTACTAAACCTAGTAAGTCAGAGGGGCTTGAGTCAAAGAACAGAGAACCCATCCTATCCAGCGGCTCCTGCGGGGTTAGTGCTACACTATATTAACATACATATTTATTAGTCCCAATGACATAAAATTGTAAGCTTCAGAGCAGGGGCTTACAGTATGTGAATAGATCAGCTCTCCCCCTAAAGCACTGTAGAAAATGCCAGTGCTATATAAATAGGTAAAAGCAATACAGAACATGAATAACTATATGGACTGAAAAAAACAGCAAGATCTACCACCTGTAGGATACTGTCTGTGCTTATCAACAGTTGGGCGAATGTCTACAGTCTCCTGTTCAGCTAGGCTAAACTTTTCTTCAGCCAAGCACAATGGAAGATTTAACAGCCTGTACAGCCATAATAGATTCAAAATAGGGTAAAAATGCCATTTACAAAGTTAATTATTTTCCAGCTCCGTTTGACAACATCAGATTTGCCAGAAAAGTGGAGTTGGCCTTTAAGCGCAAAGTCGATGCAATTGAATTACACTGGCTACCCAACAACATGGCTGAAGTGCGGGGATCTATCAGGGTTTGAGATCTTAAAGTGGATAGGGAAAAATGCGATTACGAGCGGCCAGAAAATTACATGTTCCTGCGTCTTCGTTGTCCCAGTCATTTCAGCCACGTTTCTGCCTTCTTGGTCGCTCTTTCAAATGATTTGCTTGCATTACACTCTCGCATTGAGTTGGAGCACCACTACAGAATGAAATTACCCATCTGACAGCATCAACCTTTTTGTGTAAGTAGACAGCACGCCATGTTACAGCTTTGCTACTTCACTGTAAAAAAGAAAGAAAAAAGAAAAAGATCTCATAAAATTATAGGCGCCGAGCAGTCGGTTGCAGAGTCACTTAATATTAAAAAATGATATAATGTTTATATAATTAGTTTAATATGGAACTCGTTTGATATATCAAACAGTCTTCTGTTTGATACATGCCCTCCTATCTTCTACTCTTTTACCCTGTATTCCATTTATTTATAACCGGATGATAAAAATTTGATTTATTTTACAACAGATCAGTAATTGTGCTCTACAAATAAGTCTCTAATGATAATCAACAGCATTTTCAACATAATTTAATTTGTCTTTTCCCAGGAGGAAGTTAAATGCAGTGATCGTAATGCAACTGCAATGGACAAGGCTGCAGTTAATCACAGCCTCCTCTTGTAGACAGCACCGATATTGTATTGACAGAAATTAAATTAACCATCAGTATGGGCAATCAGTGGCTCTATGGCTATTAAAAGTAATAAAAACAAGAAAACCCAGACCGTAGCCAATTATGTTGTGACATCTAAATGAAAACGGACAATTACTTTAAATTCAATTTTTTTTTTTACCCCCATCCAGTTAGAACATGAAAGATACATCGTTTACAACGTTGTACTCTCTGGCCTTTAATTAACCAATAAGCACATCAGGGTGTATTTAACACGGCTATAAAAAATGCCTTAGGTGATAGCTGACTGACCAAATGTATGACAGGGACTCTCACAGATTAACCAAGTGACATATTTAACTAGAGCTTAAATCTATTCTATATGATTAAAGTAATTTATTATTATGCCCTGTGATTCCGAACTCAGTTTCAACAATGGTAATGAGAGTATGGATGCTAATTATGTTTTTACTCTACATTTCACACGCCGTTCACAATTCTCGCTGTCATTCTGAACTTTCAATGTTTTTTTCTTCCTCCTTTTTTACCTTTTTTCCCCTAAATGCTGAGCTGGTAAGCTGCAGATGTGCACAGCACTGGATCGAATGAGAGCTTAGGTAAATATAAGGGGGGGGGAGGGGCCAATAACAATGCCTAAACATTTTTTACCTTAATGCAAAGAATGCATTAAGGTCAAAAATATTTAGGGTTTATAACCACTTTAATTCATGTATTTAGCTCCGTTTTAATTTATCGGATTCATAAAGTATTAGGTTTCTGAGGTTTCATTGCACAAGTTCATCTAGGGTGGACCTGTAGATTTCTGCATTGCTTCCATACCTGGACTGGCCATCCGGCACACCAGGCAACATGTCCTCCTGGGGCCTAAGCAGCTGGGCTGCTCCTTGAGCTTGCACCACTCACCCAGGTTCTCTGGGGGTCGCCAAGCTGCCAGTTCAGTTCAGCTGTCGGGGCGGAAACTACAGGTCAGCTGACCCATGACCATGAAGGAGGAGGAGCTGGAGCAGACACCTGTCGCAGACACCACAGAGCTGGACAAGAGAGAAAGTAAGTGTGGCCCTTCTGTGCGCTTGGATAGGAGGAGCGGCGGGGGGGGCTGCATATAGAAGAATCAATCTCTCCATTTTCCTCCTGAAGCCGCTGAATGCTTGCAGGAGAGAGCGGAGCAAAAGCGGGCATTCAGCAGCTGCAGGAGGAAAACCAAGAGACTGATTCTTTTATATACAGCTGCCCCCACCGCTCCTCCTATCCACCTTATTTCTGCTGCCCTCCCATGCTCTCTGCCCCTTGTGCTCTCCGCCCCCCCCAGCATCTCCAGCCCCCCCGTGCTCTCTTGCCCCCCATGCTCTCTTTCCCCCCTACTGTGCTCTATGGCCCCCTAATGTTCTCTCCGCCCCCCCCCACTGTGGTCTCCATCCCCCTCGGTGCTCTCCGGTCCCCCCTGTGCTCTCCGCCCCGTGTTCTCCGCCCCCCGTGTTTCCCGCCCCCCCGTGCTCACCAGCCCCCCTTCCTGTTCTCTCCACCCCATGCTCTTTGGCTCCCCCTGCTCTTTCCCGGCCCCCCACACTCCCCGCAGCTCTGCTGAGTTTCCAGCTGCTGTGGGGGGGTCCGTCAGGATGGAGAGTGGGGAAGGGGCTGGTTAATATGTCATGGGCTGCTCAGTTTTACGTGCTCGGGCCTATTTTTTGTCCCAGTCTGGACCTGCTTGTAAACATACATGATTTTAGCATATGAACATATACTGTATGTGTGTATGTCTGTCTGCTTATTGGCAAGTGACTATTTGGTGGCTGGACCATTACTATGACCTGTTCGGTTGGTAATGCCTAACCAAGTCAATTAGCCAAAGAGCAATCTAAAAATGTACATTTTCATTATTATAGAATTAGATGCTCAGACTAAACAAGCAAAAGACAGCAAACAGAATAATTTCACTATTTATGTCCTGTCATTTAATTAACACCAGTCCCAAAATATCATCTCCATACTCAACAATTGTCTTATCTCAAAACACAGCACATATTCTTCTTTTTTATTTTTTTCCCATAATCTGTCGGAAAACCTGTCTGAATTTTTCTTAGTTTTGGTCCAATTTATTTACCTTTTTCCTTTATTTTTTTGCCAACTTGTAACTTTGTTCTTGACTGTAAAAAAAAAATGTTGAATGTATTTTTAGCATGCATAAAATTCCCATGAGTCGGTCTCGCTTACATGGACATCCAGTACTGTCACGGTGAATTAGCAACTCTGAGCAAGCTGTCATTTAGGTATAAAAATATACCACCTCCAAACATCCTGCGATTCCTCAAAACATCCAGAAATGTATGCGAACATCCTGCCATTTTAAAACCTTGTATCGTATTAACTGTCATCATTATCATGGATATATACTTTTCTCTTGACAATATGGGTTGCATAGTTAAAGGCAAAAAAGTTGATGCAGAGAGTCATTACCAGGACCACCGGGTAGAACCCTTCAGGCAGTGAAAAATATAAATCTATGTTTGCACTAATCAATCAAAGTATTTAATTTTAGGCGGCTTTGCCACACTGTCTTTTTCAATGTGCTTTGCAGAAAGTAAGAAGCAATTACAGCTCTACTTTGGATATGCATAAAGGGTCTGTCCAGTAATTATAAAAATGTATACATTCTCTGTCTCCTCAAAGATGCTTTCCTCTTTGTAATCTACCTAAATCTTTATGTTCATGGGCTGATAACCTGGTATATTAGGTCATTTTAAACCTATCCTGCAGATAGTTGGTACTTAAGAGTGAATCAAACATCTGATCCATATACAATCTTGATATCAGTGGGTTGATGGCACAACTATCAGCCCATGTCAAGGTTCTAGGTGTAATCCTGGACTCTGAATTATCCTTTTGGCCCTACGTTCAATCACTACATCTACAAATATGCCCCTTTCTAACCAATGAAACCACAAAGCTCCTAGTTCACTTACTGATCATCTCTCGCCTTGACTACTGCAACTCCCTCCTCATTGGCTTACTTTTACATAGGCTATTCCCCTTCAGTCCATTATGAATGCTACTGCCAGGCTCATCCACCTTACCAACCGCTCAGTGTCTGCTACTCCTTTCTATCAATCTCTCCATTGGCTTTTGTTCACTCAATGACTTAAATTCAAAATACTAACAACTTACAAAGCCATCCACAACTCCAAACTAGCCGTATTAGATACCAACCTAATCGTTCTCTTAATTCCTCCCAGGATCTCCTCCTCTCTAATTCCCTCGTCACCTCCTGCCATGCTCACCCCCTGGACTTTCCTGAGTCTCTCCCCTCCTATGGAACACCCCACCCCAATCTGTCTGTTTATCTCCTACTCTGTTTGCTTTTAGACGATCCCTGAAAACCCTGCTCTTCAGAGAAGAGTATTCTACCCACACCTAACAACTGTACTTTTTTTTTTCAACATCTCATCCCCCACAGCTATTACCTTTTGTATCACTTGACCCTTCCTCCTAGACTGTAAGCTCTAACGAGCAGGGCCCTCTGATTCCTCCTGTATTGAATAGTATTGTAACTGTACTGTCTGCCTTCATGTTGTAAAGCCCTGTGCAAACTGTTGGTGCTATATAAATCCTGTATAATAATAATAAGTTGACCTCATCTGCCCATGCACAGTACACTATATGGCCAAAAGTTTGTGGACATCTGACACTCATACCACACATATGAGGTTGTGGGAATCCAATTTTAAAATTATGTGGATTGATATATAGTTGTCTCCCCTTTGAAGCTTTATCAGCTTCCACTCTTCTGGAAAAGCTTTCTGCAAAATTGTGTTTTTGCAGAGATGTATGCCCATTAACCACTTGCTTACTGGGCACTTAAACCCCCTTCCTGCCCAGGCCAATTTTCAGCTTTTAATGCTGTCATTCTTTGAATGACAATTGTGTGGTAATGCTACACTGTACCCATATGAATTTTTATCATTTCTTTCACACAAATAGAGCTTTCTTTTGGTGGTATTTATTCACTACTGGGTTTTCTTTCTTGCTAAACAAAAAAAACAAAAAAAAAGTTTTCATAGTTTGTTAAAAATTTAGCAAACATGTAATTTTTCTCCTTCACTGATATGTGCTGATGAGGCTGCACTGCTGGGCACTGATAGGCTACACTGATAGGTGGCACTGATGGGTACTGATTAGGTGGCACTGATGGGCACTGATAGGTGGCACTGAAGGGCACTGATGAGGCAGCACTGGTGGGCACTGATCAGGAGGTATTGATGAGGCTGCACTGATAGGTGGCACTGATGGGCACTGTTAGGTGGCACTGAAAGATGGCACTGATGGGCACTGATAGGCACAGGTAGGTAACACTAATAGGCAGCACTGGTAGGTGGCACTGATGATGAGGCACTGATGGGTACTGATTCGCAGCACTGATGGGCACTGGTGGGCACTGCTTAGCTTAGCAGTACTGATATGCACTGGTAGGTGGCACTGGTGGGCACTGCTTAGCAGAAGTGGGTGTCCGTGTGCAGAACTGATGTCCCTTTTACAGGAGCCGGTAATTGGATTTTTTTTTCTCCTCACACTGTCAGTGTGAAAAAAAAAGCTGTTTGAGCACCTGATGTAAACAGAAGTTGGTATCTATTATTGGCTGACAGCTGATCATGTGATAAAGGGCCGGGACTTGCTGATCACAGAGCATGTCACCCATGCCCCGCAGGGGGCACACAGGCAGCACATGCATTTGAGGATGTACATGGACGCCCTCTCGGCAATTTAGGCCCACGCTGTAGCCGTCTTTCGGCTATAGCACGGGCGGGAAGAGGTTAAGCCAAAAGAGCATCTGCAATTGATTCTGACAGTGGAGGACTGCTTATTTGGCTGCAGATCACTTGCCCAGCTTCAATCCCCTCGATAAAAAAAACAATAAAAAACAAAGCTATGCACTGTTCTATGTCTCCAAGTGCTTGAGAGATGGATGTTTGGCTGGGCAGGGTGACAGGTGAACCACTACATTCAGCAACCCTTACAGGGGACATGGCTACATTTGGGGGCTCGTCCAGGATCACCTGTTCAAAGCTAACCTGCCAGTCATTGCCCCTAGCAACCAAGATTGATCAAGCTGGGGAACTGTGCTTTGTTCCACCACCAGTTGAGGAAGTAAAACTTGGGAAAGAACTTATGTGCTTTGCCTGCCATTCAGCGTTATAGTAACAAGTGCCATTGCCCATAGCAACCAGTAGAAGTTGCCTTCAAATAATTTTTTAGAGGGGCGTGGCTAGACATGGCGGCGTGAAGACGCAGGGATACTGAGCTCCGAGGTCGCCGCTGCAATCCGAGGCTCTGTGCCATCATTACCTCGCACAACCAGAAATGCCAGGATGCAGGACTCCCCACAGAATACACCGAGGGCCAAAATCCACCACCATACAGCGCTATCTGACACCTGGTACACCACGTACAAGATCGATATCCCGGTGCAACATGGCGCCTACAAATTCCACAAGGGACGGCTCTGCTCCTACCTCCTCCAGCGCTGAATACACGGTAGGACAGCTGCTTGTCTCAGAGGCTCAGCTGCCCTCCTCACTTCCACCTTCTCTGAGTTCCCTGCAGTATTCAGGGAGGATCATTCCCCCAGCCCCACTATAGACAGCCAGCACTCACTGGCTCCCGCAGCTGCCTCCATCTCACAAGACCCTCGCTCAGTGCTGTCTCCTGCAGTTATGTCAGCCATCTTGCTCTCTCTCCATACTAAAAGGGACATAGAAACATTTGCAACCCGGTTGGAAACATCTCTCTGTGGTGATATCCAGAAGGTGAAACAATCTGTATCTGCCCTGGAATCCAAGGTGACCACCTTATCTACAGAACAGTTTTTTGTCCAGCAATGCCTCACATCCTTGGAGGAAACCTGCTCTGGTTACCAACAGAAATTATCCCGCATGTGCCTCCAACACGATGACCTCGGAAACCGCCACAGGAGAAATAATATCAAGCTCCGCGGTATCCCTGAGGCAGTAGAAACCACTGATTTAAGAGCCACCGTCATTGGGATTTTCAATGATCTACTGGGGAAACCTGCTTCTTCCCCCATTGAATTGGACAGGGTCCACAAGGTTCATATACCAAGCCAAGGTGAACGCTCTAAACCCAGGGATGTTCTCTGTCGTGTGCATTTTTACAACCTCAAAGAAGAGGTCATGCGTAGGGCTTGGAACTGAGGCCCTTTCCAATTCAATGGAGCTACTATACACCTTCTTCCCGACTTGTCCCGCCGGACCCTCTTCATGAGACTTCAAGCGGTCCCAATCGCTCCTCCCTCTGGATTCTTTACTTGTGTTAACACACGTATACGTAATTATATCTGGCAACACAAAAAACCCAGGATTCAGCGCTCCACCTTTTTTTTATCTAAATCTAGAGGAGGTGTGGCTTTACCTCACATACTCCTTTACCATAAAGCATCTTGCTTTCTCAGGATCCTTGACTGGTATCATAGCCGGGACTCTAAATTATGGACAGTCCTAGAAAATGACCTTCTCGCTCCTGACATCACGTCCCTACTATGGACCGACCAAAAAGACAGACCACAGGCGGATGCCTTACCCCTCCTAGTGGCTTCTATTCCCTGCACGTGTGACGCTTATGTATGGAAGGGCTTACTCACGTCAAGACCTGGCCCATTGTCACCGCTTTTTGGAACTCTTGCATTCCCTCCTACTCTTTATCGATCCCGTTTTCTTATTTGGGATAAGGAAGAGAAACTGTTACTCTGTCACACCCTGCAGAACTGTACATTGTTCCCAATGTCACAACTGCTGGGGTCTTGTCATAACCTGGCCAGGGCGTGGTTAGAAAATTCTCAACTTCGCCATTATCTAACCAGTATTTTACCCATGACTGCTCTAACCAGACCACTTAATGATTTTGAAAGCTTGCTAACTCAGTCTGACAGGCCGTTTGTTTCACCCCTTATCTCTTATTTACCAGGTTTTGCTAAAGACCACCCTACCACATGGCCCATCTTTTATTGCTAAATGGGAACAGGAACTTGATAATCCAAGCGCTGACTTTGACTGGGACAAAATGCTGACATTTACTTATAAGACCTCCGTATCTACTAGAGCACAGGAGCGCAATTATAAGATCCTTTCCAGGTGGTATCGATGCCCTACCACTTTACTGAAATGGACTCTATTGGTCATCTAGAAAGGTTGAACTCTTGGGAGTCAGCTAAAACTTATAATTACACCTTGACCTGGTTGGTCTGTCTTCACTTTCGGCATTCCTATAAATTTGCCTCCTATCTGTGACCTCCCTGACACAATATTTGTTACCCTTCTTAGATACCTGGATTTGTTCCCCTTATTAGTGCTTGGGTTCTTTCCCATTCTCGCCCCTATCCTTACCCCCCCTCTTCTCTCTTTTCTCTCCCCTTTTTTGCTTCTCCCCATTTTATGTTTATTGACCCACGGGATTGGGTTTTTAGTATGTTATCTAGTCCTATCTCCTCTCACCTAGTTTTTACCAATAGCTTTTGTCTAAATACCCTCAGGAGGATTTCACTGATGTCCAAGATGTTGACAAACCTCTCCTGATAAATACCCTCCAAGGTCTTCTATGCTGCTGATATAAGCAGTCTGCTGCAACCTCACGCCATGCATCTGGATAATTGCTTGTGTCCCCCTTATTAGGGTAGATATGCTCTCCTGTTTTCTACCTATAAGGAAATCACCAAATTGTACTCTTTTTTGCCTTATGTACTAGTTTACATAACTTACTGTTTCCGTTACATATACTGTACTGATCACGCACTCAATCTTGAACCTTTCTGTTGTTTTTTTTTTTTTTGTTATATATTTTTGTGCGCAAAATCAATAAACAAAGGTTAAACACAAATCAGTTTGTTTGCTCACCCAGTTGCTCCAACCACAGCTGGGACGGACACTTGTGCTAATCCTGCAGTTCAGGAACTGTTTACCATGTGCCGTTACCCGTGGCAACCACGGTGTGTGACTGATGGATTACAAATATGCCCAGTGATCCGCTATGGCTGGGTGTCTTAACATGGATTACAAATATGTCCAGCAATCTGCTATTACTAGGCATTCTGAACTTTTGTTTCAAACTCCTGCTTTAAACAGTAAAGTGTGCCTAGAACTGTCTACTGTTGCCCGGGGTGATCAGGGTAAACCTGCGGGCGGAACTGTGCTAAAAGTGTTCCCTTCAGTGAGGCATGGGTTACAAACTTTATTGTTGCTATCTGCAACAACTGGGGCGGTCAGTGGACATTTGCCTTTAGTTGCTGTGGAAAGTGACATGCGTTGACAAGCCTTCTAGTTACAGCATGCCTGCAACCTTCAGTTTTGCCATCAAGGGGTTACAACAGCATGCTCAGGGAGGGGCCTGCCTATCAGTTCTTCAGATGCCAGCATGTCTGGAAGTGAGGGGGCAGTGCCACGCCCTAGAGGAGACCCAGCATTCCCTGCTAGCAGCAGACACCATGAGGCAGAGGAGCAAGATGGCGGAGAGTGGACGCATGCTACCCGGACTGACCTGGTTGCCTGAATTGCAGGAATGGACGCTGGTCATCACCGGTGTCCAGTTGGAGCATCGCAGGGGATTCGCCCTGGAGATGATAGATGGGATGGAGCGGCTGTGCCTGCTGTGCCCAGAGTGCCGGATACCGACCGCGGTGGTTAGTGCCTGATTCCGGTGTGGCCATTGTGATGAACAGCTTGCTCGGCTTATATCCAGCCAGCAGGATCTGCAATACTATCAAGTGGACCTGCATTTAGGACTCTGCACATTGCAGCTGCGCAGTGGGCCTGGAGTCATCCCAGAAAGTATGGGTCGAGTCTGAGCCTGGTGACTCCCCTGCAAAGAAAAGTGACATGAGGGATAGGAGTCTGCTATGGCTTGGGACCTGGTCGGTAACCTGACAACTGTGAGAACTGCCCTGCAGGAGTCAGATGTCCCTGAAACACCTACTGCTTATATGCCCCTTACTATCCCTGCATTGGAGGGGAGGCTACCCTCAGGTGAGCTATAGGGGAGTGCGGGGGCAAAGCCATAGATTGGGGTACCCCCAGACTGATAGCGGAATTCTGGTCCCTAGAGAAACTAGCGGAATGGTCATCTCCTGAAAGCTGCTCAGAGAATGTGAGACGGGAGGTTCCCAGGTCCTGAATGTGCCATCTGAGGAAGGAGAAGAGCCAGATCTTGCTGGGGAACCAGGAGGAGCTACAGGAACCCCTATCTGCAGCAGACAACTGTTTTCCTGGAGACTCTCCACCACTCAGACCAGAGCGCCCATCTACAGGCAATGGGTGAAGAGGTCCCCTGACGCCTGTGTTCTGCCCGGGAAAAGAAAACCCAGAAAGTTGCCCAGGTTTTCCCAGTTCCAACAGGAGGTTCAGAGAAGGGTTGCTCTGGAGTGGGGCCTAAATTTCCGCTATGTCCCTTCTGAAGTCATGGACATCGTTGAGAACTCCCAGGGAAAGTGGGAGGATGACCTAATTTTGGAGTTTCTGCACATCACTAAGCCGCTGAGGGTGCCAGAGTGTGAGGAAACCTGGGCCAGGTTTGTGGACATTCAAAAGGAATGGCGACTGGGGATGTCTATTTACAGGGACGGAGTGATGGTTGTCAGCTTGGGACAGCCTACAAAGAGTCACTCTGTCTCCATCAGGGAGAAAGGGGGTGGCAGGAAGAGGTTGTCTGACCTACAACTTTATGCGTAAGGAGGACTGTTGGAGTACAGCTGCTACAAACTGCCACATGGACTGTTGATGAGGTGCAAAGAGAGTGTGTCCTTCCTTCTTTCCCTGACTTTACAGGAACAGACTGGCCTGCCACTCTGGATGCCCAACAGATAAGATGTATCTCGTTGCAAGGACGCTAAGGGTGAGGTCTGTTCTTTCAACTAACTCTTTAAGGAAACTGTTTGCCCGGGAAAGGGCCTCTCCCATCAGGATTTCCTGAGAAGAACTGTTATTTAAAAAAAAAAATACTGTGGTTTCCTTTTAATGTTCTGTCAGCAGGTTATAACCCCCTCCTGACAGAACTACAGGTGGAAATGTATTATGAAGTGACCTGTGTGTTTTGTTGCTGTTGTAGTTTCTGCCAACAGGATTAATAACCCCCTTCTGGCAGAAAATCTGTAAAATGTACAGGTAGTGGTAAAATAGGATGTTTGCCTGTTTTGCAGGATTCTTCAGGATGGGATGGCTGTCTGTCTATCTATCTCCAGCTGGAGCAATGGATCCGGCGGACAGAGGATTTCTCCTGAGGGGGAGATGCTCTGGTCCTATGTATGTGTGTAATTATTTGTAGCTATAGGGGTTATAGTTAGGAATACATGTACATACTGTAAATGTCAAAGAGAAGTCTATATATATTTTTGATCCATAATGTATTTGTATATGTCCCATCCAAGTTTGTTCCCTTTTTCCCCTTCCAATTTATTTTATGGGATGCCCTTTCTTCTGGGCCCAGGAGCTATTTTCTAAATTTTCGTCAAGGGACTGACTGGATTTTGATGGGGGGTAAGTGTAGCACATTCTAATTAGGTAGGTGCTGGAGTGAGAATTTTTCTGGAGTGTAGGAAAATGTAGGCAGGCCTCGCTGGTGGCGAGGCCTGTTTGTTTTCATTCTGGGCTGGGAGTGGCTCAGGACAGGGCTGGGTGACTCACAGGTAGCATCACTGTCACCTCCCTTTTCCTTCTAGAAAGTGCTGGAAGGAGAGGACTAGAGGAGGAGCTGCCTGGGGTATCCTAACCTCTTAGCGCCGACCGTACGCACATATGCGGCCTCGGATTTAAGGGGTTATACCGGGATGATGAATGCAGCTGCATACATCATCCCGGTACCGTTTTTTAGAGCGGGAGGTTGGCTCTTCTTGGATAACAAAAAGCCACTTGGCTGTTATTTCGAAGGAGCGAGAGGGGATGCCCCCCTCCCGCCGCCTTCCGCTGCTCTTCCTGCGCCTCCCGCCCCACCGGGAGACCCGATCCACTTCTGCCGGCTAGAGTGAGACTGGAAGGAAGCCGGAAATTACTTAGATCCAATCTCCTTTGTGTAAACACAGAAGCGCAGCACAACCTCACTTCCGGTTTACTCGGCTGCCAATGGCGCCATTAGTATTCAGTATTCAGAATCGCGTTTTTGGCGATCTGAATACTTTGAAGTGCAATGGAGGGATTTGGGGTCTTTTAGACCCCCGATCCCTCCATAAAGAGTACTTGTTACCACCTATTACTGTCACAAGGGATGTTTACATTCCTTGTGACAGCAATAAAAGTGATCACATTTTAATTTTTTTTAAAGTGACAATGTAAAAAAATAAAAATAAATAAAATAAATAAGAAAAAAAAAGAATTTTCTTTTAAAGCGCCCCCGTTACCGCGAGCTCACGCAGCAAAGAAAACGCACATGTAAGTCGTGCCCGCATATGTACACGATGTTCAAATCACACATGTGAGGTATTTCAGCGATCGTCAGAGTGAGAGCAATAACTCTAGCACTAGACCTTCTCTGTAACTCTAACCTGGTAACCGTTATTTTTTTTTAAAGCGTCGCCTATGGAGATTTTTAGGTACCATAGTTTGTTGCCATTCCACAAGTGTGTGCAATTTTAAAGCATGACATGTTAGGTATCTATTTACTCGGCGTAATATCATCTTTCACATTATACAAAAAATTGGACTAACTTTACTGTTTAGTTTTTTTCTAATTCATGAACGTGTCTGTTTCCCCAAACAATTGCGTTTGAATGACAGCTGTGCAAATACAGTGTGACATAAAATATTGCAATGATCACCATTTTATTCTCTAGATTCTCTGCTAAAAAATATATATATATATTGGGGGTTTTAAGTAATTTTCTAGCAAAAAATACGGATTTTAACTTGTAAGCAACACATGTCAGAAAATGACTTAGGCATGAAAGGGATAAAAAAAAGCCCTGACCAATCTCCAACTTGGATTGGTAGGGGGCAGGCCTCCTTAAATACCTGGGGTCAGCCCAGTTGGGGAGGAGTTGTCAGGTGGAAGAGCTGGAGTGAAAGAGTGTGGAGGCTGTCAGGGCCCGCGGGGAGCTCCCTAGTCTGGGGGGGGGTGACCCAGGGCTGGAGCTCGGGTGCATCCAGGAGGAGTGAAGAGATTCTGGAAAAAGAGGCACATGAGAGCAAGTAGAGGACAGCGGGAGAGAACACTTCTAAGACTCTCCAGGGAGGACAACTGGTCGTAGCCGGGAGGACTGGTGAGTGGGCACAGTCGGGGGGACTGGGGAGGCACGCCTGAGAGAACTGGGAGATTGCAGTTTGAGAGGACTGTGGGGAAGGGCAGTGGAAAGAGGTCTTTGCAGCCATGCTGGCTGGCAGGGCCTGAAGAGATCTATGTGAGAGTGGTAGCTACACCACAGGGGCCCGCGGTCCCTGCCCGCAAAGGGGTAGTTCACTGAGGCCTGGCTGAGTCAGTGTCAGGCCCAACCATGCGAGCTAGTCTGGAGGAGTAACAATCTTCAGCATGGGAAGTGCTGGTGGAGTAATGGTCTGCAGCAAGTGGTGGCGGACAAACGGTGTGCAGCAAGTGTTTGTGCTGGAGAGAAGACTGGAGTGCATATACTGGATTGTATATAGAAGTCCTAAGCAAGTTTGCATGGAATATTCCTGGGCATCCCATAATTTCCTATTCCCATCCAAGTTCAATCCCCTCAAAAAACAAACAAAAAACAAAGCTATGGACTGTTCTATGTCTCCGAGTGACTGAGGGATGGATGTTTGGCTGGGCAGGGTGACAGGTGAACCACTACACTCAGAAACCCCTACGGAGGCATGGTTACATTAGTCATTTCCTTCCCATCACAAAAGCGTTTAAATGAATCGTAAACACATTTTCTGCTCATGGCTTCCGTCCTGTACACTTGCACCAACATTTCATGCATCCCATCGCTATTTTCCCCAATTTGCAGCAGAACTTGATATTCACTCATTGCCCCATTGCACTGTGACCCTTCCTCTCACACTGACTATGTTCCATTGCCCGCAGCGCAGTTTCGCTGACAGTCATGGGTACTCCACGCTAGGTGGCGCCTCTCGAAGCATCTCTGGATAGCCATGTGCATGCCCCTGGCCCATGTTGCTGTTGAGTTATCGGACCATTCACTGAACATTTTAGATACACCTCGTATGCTATACCCTAGTCCACTCTATACAATGGGATGTAAGTTTTAGACTTCATTGCATTACTGGAACAAAAAAAAGTCCTTCTCAAAACAGAATGTTGAACATGCACAATTGTCTAATCTGTATTTGTATGCTGTAACAATAACTTTAACTGTACTCTGAAATTTAATGGGGCGTTCAAATACATTTTGCCATATAGTGTAACTCAGATATCCTAGGTAGATGCCTCCAGTGGCTTCCTTAATGGCTGATGGTATGGATATTTTAGGATAGAAATACATCTTCAGCAGAACAGAAACAGAAACATGAGATGAGATGTACCAATGCTACTGCACCCTTGGCTTATTAAGACCTATCTCCAACTGATTTCCTCTTGTATGTCTCAAGATAAGCATCATCATGGCACAAATATATATAAAACACAAAGCGCTGTGATGCTAAATAGCTGATAATTACACATAAAACCAAGTGAGGCTGCTATCAAAAGAGAGTGTTTTCAGAGTCACTTAAAAAGAATAAATAATGATATTTGAAGCGCTTCACAATGTGCATGAAAATGAATATATAAGAATAAATATAAATACTCAAATAAATCCAGCGGTGAGTAAAAATTACTAAAAAATCCAGCAATCAAAATAGTGTAAAATTATAAAAAATTAGTGACACCAAATGTGTAAAAAAATTCACATAAAAAATCCACATAAAAATAAATATATAGGGATGTATTCAGAAGGTTCAATTATACAGGTGTAGAATCCTGATTGGTATAGAGCTTTTGATCACTAGCAAAGCTGTTTAAAAACACTTGCTTAATTAAGGTGCTCATTGACCTTTATAGTAACAATGTGTTTTTTTTGCTTCTGTTCACAACCAATGTGAGAATCATAAACAGGTTTCATTAGACAGGCAGATCCTTGAAAAAGTCACGTGACTGTGATGTAACGCGTGGGAGGAGCCAAGGACGCTCTGAGCAGATCAGCAGTATCACACAGTGTACTGCACTGAATCTGCTCCTGTCTAAGGCGGCTGACTGCTATAGTAAAAACCTGCATATGCCTTATCATTATAAGGCACACGTGAGTGGATTGAAGTTTGCCTGTGTACCTTGGTATCCTAACTATTGCACAATGATTGTTTTTTTCTCTTATCTGCCTGTCTAATGAAACCTGTTTATGATTCTCACATCTCACATTCACATTACACTATTTTGATTGCTGGATTTTTTATGAATTTTTACTCACCGCTGGATTTATTAGACTATTTATATTTATTCTTATATATTCATTTTCATGCACATTGTGAAGCGCTTCAAATATCATTATTCATCATCATGGCACGTTTATCATTCAGAAGATGTTTTTACACCCACAAGTTAGAGTACATGACACTTGTATTCACCAGACCCCTGAGGAATATACACTATATTGTCAAAAGTATTGGGGCACCTGCCTTTACACGCACATGAACTGTAATGGCGTCCCAGTCTTAGTCCTTAGGGTTCAATATTGAGTTGGCCCACCCTTTGCAGCTATAACAGCTCCAACTCTTCTGGGAAGGCGGTCCACAAGGTTTAGGAGTGTGTCTATGGGAATGTTTGACCATTCTACCAGAAGAGCATTTGTGAGGTCAGGCACTGATGTTGAATGGGAAGGCCTGGCTCGCAGTCGACACTCTAATGCTCTTGACAATATAGTGTACCTTAACCCCTACACATTTCATAGCTACCATCAGATGTAGTAGGTGAACAAATGTAAAGAAAAAGACTTGAAATAATTTATTATTCATATATGATGGATAAAAGTTCTAGTTTTTATGTCTTTATGTAATAATTATTGTAAAATATTGAAAGATTAAAATAACTTAATTACATATTGTTTTGATTCTTGTCAAAATGCCAGCTAGAAAAGAAAAAACATTAAAAAAAAAATGCATGGAAGGACAAAGAGGCCAGCTGGCTTTAAGTAGCAAAAAAAAAGTTTTCACTATTAGGATTTTTTTTCTTTTTAGTGCCCTGATGGAAATGGCTGTTTCAATCATTGCTATTGTTTCCGTGGCTGAAACACAAAAGACTAAGCATTTACATGAGGGGTGAAAGCCAATGAATAACCCATTTATTTCACATAAAAACACAAACGTTTTCCAGAGTCCTTGACTAAACATGAACCTTTTACCTATGTGTCTTCATTTAGGAAGCTATAGAATGTTTTTTGCATATTAATTCATATTGACTAAGAGTTGTGGAATTGTGAAGCAGATAAAGACCAACTGGCATTTCCAATGTGCCCTTTAATCGTTCATTTCAAGGTTATTTTTTGGTTTTAAGTTGATTCTCAGGAAAAAATGTCTTAGCCTTGGCTTATTCTCATTTTTTATGTTCTAGTCATTTGATTCTACCAAACCTAAAAGCAGTCCATTTTAGTACATCAAAAATTGCATCCCCCTTGTTTTTCGTTTCCTATTGGGAAAAAAAAGTCTTCAAAATCCCTGTCAGATCTTCCAGTATTCTTTCTTCTATTTTTCTGTATAAATTATTTAGGGGGAAAATAGTCACTTTTAAAGAAACCAACGAGCCACACAAAAACAAGATGAAGAAAAATATAGAGGAAATGTCCAACGTGGGGCAAATATGAATATATTTACAGCTGAATTTCTGTGATAATATATTGTGCATACTTACATTGGGCCAACTTGACACAATGTAAGTATATCCTATATACCTGATTGGCCTCTGTAGATCTGATAGTTGCCCAAGCTACTACAGTGATACCAAAAGACTCCTAAGTGCCATGCCAAATGTTTTTAAATACAAAGCATTCCCTGAATGGGCGACTGGGTGCCCCTCTTGTCCATCTTCTCATATCAGAGACAAATGCAAGGCATTCTCTGAATGGTGACTGTAAAAGGGTGATGCAAAAGGGCATCCGGTTGGCATGGAACCCAGAAGATCATGCCCATCACTGCTGTAGCCTGGGCTACTACAATGATTTACTGTTTCCACAGAGGCCAATCAGGTATCACATATACATACTTATTTTTTGCCAAGTGGGCCAAGTGTAAGTATGCAAAATATATAATCGCTGGAGTTCAGCTTTAGCAGGAACCTGCTCAAAGAAAATTCTAGGTGGCCAGTGAAGACCAGGTTCTAAAAATGCTACTTTCGTAGTTACCAAATCAAATCAAGCATGCAGCATGGGAGGTTAGGGAGAGATCACAAACTGCATATTTGTTTCATGTCAGTGATTCAGAAAGTACAGTTGGGCAGTCTTACAGCCAAGCAACTAGCATTTCCAGGAGAAGTCAGCCATGGCGTTCTATGTATTAGAGACATAAAAGCCCTACTGCCAGCTCACGATTTCCACCACCCATCCTTCAGTTCGCTTCTCTCCCTAAGTGGGGCACCCTTGTACACTTAAAAAAATATATAGAAATGCAACAAACAGACCCAAGACGCTCAACCATAGAATGGGCTACCAGTTATGTGTGGTAGTAACATGCATCCTATTGACCCAGTCCCGTGTTGCATGCGACACACTGGAGGAATGGAGAAATCCAAAACAGAAACACAAAGGCTATATGCTGTGCACTGGTAAAGTCAAAGTATCCATGAGAAACAAGTAGATCATTTGGGGAATGATGAATAAACAAATAAAACTTGCTTCCATATAAACCATGAAGTAACATTTATTATGTGGCCATAGATAAAGCCCAAGTCTCCTCCAACCTCAAACACTCAATAAATTCAAGATTAATCACTGTGCTAAAATTAATAAAGCAGCTGGCATAAATTGTATGGTAACAATAAAAAGCATAAAGGATGAATGTACGCAGCGCTAAAAACATAAAATTATAAAGTAAGAGTCCATAGTGTTAAAACAGAGTCCTTGTTCAGGGAAACAGCTGGAACCACCCACGGTGTATACAGGGACACAATAAGGCGAGCATGAAATTATCCTCCACCGAACATCAACATACCGGGCTTCTTACCAAAGAAAATGGACCACTGAGTTACAGGTGGTCAAACAAGCGTGATATATCCACAGCATCCTACAATCTGTCATGGAAATCAATTGATGGCAGCGGTCGGCACGCTACAGCATCGTGATGTCAGTGCTCCACCCAAACACTAAATGGAGGGCCAAGCATCTGTGTGTGGCTCAAGGTTCACATACCAGCAGGAAGGCTCTCTGGGATCAGCTGTTTGTGTCCAGCAGGTAGGGTAAAGCTGGAGCCCACCAAGAAGATGGCCACTCACAGGATGGAGACAATAATGCAAGAGGCCAAGGCCAAGGGAGATGAGATGGCCAATCTGGCGGCCCGTGTCAGAGGAAGAACCAGCGGGGCTCTCTATCCAATCAGATAACGTGTTTCAAAGCTCCTGGCTTCTTTGTCAAATCTAGTTTGGTGAGGGAGCAAGGTGAATAAATAGTGGTTAGAGGTCACATGTAGGGGGAGGGGGAAGTGGCTCTTTTGTTTTCTTAACCCTTTAGTCATCACCTCAAATGCTGTTCACAAAGATTAATAAACACATATCTAAAAATCGTTTGGAAGCAATATAATTGTATAACGGTATATACTATTATCAAATATATTTTATTATAAAGTATAACCAATTAGGATGGTAATTATTACAACCAATTAAGGCAGGTAATTATAATTAAATGCCAATAGTTGTTGCTCAGTTGTTTAGTCATGTACGACTCTTCGTGATCTCATGGACCATAGCACGTCAGGCTTTTCTGTCCTCCATTACCTCCCGGTGCTTGCTTAACTTCATGTTCATTGTTTTGAAGATACTATCTATCCGTCTTGTTTTCTGTCATCCTTTTCTCCTTTTTCCTTCCATGTTTCCCAGCATCAGGGTCTTTTCCAATGAGTCCTCTCTTCGCATTAGGTGGCCAAAGTATTTCAGTTTCAGCTTCAGGATCTATCCTTCCAGTAAATATTCAGGGTTGATTCCCTTCAAGATTGACTGGTCTGATCTTCTTGCCGTCCAAGGGACTTTCAAGAGTTTTCTCCAACACCAAAATGCAAAAGTATAAATAAATACATAGTTGAGTAAATAAACATCCATATAAAAATATGATATTTCATGTATGTAGAATAAATTCAAAAATTACAAGAATCCATAATCCATTAATAAAAAATAAATAACAATAATAATAATATTGGTATTGATATTAATATACAATGAGAAAAAATCTGGACTGTGCGCTTTATGGTCACATAATAAATGTTACTTCATGGTTTATATGGAAGCAAGTTTTATTTGTTTATTCATCATCTTCCAATTAATTTTTTTTTTCTCATTTATACCTTGATTTTACCTGTGCGCAGCATATAGCCTTTGTGTTAAAAAAAATATATATACTTACCTTTTTTCTAAGTGTCTTTGGTCTTGTCCAGTGATGTCACAGGTTTTCTTCACCCTCTTTCTGCCAGCAAGGAAGATACCAAATGCTGCAGAGAGCAGCGAGATATCACTGTGCAACTCCTGCAGCACGTCCTGTGAGTCATGTTGCCCTGGGCTCACAGGAAGTGAGTTAAATATCGCTGAAAATTATTGGGCAAGAATTAGGCTTCAAAGAAAACGGCCATATATTATATTGCCTCCAACTGGAAATGATCATTAGCATTATCATTATTTTGTCCTTGCTAGTCATGAGCAGAGTGATTTCATGAAAAATTATTTTGCTGTTGAATTACTATTTTCTACCTCTGTGAAAATTCACCATAATGGAAACCCACCATTTCGCTAATTGAGCTGCTTAGGTGAAACTTATTGTGAAATTATGCTTCTTTTTTCTTTATTTGGAGGTTGTCCTTACAGTAGTTTTGTTTATTTCATTTTAGTGCTCTTTATATTTGTATTTTATTCCTTATTTGTGTATTTATATACTGTCACATTCATGTGGTCTCTTTTTTGCTTCTGTCAGAAAAATAATTGTAAGATGAAGAGCTATTTTTGGTTTGGTTAAACAAAAACAGGTCAAGGATAGTTGAAAGGAGTGTATGTAACCCTCAGGAGTAATTGAAAAACCCCTATTCCTCCCAGTCATCATATTCTTCCCTTCATTTCATCAAATTTGTAAATTTTTTACTAAACCTCTTGATTTTTGCTAAAGTTTCCAGGAATTTAAAACATTCAGATCTGCTCATACCTAGTGCTAGACAAAACTACAATCTAAACTCTTCCTTCTATTTTCCAAAGCCACGAGAAATTTTAAAGAGACCATGTCGCCAACTTAATAATTGCAGGTAAAAGTAAAGGAAATCAAGAATTTTAAATGTTTACTTGTAGTGTATTTCTTTCTATTAACAATTTTTTATTCACTTGCAATGTAGCTTAACATTTCAAACTTGTGCGAAACGATCTGCTCCAGACACTGGTTTGAACAACCAAACTAACATCTGAAGTAGATCCTTTTGCATGATTGCCAGACTTTCTTCAGGGATATATATATAGTTACCAAGTTCAACAATTATTGATCTTCTTGTAACTATCTTTAAGTCCTGATGAAGGACGGTCCTCAAACCCATGAAATGTGTTGGATGTAAATGAATGTGACTTTACTCAAACAAATTGTTCTAGACTTTACAATGCACGTCTGGCATTTTCTTCATGATGCACAAAGTTTCTATAACATCCATCCGACTTAGCATTGGACCATATTCCCTCCACATTTCTGTAGATCTTCTTTATGCGGTGAAGGGCCGGCTTCCATGCCTTGTAGCTGGCAGCAGGCTCCATTGGGAGTTTTCAGTTTACCTGGACCTTGCAGCGGCCATCAAGGAGAATTGTGGCTGATGGAGACATGCTCTTTATCATTTGGAATCATGTGAGCGCATTCTTATAAGGTTTTTAACATGGCTTCTAATAAATTGGATAACACTAGGTTGGTTGTGTGCTACCCTCTTTTTTATGTTGTTTCTTTATTCAGTGCCCAGCCAGAATTATAGGTCTCCCAGTTTGAAAATGAAAGGGTTTTTTTCAGTATACCACAAGTACTTGTGGTCATCTTCTAGTACCTACACTAAAATAACCTATTCAATGCCAATTCAGGGCAAAACAACAGGTTTTCTTTAATACCCCACTCTCCCCCAGCCTTTTCTTTGCTCCCCGATGCTCTGCTCAGCACTAGGAGCTGAATGAAGTACCCAATACTTTTGACTATGGAGGACCATGCTGAAAGGAGCAGTCCTGTCTGGAAGGACAGGAGACCTGAGTTTTCTCTGCAGTGGTTAAAGTGGTAGTAAAGTCTGTTTTTCACTAGTATCTACAGCTAAGCCTATAATAAGGCTTACTTGTAGGTACAGTGAATATCTCCTAAACTTGCATGTTTAGGAGATACTCACACTGCATGCAGCTGGTGATGTCACTGACACATGCGCTCTGAAGGGATGACATACCTGTGCCGTCCCTTCAGAGCTCTGTGCCGCGTCCGTGACTCCCGCACGCATGCACAGGAGTGATGTCATCATGACTCGGCCAATTAGACAGCCGGTGCACGCCATCCCAGATGGAGGGCCGGATGAAGACGGAAGCCTGTCAGGGGTGATTTCGTGGCACTTGAGTGTTTCTAAGGTAAGCATTTCAAAATGTTCTAGTATGCAATGCATACTAGCACGTTATGCCATTGTCTTGCAGAGTTTTTTTTTTTGTTTTTTTGTTTTTTTTAAGGATGCAGTTACTACCGCTTTAAAGTGATTCTTCAGTCCTCAATTAAAAATATTAAAAGTCAGAAACTAGATACTTACCTATCCCAAGAACCAGTGTCCTCACCAGTGTCCTCATCCGACCAGTTTCTTCATCAAGCTTTGGTCCCTGGCGCCGGCATACTAACTGTGGGCAGCTGACTGTGACTGCTTGCGACTTCACAGTCGGCTGCTCACTGCACATGTACAAGCTGCTCTGCTCTATCTGATTGATCCTGTAGCTTTCTGGGATCTGTGACATTTCCCAGAAGACTGCAGGGGGAGGAGGGGGGCCGGGCTTATGTTCAGATCGCCATCATCAAAAACAGGTACCCATTCCGCCCCCCAAAAAAAGATGTGCCAAATCTGAAGAAAGGGGGGGGGGGGGAGAAAGAGCGGAATTTCTCCTTTTGGATGAAGTTCTGCTTTAAGTAACACATGCAGGTCTTGTTCCTCCCCCAGCCTGTGCCTGGAAAGGAACATCATGAGACTGATTAGCTCATCTATGTGTCAATATGTTTTGGACTATTTAATCCATGTAGTCACACATGTCACACATGTCCAGTGCTATCTTCAGCAGTACCTGTTAACTTTTTTCCAGTATTTCCTATTTGACACCGACCGGCTTGTCTTGACCTGGTCCTGCTTGTTCATCTGTAAGGATCTTTGCCTGCACCCCAACTACGCTCCTGTCCACTCCTCTAGCTCTAGATGTGCTTATGTGATACTGACTCTGACCTTAAACTTGCCCTCATACCTGCTGCTGACTCTGTACCTGATCCACTGACCAGTTGCTGACCCAGCTTGCCCGACCTTAAATCAATTCTTCCACTCACCTACCTGCCTACCAGTCTGCTCATGTCACTGCATTGTTTCAGCCTGTCTCTCCAGTTACTGGTCTCCTGATGTCATATAGGGGCCATTGCACATCACGTACAATACCAGTGGCTTTCATCCATGGGCATCAGCATTCTACAGGACAATGAGGCACTCTTACCCCTTCATGCCTTTGTGCTACCTGTTCACTCCACCAAGGGCTCTTGGTCATGAGCGCCTGCAAATAGGGGCAAGGCAGGGCAATTGCCCCCCCCCTGGAATCATCTTGCAGACTGTGTGTGAAATGTCCGCCGCAGCCGCAATCGCAGCCGCCGCGGACTTTTTTGCCTCTGTTTCTCTGAGCTCTCCCCCTGATCACCGCCGCGCTGCGGTAGCAGAGGCATCAGGCGTTGCAAAGGGGGGTGCGGGGCGGGGGGTGCGGTCCGCACCTGGGATGGGTGACACTGACAGTGACATGCGCCAGAGCGGGGTGACACCCGTGGGTAGCGCTGCGGCACACCGGCAACGCTAACACTACCCGGGCGCTGCCCTACACTAATCTGCTCCTCCCAGTCAGATGATCTCTGTGTGTTGTGTCCCTCAGCGGACTGAAGCCGCTGCCTCCTCCTCCTCCCACATCCTCCCACATCCACACAGGAGGAGGAGACCAAGGGACACCGTGTATCCGTCCGAAGTAACTGAGGTCTGTACACTTTACTATAATCTAACTATGTCTATACTGATGGGGTCTGCACTGAGGGGGAATTGCAATATAAAAAGATGTACATTCTCTAGGCTTAAAAGATTTATGTGTTATATAAGAGATAATTCAGCTCCACATTGTATTGGAAGTTGCTCAGGCCAGGCGTACCAGTCCATATAAATATAGCCTAGAGAATGTACATCTTTTTATGTTGCAAATTTGCAATGTATAGTAATACATGATGATCTGTTATGACCATATTTTGATTATGATGAAAACAGCCTATACTTTTTTTGTGGTTTTTAAAAAGTCTGAATTGTTATTACAGCCCATTCTCCAGGTTTCCTCCACAAGGCTGAAAATGTTTCAGTACTCACTATAATGGGGGTCGGCAACCTGACGATCTTAGTCCACCTGTCCACCGTGAACGGGTTTCTGCGCCGCTGACCCCCGCTTCTATGTGCCAGTCCTTGTCTCCCATCCCACCCTCCTCCGTGGGTGGCTCCACCATGCCATCTATGTCACAGTCTCTCTCTCGCCCTCCCGCCTCTATCCTCCTCCACCACTGTCATCAGTGAACAGCGGAGACCGGGAGGAAGCACAGCTCAGGACGGAGGGCGGAAAGAGGAGCTGGTGAAACAAACGTTTTTTGTTAAACCACTGGTGATTGGTTGCTAGCACACAGGGTGGTTTTAAGCAACCAATCACCAGCTTGCTAATGTGAAAAGTCACTCTGCCAGCTCCCGTCCTCTGTCCATAACTGTGCTGCCTCCCAGTCTCTGCTGTGGAAACAGGTAGGACACTGTGCTATGGGAGGGGAGGGAAGGTCGGGAGGTTACTGCTATAGGGTAAAGGAGGGACAGAAGACACCACTGTGTGTGGGGGGGGGGGTGATGTGAACGGGGCAGAGGACACTGTTATGGGCAGTGTCACCCCCATAGCAGTGTCCTGTAGCACCCTTCATATCGCCCCCCACCTCCCGCCCCCCCCCCCCATCCCTGTATTCTGAGCGCAACCCACTCCTAAACTCTGCATTCTGAGCATATCACACCCCTAAACCCTGCATTCTGAGCGCAACACACTCCTGATCCCTGCATTCTAAATGCAATGCACTCCTGATCCCTGCATTCTGAGCACAATGCAGACTGATTCCTGCATTCTGAGCACAATGCAGTCCTGATTCATGCATTCTGAGCACAATGCACATACATTTATCATATATTTTATTTGTTCTTTGTTAACACCAAATGCAGATTCTACATGTGTTTTCTTTTTATAACTCACTTGTAGTTCCTTGATCATGTGTGTATGAATAATTTGGTGCATTCAATAGTGTAAACATAAAAACAGATTAGAAATTGCTAATCAGACAATGGCAGCTTGATCCTTCTATTAAGCTTTTGCATCAGGTTTCTCAAACCTTTGCCTGCCTGCCTGAGCTTTATGTGATAATGACTAAGCCTCTCCCCTTGATGACATTGTCGAAAAGGGACCGAGCATGGGTGTCTATAAAATTATGCCCCCCCCTGAAAAAATGCTCTTGGTTGCAGGTGTAAGAGAGACCATCCTCACCTGTTGTGACCAAGGGCAATGGCTATTAGACATGTGCACGCTGAAATATTTCGTTTTGGAATTTCGTTTTCGTCCGAAAAATAAATTTATTTAGTTACACCCGAAATTCGTTTTTATCTATTTCGTTTTTCGTTAAAAATTGCATTAGTCCGAAAATCCAAATTAAGGTCGAATCTGTCATTGAAGGCTGATGGTGTCTGTCGAATGTTCAAAGAAGATTCGACAGAGCAGCTAAACTGTACGCCATATAGTTTACCCGCTCCGTCGAATCTTCTTAGAACTTTCAACAGAGACCATAAGCCAAAGTACGTGTGTACTTAGTTCTAGCTATTTTACTGCTCCTCCTCTTTGGTTACAATCAGCCAATAACATTCATCATCATCATTATTTTTATTTATCTTTTCTCCCCTACGTCGAATCTTTTCTCCCCTACGTCGAATCTTTTCTCCCCTACGTCGAATCTTTTCTCTCTCTTTCAAATCTTTTCTCTCTATGTAGAATAATCTTGGACTAATAGAGTTAAGGTTAGGCACATTCGACCACAGGTTTGATGGACACAGATTGTTATTGTCATCATCATGTCGAATCTCCTATCTATATCGAACTGTTGTAGCAATGAAAACGAAAATAAAGCATTTGTTTATGTCGGATCTTTCGTTTTTCGGATTCTGCACTTTCGTTATCGTTTGTTAAAACGATAACGAAAATACCTGGAATTCGGATGAAAATGCATTCGGACGAAAACGAATGCACATGTCTAATGGCTATGCACTGCAAATCTTGACCTTTATTCAGAGAGACAAATCTGTGAAGTTTTCATGCAAAAGTTTACAATTCCTGCACTTTACAAATCCTGGGGACTGGCCATGAACCCACAGTAGCAGTGAACTTAAACACCATTCCTAGCATTTTATATGTGACCTGGAGTTTATCTTAAAAGTGAACCTGTTGCTTTCCCTACCATGGTCAAAACACTGATTTTCTTTAACGTGGATGTAAACCCTCACATATACCCAGTGAAGTGAACAGCCTCAGATGATACAAAGAGATGAAACAAATCCTCCTACATACGTTTTTCTTGTATATCTGCAGTCTTCCCCTTTCTACACCCTTTGAAAAGTGCAGATCATGATAAAAATCTTTCTTCAGTATTTAGCAATACTTAGGGGTGGGTGGAGAGACTGTATTTGCACTGTGCAAGAGCTGATTGGAGGAAAGGGACACATCCACCCCCCCCCCCCCCAAACATAGGCAGCGGAACAAAGGCTCGTGAAGCGCTATATTCTGAATAGACAAGCTCCCTGCTTATCTCCCTCTAAACACCCTCCCCGACACAAATTTTTAGCTACAGTTATCAAGTGTCAGGAAAAATGTCAGAATTGACTCTGCTGATAACAGAGGAATGAAGCACCAGAGAGAAACTACACTTAGAGCTTTGGAGAGAGATAAGTAAATACTACAGACATATGTGCTTAGATCAAATTTCATGAATGGGGTTCACAACCACTTTTAAGTGCACTTTTTATTTGTCAAACTTTGCAAACCCTGACAGGCTCATTTTAAGGGTTGGGGTGGACTGTCTCCCATACATGTATGTCTAGGAAGGAATGTTCTGTCTCCTCTATTCATTTCAAGTCTTAATTTTCAATTTTGGCAGGAGCATACCCTTAAACAAAAGCCTATTGCCCCGTACACACGGTCGGATTTTCTGACGGAAAATGTGTGATAGGATCTTGTTGTCAGAAATTCCGACCGTGTGTAGGCTCCATCACACATTTTCCATCAGATTTTCCGACACACAAAGTTTGAGAGCAGGCTATAAAATTTTCCGACAACAAAATCCGTTGTCGGAATTTCCGATCGTGTGTACACAAATCTGACGCACAAAGTGCCACGCATGCTCAGAATAAATAAAGAGATGAAAGCTTTTGGCTACTGCCCCGTTTATAGTCCCGACGTACGTGTTTTACGTCACCGCGTTCAGAATGATCGGATTTTCAGACAACTTTGTGTGACCGTGTGTATGCAAGACAAGTTTGAGCCAACATCCGTCGGAAAAAATCCTAGTATTTTGTTGTCGGAATGTCCGATCAATGTCCGACCGTGTGTACGGGGCATAAGTGTTTCAGAAACAAACACCCTTAGATATAACACAGTCCTCAAAGGTATCCACTTCCATTCTACCTACAACATTTTATATCTCTTGTTTCAAAGACAACTTAATTTGACTGTTTGCAAATTATTTTGTTCTATGCGAGCTAAGGAACAATGTAAAAAAAAAAAAAAAAAGACTTGTTTGCTCGTGTCATCATCTAAAACCTCTTCCAAAAAAATTATGGAATAGGTATTCGTAAATGCAATACCTTTTAGAGGAGGATAATTGCCGCTTCTTTGGCCTCTTTGGCATCCTGCTGTGTCCATTCTCCAAGACCAGCACCGTACACTTAAAATCTTCTGCTTCAGCTATGCTCTATATGCAGATGGGAAAAGATTTGATTAAAATTACAGTGCTTTAGGTTCAACTTCACCTATTAAAGGAAAAAAAAAAGAGGCCTCGTGGTGGACTTTTTTTTTTCTTTTTCGAAATATCTAGGCCACAGTAATTATAGGCAAAAGCCTGCTGCGCTTTTTGAATGGTACCCCTGGGGTGGTATTTTCTTGTTACCTGTCTCTGTACCGCTGTTGACATCAACATGAATGATAACTATGCTTTTTTTTTCGAATATGTATCTGTGAGTTTTTTTTCTTTTTAATGCTTAGAAAGGTAGGAGGGGAGAGAATGGAAAATACATTAGCTATAAGTATTGCCGTTTTCATTTGATGTGTCAAGGATCCCTTTGTGCTTGAGCGGCAAAGGTTTCCTGTGTATCTTTATGATTGCCCTACTCTTTCTTTCCCACTAAAAAAAAGATCAGAGTATTATTGATAGATTCGGAAAGAAAGGAACAAAAATTACTTTTAACTGTAAATTAGAGACTTTTTTGGTGTGCATCTTTTGTGTATTCTGTAAATTATGCAGTAATGCTATTTTGAATTAGATAATATGTTAATGAATTGCATGGGGTGCCATGCCTTCCGTGTGAGATAGTTCTGTACTGTGTCGTAAAGGTTTGATAAGGAAAGGAAGGACTAAAATAATTTATCTTATTATAATAAATAATTTGCATTTATTAGATATGTTCTTGTTTTGGGAGAAATTGTTTAACGTTATATATATATTAAATTACCAAAATATGTTTATACCCTTCAAACCTTCTGGCAGCAGTTCAGTGAAGACCCTTTTCTGTTCCAGCCTAGTACACACTTTTATTTTATTTTTTCATTCAATCCAGCGGCCTCTAATTATAAATGAGTCCCAAAAATCTGGGGGTTTTAAATCCCAAAGTCCCAGTCTACTCAGGTCCACAGCAGTAACAGGGCTGTGCACAGCAGCAAATGTCCCTTCATAATCCACAGCAGTTGGTATTTCTAATTGTTGCCTTGGTTTCTGTTCAGTGCAGGAAAATGCTTTGTTGCAACTTTTTTGGGTCCTGGCTATCCAGTATAGCAGTTGTTCCTCCAATTCTCACAGCAGCAGCAACATTCTTCCCTCTCGCATTCATGTGGATTTCTCCCCCCTTACTTAGGGCCCCTTCTATATACTGTATATTGGCTTGGAGCCGCCCTTCCCCACCCCTGCATGAACAATATTTTCTAGTGGATTCCTTTCAGGAGACTTCCCTGCAGAGACCATCATATGGTCACATGTGGCCTTCCCTCCACCTTCATGAATAATTAAAACTCCAGCATCTTCTGGAAAATTCACTGCTGAAATGTTCCTTGCTAGAATTTTCCATCCTCTTATAAAGGGACAGAGAAGATTCTGACCGGTTACAAAGTCATGGTTTGCAAAGTGTAGAGGAATTGTGGTGGCCTTCTCAGAGTCCAAACCTAAACCCTACTGAACATCTTTGAAGTGAAATGGAATTCTGATTACAAGTCATCCAACTTCAGTACCTGACCGCACAAATGCTCCGTTGGCTGAATGGGCACAAATTCTTACAGATACTCGAAAAACTTTTATTGGTTGAACTAGATAGACTTGTGTCTTTCTTCAACTAGACTAACTATGTAATTATATAACTTGTGGAGATTCTCCCCAGAAGAGTGGGTTGCCTCAGTTGGAGGGCAATCTGTATTAAAGCTGTAGTAAACTCATTAAAGAAAAAAAAGTTCCTCCTGCGAGGCAATGTTATAATGTGCTAGTATGCATTGCATAATACTAGCACATTATGTGAAACGTACCTTAGAACGAAGCCCTCCAGCGGCGCACTGTCACCACTGACAGGACTTTCATCTTCTGGTAAAATTCAGCCAAGGAAGTTTCCTCCCACTTTAATGCCCATAGTTTTACAATGAGACTTCCAACAAGCTCACTTAGGGTGACCACAGCATTTTGGGCATGTAGTATATATTGGTGTAGGGGTGGGTGATACTCACTTTTAAGATATTTAGGAGGGACCTCCTGCCTCCTGCCCACACATCCTCATGCTTCTATTGTATTCTAAAGTTTACCTTGTTGGTGTTTCTGTTTTTTTTCCCTGTGTACTAGCTTTTAGGATCTGATAAATCGTAAATCCACTTTATTACAGTTTTGTGTACAGTAGGGTTGGGTTAACTCTGGGCATAGATGACTAGTTTCTTTTTGTTCAGCTGATAGAAAAAAAAGCTAACAGGTTCCTCCATCCACACAAACCATGTAGATGGCGAAATCCCCGTTCTCAAGACATTGGATTCTGACAGCGGCTTCGGCTGCAGTCAGAATATACTGATCAGCGGCTGCAGCCACTGATCGACAAATGTTTTCAAGCATGTCAGTTTGATAGAAGCCAATTTAGCGACTGTATACCGATGAGCAGGGAGGGCCACACACACAATATGACTGAGCAGGACCCTGCTGTATCGGCCAAATTTTGATCTGTCTATGCCCAGCTTGATTCCCCTTTAATTTTTTTTTGCTGCCTCTAGTTGAGCCGTCTCTTTTTGTGCGCTGCTTATACATGCCCCATAGTTGAGGGCTTCAACATGTACTTAAATTGTATGCAACAAAAGCCTCTGTTTTAACCTAAGTAATTGAGTCATGTTAGTTTGTTTTTGTTTTTTTTGTTTTTTTTGCTGACAAGCTTTAAAGTCTGTTGGGGACCCCCAGTGTATTGCTTAAATTTTTTTTTTGTTTTCTGTCCTTTTAGAGGAATTTCCCCTTACTTGCAGTACAACATACACATCAGGGAGCAAGGAGAACATTTTTAAAAGTTAGGGAAAACTTTGCCCAGAAATGGGCTTTAAAACCCCTGTAGGTTTTTTTTACTGCTATCCAGGTCTCCATTAAAGAGACTTCCCCTCACTTTCTGCCCAGACAGGAAGTAAAAGTAAATTTCCAACAGCAACACAGACAGGAAAAAATGTATGACCTTCCCCTTTAAAAAGGATCACAGGGTGCAGTGGGGAAAACTTTCAGCCCTGTCTGTTACTCTTTTTGTTATCCATTACCAGCAAGCCTGTTAATACTGTATAACCATATGTCAACATTTTAATGTGGCACAATTTAAAGTGGAGTTCCACCCACTTTTACAACTCTTCAGCATCCCTCACTAAACTGTGCACTGCAAACGAATTGGATATTTTTAAAAAAAAATTCTCAGCACCTACTGTATATCTGCTGTATTCGTTTTTCACTTCCTCCTCCCTAGCCCTGGCTCATCGCATCATTTCCTGTTTGCAATGCCTTCTGGGAAGGGGTGGCAACTTCCTCTGACACTGCCGTTGCTATGGAAACCTGACCTGAAACCTATTACACTGCTTGTGATGCACTGAGCATGTGCGAGATCTGCAAGGATGAGATCCAGGAAGAAATACAGTCTGGCTTCAGATGCCCACACTTAAGATGGCCACGGCCTGCTGTAAGTTTATAAAATAACAAACTACTGCTATAACCGAACAAAACAGACCTTAGTTTACAGACTAACTTTACTAGAATACATTAAGCTTGTGTATTATATGGGTATTTTTATTTAAAAAGTATAATTTTGGCCGGAACACCACTTTAAGTACCGTACATTAAAAAGCAAAGGGACAGGTTTTTGTTAGGACAACAAGAAACTCCCTTCCCACTTTCCTGCTTCCAGTACGCACCTTCATTGTACTTGTCTGTCAGTGATGTTGGAAATACATAGTACTTCTGGGTATTTGGAACATGTGACACTGAGCTTACACAGGGCGTTTAGTGCAGCGCAGGTGAAGGAGGCACAGAGGAGCATGGGGAAGTTAGGAATAAGTGATAGGCTATTAAGAGAACCTGTCATTTTACCAAATCAGTGCTCTGCTTTAGAGCTCATATCCAAATTTCCTAACCCTAGCATCCCCATTGGATCCCTCCTTTACTGTTTAATAACTAATGTATGCATACCATTTTTAATGGGTCCCGTGTCCACATTAAACCCTAATAAACTATAGTGAGCTGTGTGGCCTTTGAACTTTTTCCAGCAGGGTTAGAAGGGTCTATAAGGGACATTTTGGATAAGACAGCCTATCTATAGACAGCCTGACTATAAAAGGTGGGGGCTGGGGACAGAACAGCTATAATGTCAAATTAATTGGAAGCTTTTGTAGGGAAAATGGAAAAAGTTAATAGGGAAAGATTAGGGTCAGCAAGAAAATGGTACTTTAATTCTGATTGCTAGCTCTTTGGGCAATTAATCCCACTAATGCTTTTTTGTTCTTTAGCTTGGGGCCATTTATCTTTCATTTTATTTTGCAGTTGATCCAAATCTAACTGTTTTAATGGGCTTAAATAATGTTTTTTTGTTTCACAGGTGGTATTTTAGTGTTTTTAATCATTTTGGGGGTTTATTGATTTTTACTTTATGTTGATAGGACCTTTATTGTAGTATAAACCTTTTTTTTCTGCAAGTCTTACTTTTAAAAGAAGTGGGCTTTTGTTTCAGAAGTGGTATTGTGGGGTATTCATTTCTTATGTGTTTTTTTTTTTTACTTTTACTTTTTTTACTTTTTTTTTACTGTACTTTTACTTTTTTTTTTTACATTGATATGACCTTTTTTACATTTGGGGTGCTTATTCTATTTTTTCTCTACAGGGCTAGATACCGGTAGATCAGGCTTAGAATGTGGCTGGGAGTTTGTTTAGAGTTAGTTACGTTTAGCTATTGGCATCATACTGGTACCTAATAGGACTGGCGATGATGATGATCTTGACATTATGGGCAAAGAAGATATGGGGAAATATTGGAAAAATCTATTGGTTAAAGTTCAGTTGTACTCTCCAGTTTTAGTCCTTGTTCACACAGGCATTGAAAACAGGGAATTTGGGTTTTGTTTTTACCACTTGCTAACCACCTATCAATGCCATTCATGGATTAAGGTGAGCACACAGCAGTGTAAGCATTGACATGCATCATGGTGGGGCAAAATGAATACTGCCTGCAGAATTAAGACATTGATGCTTTGCAACCGCCTCCATTTACTTTTATTTAAATGTGCCACAAGATGTACCATAAACATACCTATAGCATTTAAGGTGCCATTTCAAAACGTCAAAAGTGATCATATCCTATTTCAGCATTGCAAAAAATAATAAAAATAGATCTCACAGTGTGCTTGAGAAGCATTTTGTGATGTGACTTGAACGCCCGTGCAATGTGTCCAAAAAGGCAATTAAATCCTGCTTTAAAATTAGGTTAGGTTAGGTAAAACCAGGAAGCATAGCGCCTCATGCACACAGGACTTTATTTTTTAACTCTCCTAAAAGCCAGCATTGTTTTTGCAGAAAAAATGCTTGACGTTTGTAAAAGTGTCTAACAGTTTTGCAAACATTTAGACGCATTTACAGGTATCAAGCGCTTGGGAGTTAATTCATTTTATTGGCCAGAGTAGTTTATTCTGGCCATTGAAATTAATCAACTCTCAAGCGCTTTACGTGTCTAGCGTTAACAAAAGTATAGGTGTGTGACAGTCCTAGCCGGGACAGAGGCTTTTGGAGGGGACTGAATGCTAGCCTCTTGCCTACCGATTATGGGCCCTGGCATTTGGGGGAACGGTGTTTGTTGTGAGCTATATGCCTGGGGACCCTTGAGGTGGCGTTACTTTAGATTCAGGCCCATGTCCCCCAAGACACACAGACTCTGGGGACCCTGGATATGCCATTGTGACGGGAGTCACTAATAGGGGCACAGGGTGAATGAGAACCCCTACTATGATCTGTACTAGTCAGACTCAATGCTGTATATATGTATATATAATGTTTGCTGTCTCATTATGTTGTGTACTATTTGCTGTGATGGTTGGGGTGTGACTGTATTCTATTGTCTATTGTGGCTGTCTGCCTCAATTATTATGGGATGTCTAAGTGTCTTGCTGTGAGGAAAGAGGGAGGGGGGATTTCTCCAGCAGCCCCCCTGATCAGACTTTTTACTGATGAGAAGTTAAACACACCTGACCTGTGTGTCCATTGTCATTGGACAGTTTAACCCACCCTGTTTTCCAAGGGTGGGGGGAAGTGTTTTGAAGTGGGGTCTGTATAACATGTGCTTGAATAAAGAGTCTGATTTCTGCTTGAACCTCAAGACAGAACCTTGTCTCGTACTTGGGGGAGAATTATTTGTATGGGTTCCTTGTTCGGCTAATGGAAGTGTTCGGTAGCTGCCTTTGTGTTTGGCTATGGAATGTCCTAAACGACTTTAACCCCTTTCATACTCGACACCGTTACAAGGCGCATTTAGATGCGTTTACAAGCGCCAAATGTTTTTTCTGCCCATACTTTGCTGCTCCTGGATGCACTAGCAGTGGGGTTTTTTCCTGCTTCTAAACTCTCCTGCCACCAAAATGCTGCTAAAAGTCTAAGAGCTTGATTTACTAAAGACAAATAGACTGTGCACTTCGCAAAGTGCAGTTGCTCCAGAACTTAATAAATGAGGCAAAGCTTCATTTTGCCAAGAGTACCCAATCACGTGCACAGAAAAAAAAAACAGCATTTTTGCTTGCACATGATTGAATGATGGAAGTCAGAAGATCTTCTGCTCATTTACTAAGCTCTGAAGCCTATAGTAAATCAACCCCTATGTGTGCATGGACACATAGGCTAACATGGAGGGGCGTTTAGAGGAAGGAAAAAAATACCTAGACGCCTCTAACAGCAGCTGCAAAAACATCCTGTGTGCATGTGGCTTATAACCTTGACTTTCTAAAGGCCTTACTATTGTTTTTTCTTTGTTAGTGCTCCACTGCCACCCCACACTCCTTCCTTGGGAGAATACTGAAGATAAGATTACAGTCTGAATGAGAGCAGCGGTCGTCTATCTCTGCAACAGACTATCTCCAGCTGTCGTACCCTACCCTTACACCAATTGTGATAAACCTATTGAATATAGGAGGCCTCAAGTGCGGGTCTCAACATGTCCAGAAGTCCACTCAATAGTTTGTTTTTCATACATCTTTATTGCGTTACCACGTGATAAAACATATGTCTTGCTGTCCATTACCCAATTACATGGTAAGTTGCAGACTACAATATGTTCATTGTGGTGCCATTCATTTTAAAGGATAAGTTCACCTTTACAGAAAAAGGTGAACTTACACAGGACCCCCTCCTCAACCCCCCCCCCCCCAGTCCCGGTGGCCTGCAGTGTGGCGATCTGCCGTTCAGAGCCCTGCTTTAGCCACCTCATGGGTCCGGGGCTTAGAAATCCCCGCATCTTAATCTCCTAAACGTACCCCATCAGGGCGCCGTTGACCAATCAGAACCCACATAGCCTGTCCTCTCAGCGGGGAAGACGACGCGTGAATGCCGAGGGGATTTCTAAGCCCCGGAGCCGTGAGGCGGCTAAAGCGGGACCTGAGGGGGGGGGGCGGTGAGGAGGGGGTCCTGTGTAAGTTCACCTTACAGATTTTTCTTAAACTTACACTTTAAATGACATCTCAACCGACTGTTACTAAAGGAAGTTGAAAAATACCAGCTGTACTGGCCAGATAACCAGTTGAAAATAACAAAGAAAAAGGCTAAACAATGAAAAAAAAAATGCAGCCACCACATTTTTGGATTGTTGATATGCAGGATTGGGACCACAGATTATAAGGGCCATACATGCAAGTCTGAGAGACACCCCAGCACACTCAGGAGCATATTGGAGGAGGAGGAGGAATATAGAGGAGCCGATTTCTTTGTACCCCAGATTGAGGAAAGCGTGATGTGACCTGGTATGACGGGTCTATTAAGGAAGTGAGCGCAAATGTTGAATGGTGGTGGGAGTCACTGAACATCACTTTTTGGAGAATAGCACACAACGTGGATTAAATTAAGTGCACAAAGACTTGTTTTTTGGTTTTTTTTGGAGTAAATAAGAACATTTATAGCAAATGGACACAAATATTCTTTATTATTATCATTGTCGTTTCCTAACTTTATACATATTAGTCTTCTTTTATTGGTGGAATACTCATATATATGTTCTCTGTAACACAGAAATAAGGACATTAATTGGGTTTATCTAAATATCACTGAGAGGATATACACATGCGCATTTAAAGGGATAGGAGCAGCAATATTCGTTGAAAATTATACACATTGATTTATTTTTTTTGCACAATTTAAGGGAATAGGCACAGCAACAATATAATTTTGTTTTTAGTGATTCACATTGTGTGGACACAATTGGGTTGCTTGCTGTCACCCATTAGAACTAGAGCCACATTTTATTACCAGCACAGGTAGCGCGGGATAATTATAACCCTTTGTTTAAGCAATATTGATCTACTGCTGGCATCAATCAGTAATCAATAGAGCACTATAGCAGTGATCTACTGCTACAGTTAGAGGCAAAACAGAGCAGCTTCAGCGCAGTCCATTCTAATGCAAAGGTCCTTGACATCATTTCATTTCTGATGTTAACAGTATGGTGCATTTTCCTACAGAGTACCTGGAAGAAGGAGAAGAAGCCCAGGAGCCGATATTCACTTTCTAGGTTTAGTACAGAATAGCGGATGACACAGACAGCCAGCAGTTCCAGCACCAAAGTCTGCAGGAGGTGTTGTCACTTGGGGGTGGGGGGATTTACTAAAACTGGAGAATGAAAAATCTGGTCCAGCTCTGCATAGAAACCACTCAGCTTCCAGGTTGTATTGTCAAAGCTTAATTGAACAAGCTAAAGTTATGCCCCATACACACAATCAGAAATTCATGAAAAAAAACTTGGTTTTTCAGACGGAATTCCGCTGAAGCTTGCCTTGCATACACACGGTCACACAAAAGTTCTCGGAACTTTCGGCCGTCAAGAACGCGGTGACGTACAACACTACGACGAGCCGAGAAAATTAAGTTCAATGGTTCCGAGCATGCGTCGAATTGTTTCCGAGCATGCGTCGAATTGTTTCCGAGCATGCGTGATTTTTTGAGCGTCCGAATTGCATACAGACGAACGCATTTTCGGATAGGAACTTTTTCCGACCGAAAAATAGAGAACCTGCTCTCAATCTTTTGCTGGCTGGAATTCTGCCAGCAAAAGTTCGATGGAGCATACACACGGTCGGAATGGGGCATTAGAATCAGATTGGTTACCATGCACAGCTGCACCAGGTTCTGAGTGCTCCAGTTTTAGTAAATCTTCCCTTGATCTAGACTTGATTAGATGTCTGGAGTACAGTGGGCCACATGTTGAGTACTAGCAGGTTCCATGTGGCCCGCAAACTGCTTGTTGGGCGCTGCCCAGGCCCTACACGGTCACATCTACTGTGCTTCAATCACCAATGCTCAGCCACAATCCTGCACAAACTTATACCCTCATCTTTTTACTATTGTTAATTGAAAGGCAAATTGGATGAACCCATTGGAGCAATAGAACCACCTTTTAATGACCAGCATAAGAAGGTTATAACTATAAAGTAAAACAATATTTTCCAGCACATTTTGGAAATGGAATTCTGAATTCTTTATAAAGTGATCAATATGTCAGAGGAGCTCAGCAGATTCATTAATTCTAACCCAGATTTCACAAGTTCCAAAAAGCATCACCAGTCAATTAAAGGAGAGTTTTGACATATTTTACATTTAGGCATGGATAGTGTTTATGTACAGTAAGCGCTCACAACAAACTGAATTTCTCTAGGGTTATACAAGACGTGGTGTGAAGGAGTCTTGGAATTTCCAGAAGGGCGATTTTCACAGAACATTCTTAAGTGAATTTTATTCCTTGTTGATAAGTTGGGATGAAGCTGCCTGACGGGAAGGGTGAGAGCTTATGTAGGAGCCAGTTGCCTCGAATGACAGTAGAGGGTGTTGTTGCACTAATCCATATACTGTATGTTGCTAATGGATTTGTGTATGTAAATCAGTGATGAACAATACAGTAAATCTCTCAAATTGCCCGTGGCTTTCTCCAGAGGACCTCACATCTTATCTCTCTAACTTTGCTTGCCTGAAATGGAAGACAAAAAAAATTAAAAAAAATAAAAATGTCACATATGCAAGAACTTTTTAATAAATGGACACAAGGGCCTTGGATTTTTTTTTCTTTTTTTTATAAATCTCTTTATTGTTCTCCTTTTCTTTAAATCAACAACACTAGCAAAAATACAGTACACACTACAAAAACATAATACACACAAAGAAAACAAAAACAAAAAAAACACAATACACGTTAGTCAAAGTATACATTCCTCATTGGGATCCTCATTGGATCACGATAGCATTTTTTCCCCCCTTTTCCCCCTTTTCCTTCTCTCTCTTCTAATAAGTAGAAAAATATTATCCAAAACATAAAACCCTTCCGTCACCACAATATCCTTAGCAAATCATATCACAAATAAACCATATAATCTATATAGCAATATATGTGTCGGTATCATATCTGAAATTTTATATTAAAAATAAAAATGTATATTGTTGGGGGATGCCCTATGGGCTCCTCCAACCATTTAGCCCAAATTTTTTCTTATTTACAAGGACAACCTCTGCTCACATAGGTATCTCTATATAATGGTACACTGTTATTAACCAGTTATTTCCAGTATACTAATCTGGGTGGGAAAGGTTTCTTCTAATACAGGGCAATAGTTTTTCTTGCATAAAACAAAGTACCGGTAATATTAACGAATATCCGCTCTGCCTTTGTAAGAAGAATATCCTTAACCAAGCCCAACAAACACACTGACAAGGAGACTGGCATGTGAATGTATAGAATAGAGTTTAACAAAGCCACCACCTCCATTCAAAACCCTGAAATAAATGGACAAGTCCAGAAGATGTGTGTGAAATCTCCCAGAGGTGCACCACACCGCCAACAGTTAGGAGAGCATGTAGGGTTCATCCTGTGAAGCCGGTGTCATAAAATAAGCTCTATGCACCAATTTAAATTGAATAAAACGGTCTCTTAATAAGACCAAAGATCGAAAAGGAGAATCCCACACTTCATCCCAGTCATCATTGTCTAGATCAGGAATGTCCCGCAGCCATCTCACCATAAGTTCCTCTAACACTGAGATGAGAGACTGTGATAAAATGAGAATACAATCTAGAAGTAGGTTTCTCCAAACAGTCAGACCGGAGTACCATTTCCAAAGTAGATTGTTCAATCATTGGATTAGCTTCTGGGAACTGGGCATTGAAGGCATGAGAAAGCTGATAATAGCTAAACAAATGGGAACTAGGTACATTAAAATTTTATGTAAGTAAAGAAAAAGAGAATAAATTCTGATTACTTACAATCTGAGAAACTAACTTAACATAATACTTATAGTGCTCACATCTAAGGTCAGCCCCCAAAGCTCAGATAGTGGTAAGCATTGAGGGGGTCAAATAATAGGGGGCCTGAGAGCCTCTGAATAATAGAAACTTAAGAGCTTCTGTAGACTTCACCACCGCTGCTTCCAACCGAGTGGAAGGATTTGATAAATCTGGGCATAACCACCATGTGGCCGTCACCAGCTGAGTAGCTAAAAAATATTTATAAAGATCTGGAAAAGTTAGACCACCCTGATTACAGGGGCCCATCAAAGTTGTCAGTTTAAATCTAGGTTTTTTTGGGCCCCATAAAAAGGAGGAAAGTAATTGATTGAGTCTTACAAAGAATGATCTAGGAATCCACTGAGGAGAATGTCTAAAGAAATATGTGAATTTTGGAATAATTTTCATTTTTAAAAGATTGATGCGTCCCAATAAGAATAATGGTAAAGATTCCCATGCCTTCAGTTTCAGCCGCATATCCCTTAAGACTGGGTTCAAATTCAGAGAAATTAACTCCGAAGCCTGTCTAGATATCACCACTCCAAGATACTTAAAATTCTCTACCCACTGTAATGGAATGTCAGAAGGAGCTGTATTTTGAGCTTCTATATCTATTGGGAATAGCAATGATTTTGTCCAGTTAATCATCAACCCTGTACTGGACGAGAAGAAATTTAATGATAAATACCAGTGGAAAACCCTTCCTACGAAGTACCTCCCACAGAAAAGGCCACTCAACAGTGTCGAAGGCTTTCTCTATGTCTAAGGAGGCCACAACCCTGGTGCCCCTATTAAGATGTGAGGCATGGATGTTAGTATATAACCTACGTAAATTCACATCTGAGGACCTCCCTGCCATAAACCCAGCCTGGTCCGAATCGATAATTGTAGGCAAAATAGGCTGTAGTCGTTGGGCAATAAGTATGGTCAGTATCTTAAAGTCTGTATTCAGGAGAGCAATAGGTCTATAAGATGCACAAGAGGATGGATCTTTTTGTAATTTATGAATCAAAACTATATGTGCGTGGCTCATTGAATCCGGCAGCGCCCCCTCCTTCAGACAATGGGAGTATAAAGAAGCAAGAAAAGGGGCAAGAAGGTCTCTATGAGCCTTATAAAATTCTATAGGGAGACCATCCGGCTCGGTGATTTCCCGATAGGGAAAAAAAACAATAATTAGGAGAACCTCCTCTGGTGTTATAGGCCTCACTAAGGCCTCTCTTACCATGTCCGTCAACCAGGCAAGCGATACCAGATCCAACCAAACAGCTATATCTTTGCGCAAAAAATCTGGAGTCAGCTGGGATGTATACAATGTCTGATAGTATCGGCGGTTGGATTGTTTTAACAAAGTGGCAAAAAGAATGTTAGCTGCAAACCAAACCAAGTAACCAAAACCAGTTACCAAAACTGTGGACCTACAAAGGCATTTTCAAGCAATGAGGCTTAGTTTCTGAATTTCTGATTAGAGAAGCTAAGATTTAGCATCATTTTGGTAGAGGTCCATTACAGGGAAAAATACAAATTCTGGTAACTGCATGTGGTAAAGGGGTAGTAAATAGCGGGGGGGGGGAACAAAACTTCCGAGCCACCTGCAAGGTAATGCCGTAATATGCACCATTTAAATGGATGTGCCGCAATGACATCAATCTCGCACATGTAAGCGGGATCCATGGCCATGGTATGCCTTCCCTTCAGAGTGCAGTGCGCATGTTCCAGTGATGTCACCGGATGCAGAAGAAGGGAATATCTCTTAAACGGTGCATGTTTAGGAGATATTAATTTTAGCTACAGGTAAGCTTTATTATAATATTACCTGTAGGTAAAAGTTGCTGAAAATAGTTTTTACCACTTTAATGTCTGTAATTATAATATTCAGTGTAAAACATTGCATAAACAACATTTTTTTTTTTTAATTTCACATACCCTTATTTATTTTTTCTTTACATTAGCAGTATATGCAGACCACACGTGACAGTTACAAGGATTGGGACAAACCATATACAACCATATAACACTGCAGGGTGCTTAAAACGGGCAGTTTTTATTTGTGTGTTTTTAATTGTTCATTTTTAATTTTTTAATTTTTTTTCCTTAAATAACAAAAAAACAATTACTGAAACTGTTAAAAAAATGCTGGAGTGAAGCCTCCATTTGTTTTTCACACATAGTACATCTAAACCTAACTTTTCCACCAGGTGACTAGACTGCAGTGATTTCAAAATGGAGGAACTGGGCTGGCACCCTGTTACAGGAAGTGGTAATTTATCAGTAGGGAAGAGTGAATTTGATGTTTTCCATTACCCCAAAAATTCAGAGAAAATAGGGAGATTTGAGCAAATAACACAAATATTAACAACACAAACACAAAAAACACATAAAATAAAATACCCTAAATAGATCATCAAAAGTAACACAACCTCTAAATGAAAGTGATTCTATAGACATTTCTTTTTACTTGTTAAAAATAATAAACATAGTAAACCAATTGCGTGCTCCCTAACCAGCTCTGTGTGTCTATAAGACACACAGGGGTTGATTTACTAAAAGCAAATAGACTGTGCAATTTGCAAAGTGCAGTTACACTCTCCATGTGCAGTTGCTCCCGAGCTTAGTAAATGAGGTAAAGCTTCAATTTGCAAAAAATACCCAATCACGTGCAGGGTAACTTAAAAAAAGACAGCATTTTTGCTTGCACATGATTGGATGATGGACATCAGCAGAGCTTCTGCTCATTTACTAAGCCCTGGAGCAACTGCACTTGCAGAGTGTATTTGCCTTTAGTAAATCAACCCCACAGAGTGTGGCTGGGCCCCACCTCCCACTCCCTCCCCACTTGCTGTGATGTTCAGCAGCAGGAGCCAATGGCTGTGCTGTGTCTGAGCCAATGAAAAAGGAGAGAGCCAAGAGAGCCTCGGCTCTTGTGCACATCACTGGATCGAGATCGGGCTCGGGTAAATATAAAGGGGGTCGGGGGGGGGGGGGCTGTTTGCAGAAGGTTTTTTACCTTAAAGTGAGGGTTCTTTTTTTTTTTTAAATAACAAACATGTTATACTTACCTTCACTGTGCAGCTCGTTTTGCACAGAGTGGCCCCGAACCTGCTCTTCTGGCATCTCTCGCGGCTCTTCCCCACATCAGATAACCCCCTGGGAGAAGCAGTCACCCAGGGGCTTACCTTGCGGGCGCGCTCCTGAATCCAGCATTCGGAGTCCAGAGAGGCCGAATGCATGACTCGGCCCCGCCCCCCTGTGTCATTGGATTTGATTGACAACAGTGGGAGCCAATGGCTGCATTGCTATCAATCTATCCAATCAAGAGCCGAGAACCCCGGGCAGAGAGACAGCGCCTCCCCGTGGGTCAAGTTCCAAGGCTCAGGTAAGTAAAACGGGGGGGCTGGGGGGGGGGGCGGTTACTACCAGGTGTTTTTTCACCTTAATGCATGAAAAAACACGAAGGTTTACAACCCCTTTAACGCATAGAATGTTTTAAGGTAAAACCCCTTCTGTCTTTGGAACCACTTTAAGAAGAGTCACCACAACAATGATCTTATTTGAAGACAACTCCTCTATTCCTGTTTCTGGGCCAACTTCAAAAATTGAGGATTTTCCCTTATTGGTGACGATGGTCACCAAGGCAAACAGTGAGGGTGAGTCTTTCCAGTTGCGAAATAGCAATAAAAACCTGATAGGATTACAAACCCTTCCCTATGCTATGCAAAAAAATGTTTTAAGTCACACCAAAAATGATGAACAGGCTGCAAAATGTTTGATTGTTTTTAGGGTTGCAGCATGTGTGGTATAATCCAAACTATATTGCCATAGCTATTTTTATTCAATCTAGTAAATACTAGTTCCTCTGTTCCAATGTGTGAGCCCATCTCTTCTTGTAGTTCTCCACTAATAATTGTGTAGGTATAACACCAATAACTCATCAAAGAGAGGTTGCTGTCTGTTAAATTTCAAAAGATAGCCATCGACAGAATACATAGTAAGGTTTGAAACCTTGATCATTAATGTTCTAGTAGCTCCTCTATGGTCACATGGAGGACTTGTTTGTGGTATTCTTTTCACAAGTTGTCAGAATCTATCTCCATATCTTGATCCACCATCTGCATGTCTGCATATGATACATCCCAGCTGTCAATTTTTTTTCCACTTTCACACATTTTCTTCAGACACAAAGCTTGTTAATTTGAATGAGAATTCCCAATAATTCACCAAATTTTCTATGTTAGCAGAGCTTATATAATTTAAATAAAAGTAAGCCATTAGTCTGTAGCAACCCACCCATAGGAGACTGTCTATAGGTTTTGACGAAAGAAGGTAAGGGTTTCCATGCTCTGAAATAGTTATAAGTCTGATAGTTGGGTTGAGTTTTCAGTTCTTAAACAAAACCAGACTTTACCTAAAGCTTTGCCTAATTTTACAAAGGCAAAGCAACAAGTTGACTTTATTGGAAGCCCCACCTGCCGGACACTCTTACCTTTCATTTGCTTCCTGATGGGCTTTAGCGCTGGAACCTCTGGCTGCTAAGGCCTCTTGCACACTGGGGCTCTTGTAAATGTTGTTGCCCAGCAAGAGAAAAGCAGCTTCAAAAATGTCCCTAAGCATCGTTTTTGAAAACGCGTTTAGGCACGTTCAAGCTTTTGGGCGTTCATTCATTTCATTGGCCAGAATATTCATTTACCCTGGCTATTGAATTAAAAAACGCTCAAGAGCTAAATTCCCCCTACCCCTTCGGCACATTTAGACGCGCTTACCCATGTTTAAGTGCGTCAAGCATTTTTACTGCCAAAACGCTCCTCTTTTGAACGCACAAGCGTGTTTCTTTTTTCCTGCTTCTAAACCCCTCTGCCTCCATACGCCTGTAAACACCTATAGTGTGCATGGGTATATAGGCCAACGTGCAGAGGCGTTTAGAGGCAAAACAAAAAAGTAAAATGTCTGTAAAACAGGCAATCTTGAGCTCAAGTGTGGATAAGGCCTCAGAGTGAAAAGAAATACCTGTACTTCTAGGTATGGAAAAATGTTATTTAGTCCCCTTACTCCTATGTAACAGAGTTGGTGCTTCATGATTGGCTGTTTGGGCATCAAACCGGGGTTGGGGAGAGAGCTGTTAGCTGTGTAAGCTCTACAACAGTGGTCATCAACCCTGTCCTCAGGGCCCACTAACAGGTCAGGTTTGCAAGATAACTAAAATACATCACAGGTGTTATCATTTGCTGCTCAGTGATTGCAATATTCTAGTCTGCATCTCCCCAAGGTATTACATAAAACCTGGCCTGTTAGGGGGCCCTGAGGACAGAGTTGATGACCACTTCTCTACAAGACTTAGGCTGGGTTCACACCTATGCGAATTGGATGTGGGTTTCCCCGCATCCAATTTGCATGGTAGGAGATTTTGACTGGCTCTCTATGAAGCCGCTTCACATATCTCCACTGCAGCTCCCGTGCAAATTTGCATAGGAGTCCTGTGCGTCTTTTGGTCCGTTTCAGGCCCGAATTCAGCCCCAAAATTTGAGCTGAAATTGGACCCGAAACGGTGATCGGGGACATACCGGACCCCTGCTGTGAGCAGCATGCGTCAATAGTGTGAATCCAGCTTTAATCTCCTTGCCCTTTTGGGCGTAGGACATACAAGCTAGAATCCACCATTGAAGTGATTCCATTATGGTGCAAAACAAAATGTACATGTCACATTCCTCTGCATAGTCCATCCTTGTACTGATCGCTTCTATGCAGGGCCCTTGGAGCCGATTCCGATTGCTATTTTTTGTCCTGAGATAAGCTTTCTGACCTCCATGATTTTTTCTCCTCCATTAAACATGGAGGAGATTTGAAAACTCGTAAGTTCAAAAATTCGTAAATTCGAAAATTCGTAAATTCGAAAATTTGGAAATTCTAAATCCAAAAGTTCGGAAATTCGAAAAATTTGAAAATTCTAAATCCGAAAACGCTAAATTCTAAAATTCGTAAATTAAAAAATTCCAAAATCCAAAAATAAGAAAGTAAATCCGAAAATAAGAACGAAAATCCAAAAATGTGAAAATACTAATAATAGCTAACTATTAAATTATAGGTTTTGGAATTTCCTTTCAGATTTGGCTATTAGTGAACGTAACGAATATGAATTTATCCAAAGTAACGAATTAGCCAAAATACTGAATAGCACATCTAAACTAATGGAACGTAACAAATTAATAATAATTAATAATAATAGTAAACAAAGTTATCATTATTATTATTTATTATTATTAATTCGTTATGTTCCATTAGTTTAGATACGGCATTCGTTATTATGGATAATTCGTAACTTCGGATAGATTTGTGTTCATTACGTTCACTAACAGCCAAATTTGAAAGGAAATTCCAATACCTATAATTTAATAGTTAGTATTAGTTAGTTAGTTATTTCAGATTTTGGAACTTTTGGGTTTTCTAATTTTAGGATTTTCGTTCTTATTTTCAAATTTTTGTTCTTATTTTTGGATTTTCATTCTTATTTTCGGATTTTCGTTCTTTAGAATTTTCAGATTTACGTTCTTATTTTTGGATTTTCAAATTTGTGAATTTGAGAATTTACGAATTTCTGATTTCAAATTTTTTTAATTTACGAATTTTCAAAGTTTTGAATTTTCCGAATTTCCGAATCTTCGAATTTCAGAATTTTCCGTTTTCGGATTTATTCATTTCCGAATTTTCAAACTTCCGAATTTTTGAAGTTTCAGATTTTCGAATTTCGGAAAAATGTGTTAAATGGTTTTTCGTTAATGCGAAAATTTTCGCATTAATGAATTTGTCGCATTTTGTTGAAAAACGAATTTGGAACAAAACAAGTTGCCCATGTCTACTAGGTGGCTGCAGGCGGAAGTGCTGCACAAAATAAAGGCAAAAAAGTTATTTACTAATTAAAAAAAAAAATTGCATTTGTAAAAACATTCAGGATGGCCATGACATTGATTGGACATGTACAAAATGGGTGGAACTCCGCTTCAACCTCCTTCTAGGTTACTTCATGCTTCAAGCAGTCATTCCTATTGGTTTATATAGGGAGAAAAGCAGTTTGGACACAAACATAAGCCTATGTATGCAAGCCTTAAAGACTTCTTCACACAATGCAATACAATTATTCATTATCTCTGTACAGTTACTTTTACAATTACTTTTACCAGCAATTATGTTAACTGAACAATTTGTTCAATATTTAGCCAGGCAGGCCTTTGCACTATATGAAAACAAAGCTCAAACGGGCGATCCAGAATAAGAACACATGAATCCTGTCTATGGATCAATAACACCTAAGGACCAGGTGTCCAACTGAAAATTAAAAGTTTATTCCAAACAAGTTAAAAACATAAGAGCCATAGCTGGATGTAGTTATTGCTCTTATGTTTTTTTTTTTTTTTTGCAAATATAATTTTTATTGAGAATTTTCAATAAAAAAAAGAAAAGAAATAAACATAAAAAAAAAAAAGGGGAAATAAATACCGTAAATGTATAACAATACACCAGTGGTCTTTTACATCCTTCTGATAATATAACAGTCATCTGTTTTTTCCATACAATGTTCCCACTCTATCTGCAGAGAAACTAATCTATGACATCACAGAGCCTTATTTAATTCTTAAATCTATCTTTGTAACCTGTGAACATATCAACAACCGTGCAATATTGCAATATACCATAAATTACATGTTCCAAATAATTGTTTACCTCTGCATAATTCCACATCCTTTGTGTGAATGGAAAATCGTTTATTATCTGGTTATTAGACCACTAATTATTAAAGAAAAAATGAAATTAAATACTTAAAACATAAAAAACAGAGTAGGGAAAGTACGATGAAGATAGGGGGGGGGGGGGTTACATGCTTGACGCGAGCGCGATGGACCTGCACAGGATCCCGTCCTGTGACAAAGCCCCATTAAGGGGATTCTCAAGAATTTAGTAAAGTTGTCCTTCATCTGAGAAAATGTACATATTCCAGGCCAACCAATTTTTAGAGTGTTTGTCTTGTTTGTGTTGGGCTGTCAATACCAGGTCTTCCATCTTTTTAATTTCCTCAACTCTGCGCAGCCACATCCCCACGTGGGGGGCGTATTCTGTTTCCATAAAGCTGGAATGCAGGACTTAGCTGCATTAAGCAAGTGTCTAACCACTGACTTCTTATATGATCTAATCGGGCTTGAGGTGGCGTGTAGCAGAAAAATTGCAGGATCTCGTAAATTTTTTGACTATTGTCTCAACTGCTATCCAAAAATTTTGTAGTATAGGACAAGTCCAAAAAATATGAAGAAGTGTCCCTTTATCTGAGCAGCACCTCCAACATGCTCTTATGTTTTTAACTTGCTTGGAATAAACTTTTGATGGTATGTCCCGGGTGATGTGTAGTGTTAGTTTTCTGTCACACATAGCGTTTTTCTTTTAGGCCAAGAAAATTCAACTTTGGTCTCATCTGACCAGAGCACCTTCTTCCACATGTTTGCTGTGTCCCCCAAATGTCTTCTTGCAAACTGCAAATGGGACTTCTTATGGCTTTCTTTCAACAATGGCTTTCTTCTTGCCACTCTTCTTGCCAGATCTGTGGAGTGCGCAACTAATAGTTGTCCTGTGGACAGATTCTCCCACCTGAGCTGTGGATCTCTTCAGCTCCTCCAGAGTTACCATGGGCCTCTTGGCTGCTTCTCTAAATAATGCTCTCCTTGCCTGGCCTGTCAGTTTAGGTGGACGGCCATGTCTTGGTAGGTTTGCAGTTGGGCCATACTCTTTCTATTTTCGGATGATGGATTGAACAGAGCTCCATGAGATGTTCAAAGCTTGGGATATTTTTTTATAACCTAACCCTGCTTTAAACTTCTCCACAACTTTACCCCTGACTCGACTGGTATGTTCCTTGGCCTTCAAGACACTGTTTGTTTACTAAGGTTCTCTAATAAACCTCTGAGGGCTTCACAGAACAGCTGTATTTATAATGAGATTAAATTACACACAGGTTGACTCTATTTACTAATTAGGTGACTTCTGTTGAGGTACTTATCCATTTTATTATGTAAGAGAACGTTTTGTGTATTCACTTTTTAACTAATTTGTTAACCCTTGGAGGAAGCGAAGGGGAAGGGAAAGAAAAATTGAATAAAGATTAAATAGGGGGGAGGGATAAAAAGGGGAAAGAAAAGATTAAAGCTACTATGATGTGACATTTGATGGGATAAAAATGAACTTTAATGGTGAATTAAGTATCTTAAGTAGCTTAAAAAAAAATAAAAAATAAAAAATAAAATAAAAAATTAGGTGACTTCTGAAGGTACCACTAGATTTTAGTTAGGGGTATTAGAGTAAAGGGGGCTGAATACAAATTCACGCCACACTGTTTAGATATTTATTTGTTAGAAAATTTTGAAAACTATTTATCATTTTCCTTCCACTTCACAATTATGTGTCACTTTGTGTTGGTCTATCACATAAAATACATTTACATTTTTGGTTGTAACATGACAAAATGTGGAAAATTTCAAGGTTTATGAATACTTTTTCAAGGCACTATATGTAAGTTAATAAAATAAAAATGGTATGCAAACTTTTGCATTACTTTTGGTAACACACCTCGTATATGATGAACTTTAGGGTAAATACACACAGATTGGGAAAAATTGGGATTTTGAGCATGTTTGACTTCTGCTACACAACCCTATTTTAGGAGGCTATGCCGAGCACACAGTTTTGCTGGCTGTGGTGTTGCTTCACGCTGACCTGAATTTTGCATGCATCATTTCAGTTGTTCTGGCAGATTGCTCCCCTGAGCATGCTTGGCATTCCTTCCAAGTAACATAGGTGTGCTCCTGTGTCTGGCATGAATGACTGTAACCCTACAACTGTTGCTGATGTTATTACCGAGTGCCGTTTTTTGCTGTTTCTGTCGTGATTGATGATGAGTGGTGATTACAATGTCTGAACAACCCATATTTGTGCTGTATTTTAAATAATCGCTGCTCTTTCAAACTTTAATGTTAACCTTACTGGTCTCAGGCGCATTCCAGTACTTAAACGGTTATTAGTTCCACTGGTGGGTGATGGAGAAAGAAAATAATAGCCTTTATGAGACAGCAATAGCTCATTTGATAATAGGTTTGCATGTACCAGACAGTCAGGCTGTACCAATGCGGCCTGTTCACTTCACATTAATCACACCCTTTTTACTCAAAACAGTGCACCTCTCATCCAAGCCAATTAAGCTTGCACTGTTTAGACAAAGAGATTAATATAGCACGGGAAAGTATAACCTTTGCCCAGCTAAATGACTTGAGATAATGAGGTTGATTTAGTAGTTTGGCTTTTGTATGAAGGTGTATTTTGGAACTAGACATCTATTTACAGACATTAAGTCAGCAAGAAAATACACTGAGCACTGGGCACACAGCAGAACAAAATGCTTTCCCAAATCGGTTGGGTATTTCCAAAGTAGATTTCTACTTTTGTTTGCCCTTTAGACTTTGAGATAAGCAACTCTAGTGCACCTGCTGAAATGTCTCACCATGAGTGCTAAGTAGAAGGCTTTGTCTTGACTACGATCACTTGATCAGTTACTCTATTAGAGATTAATAAGGAGCCGAACAAATCTGGGTTCAGTTCGAGCATGGCTTGTCGAACATGACTTAGGCCGCTTTCACACTGGGGCTGCCCGTGCGTTAGCGCTAAAGCCCAGCTCGTTTTAGCGGTGCTTTAGCGCTGTTTAACCACTTACCCACTGGGCACTTAAACCCCCTTCCTAACCAGACCAATTTTCTGCTTTCGGTGCTCTCGCACTTTGAATGACAATTACTCAGTCATGCAACAATGCACCTATATGAAATGTTTGTAATTTTTTTTTACACAAATAGAGCTTTCTTTTGCTAGTATTTAATCATCGCTGGGTTTTTTATTTTTTTGCGCTATAAATCAAAAAAGACTGAAAATTCAGTAAAAAAAAAAAGTTTTGTTTCTGTTAAAATTTATTGCAGAGTATTGGCGAGTGTTGGCAGAGTATTGGCAGAATATTGGATAGTATTGCATAGTATTGCAGAGTATTGCACAGTATTGCATATTATGGCAGTACTGGCATATGGGCACACAGCGCTGCAAACGATCTCTTCCCCTCTCCTCTCACACTGTACTGATCGGTACAGAGAGGGGAGGGAGGAACCGGCGTCATTACATGATGCTGGTTTGTTTACAAGTGATGCTCCGTTTGACGGAGTGATCACGTGGTAAACAGCCGCTATCAGCGGCTGTTTACCGTGATCCATGATGCGCCAGGTCCCCTGGACCCGGCGGTCACGGATGTTCCCGGGTGCACGCCCCAGGGGGCGCGCGGGGGCGCGTGGGAGCACGCGGGAGCGCGATTCTGTAAGGACATCCATGGACGCCCACCCAGAATAAGCCGACCGCGCTGTAGCTGTCTTTCGGCTATGGCTTGGTCAGCATGTGGTTAAGCGGCGCTTTTCGGCTGCTAGTATGGTGCTTTAAACCCCCTCTAGCGGCCGAAGAAGGGGTTAAAACCGCCCATGTTGCGGCGCTTCCGTAGCACTTTTCAGGCACTTCAGAAGCACTGCCTATTCATTTCAATGTGCAGGCCGTTTTGGGAGCACTGTATACAGCGCTCCCAAACCGCCCCAAAGATGCTGCTTGTAGGATTTTTTCTAATGTCCCGCAAGCGCACCGCCCCAGTGTGAAAGCACTCGGGCTTTCACATTTGGGCGGCATGGGAGGCAGTTTTCAGACACTTTACAGGCGCTATTTCTAGTGCTAAAATGCCTGAAAACTGCCTCAGTGTGAAAGGTGTTACTAAACCCAGTAACGTGAAAATAGTTCATCTGCCCCCTCCCCCTGCACTGCCCACAGCTTATAAATCTTTTTACATTAAAATACTGCCACTATATATCTTTTTGGCTGATCTGTATACCACGGTCACGTGGTATAATGCAGGGTATGCTGAGTGTTCAGGTAGGAGGAGATTTCCACTATAGCCTGTGTCCTCAAGCTGTTATGGGAGGCGGTTCATCCATCAATCAAGATGTGACATCCCACCCACTGTGTTCTTTTTTAGTTACTGGGCATGGAGGAGGAGGGAGGGACTGGCTTGTTATTTAGGATCTGTATACACACCCAAATGTGTGATGTCAATATCATGTGACCTGAAAAGCTCAGCTCAACAAGGAACTGTTCTCTCCAGCAATATAGACCAAACTGAGCATGTGCAGCAGTACTACCCTCACTGTATCTTATCTGGCCTTGCCAAGAGAGAACCTGCAGGAGGGGGAGGATCTATGCATACAGGATCAAAGAGCCTTTTTACTCAATGCAGAGGATTAACCCCTTAAGTTCCACAGTGAGTATAACAAGCATGTTATTCTGCATATACAGACAGATTTTACTTTTGTGGGTTTAGGGAAACTTTAGGCTGGCTATAGACGAGGCAAAAACCAAACAAAAATTCTCGATCGTTCATTTTTGGCATCATTAGTGTCCCAGCTGTGACACACGATTTTTGTGCTGCAATCGAAAGTGCCTGATCCATTTTGTTTCGAAAAACAGAACGCATGATGGCACAATCTTATGCGCCATTTTCATTTTTTGATCAACAGAATATTCGGTTTTTGACTCGTTTATGGCCTGCCTAAGTTCAAGTGTCAAATCTGAACCCCATTGATGTCAACAGTCAAATACTAAAATAAAGTTCTGGTATTTTCTAGGCTAACCAACAAATGACATGGGGGGCTGGGCACTGCCATGGTAGTCTTATATACACTCAGAAAAGTGAAAAGTATTGGGAAACCTGCCTTTACACGCACATGAATCACACACAGGGGAGACACAACATTAGGACACAGAGTGGATATTATGAAAAAGTAAATGTAATTTCAGCAGCAGGAGGGTATGGAAGGGGAGGGACACAGAGCGGATGATATAAATTAGTCAGAGTGGCTTAACAACCACTTTAATGCTCACAAATCATGCTCTGTGGAGTCCATGGGTGGAAAGTCAAGGTGTTCCCACAGGGTGGATAGACAGTTCCTAAGCACATAGAATAAGGAGCAGATAATAATCCACAGCACCCAGGCAGACTAGATCTGGGAAGGATCCATAGTAGCATGTAGAAAGAAAAAAATTGCACATTCCATTGTAAGTCAATAGGAGCGCGTCAAAAGTGCATAAAAAACACATCAATGTAAAAGGACCCTTAGAGGATGTAAATTCTAGGAGGCGGAAGTGGCTTTCCGTTAATATTACAGATATGATTGGCTGTCAAGTATGCATCGGGCGCTTCATGTGGCATTTTAGTTACTGTGCTGAGAGCAGAGTGAGCATGTTCTCAGCACTGACATCTGCTCCCTATGGATGCAAATGGACGCACATATGTTGCTGCTCGGCGTTAAAGCCCACCTCAGTGACTGCATATATGCTTACGGCCAGAGGGAATGAGGTAAATTGCCAGCATTAGTTGGAGCCACGAAGGAGCTATTATGGCAAATATTACACAACAACCCTATCTGCCTTTAAGGGGGAGAGAATAAAGGAAGCGCCACCTAAGTGCAGTATTAAAGCTGATTTTTAATGGCACAGCTTTATACTGCACTTAGGTGGTGCTTCCTTTGTTCTCTCCCCCTTATTTTCCTGCATACAGAGCCAGCTCTCTGAGGACAGCAGCTGCCCTAATTACCTCATCTTCATCTGTATCTTTGGACTACCACTATCATATTTATGAACTTATGATCCCCCATCCAATATATATTGAGTACTAGTGTTTTTACCACTACCACTCTAATTTATTTTATGGTGTATTACACTGTATCCCGCACTGACAGTTATTGTTACTATTGTCTGTCTGCATATAAATCTATTCCATTTGGACATATTGCCAGTCAAATAGAAATGGAAGTCACCTTCAAATGATACAAACTTAATATTGGCCCCTCTCCAGGACTTTTTGTCTTTCCTGTGGTCATCTAGTCGGCTTCCCTTATCTCCAATATTTGGGTTTTAGTTGATACTGATAACAATAGTGATCATCTTTTTCTTGATTTAACAGACAATTATGTACATATCTTCAATGGATGCTTAATACTCCTAAAGAAGCTAGAATCCTTTGGCGAAACATGTTGAGGTTGAAGCATCTACTGTAAACTCTATGTGAACCATGTCTGTTGAATACAATGAGATCTATGGTTTTTAATGAGAGATTTTAAATGATATGAAATAAAAATTTGTTAAAATGTAAAAAAATTGTGTATTCATCAGCACCCTAAAAATCCCCTAATTTTCTGTATATATTTATTAAATTGCCAGCAACTGACAGCTGTATAAATAAACAAAACAGCCTGCAATTTCATTCATCTATACCAGACCCTTATCCTAGATGAGGACATGAGTTTTCTCTCCTAACTGATACAAGACCCTTTAGGGCTGATATTGATCTCTAGGGGGAACCCCATGCATTAATCAAGAAAAAAAGTGTGGGGTCTCCCCCAAATATCCATACCATGCTATGAGAATTAAGTAGGGAAAATTCACCTTATCTTAATAAAATAGTAGGCACCTCCTGAACACAAGTCCTGATGTCCTGTAGAGTGCCAAAAAAATGCTAGTAAATATGGGCACTTTAATTTTCATATAATGACCATGTTTTGTGGTCATTGGTCATTCCTGCTCATCACCTATGGTGCCTAATTGTTGACCAATGTAATGGGTGAGTTTACTAACCAACAGTGAGTTGAACAAGAACCAGTCATAACTAAAACTGGTATTTAAAGTGAACCTTCACCACTTTTAGGAACTTTAAATATTTCCCCAGCCACTTCTAAAAAACAATCAGATATTGATTTTATTTTCTCAAAAATACTTGTTTCTGAAGGTTCAGCACTACACTTTTCTTTCCTAGGTGAGAGTAACATCATCTCTTACCAAAGCCTTCTGGGATACTTAGGTCATGCAGCCCAGGTAGCTTTGGGGCAATCTCGGGCACACTATGCATGTGCTGGGAAATTTTGGGCAGACTGCACATGTACAGAGGCACATAATCAGAGAACCAGATGCAAGAATTCGAAAGAGACACTCAGCCCCCTGATGACAGCTATATAGAAGATGGCGGCATGGGCTCAGGTGTATGGTGGCAGAGTGACAGGCTACACCAGACCATGTTGGATGGTATGAGTATGTGAATATGTTTGATGGCAACCGGCGGTTAAGGTAAGAGGAGGAAAAACCCTAATGAAGTCTCTCTTTAACAGTATATTAGAGGAATCCAGCTTTCAAGGGTCCTGGGGCACTCTGCAGGAAATTAAGCCTAACATACAGAAACCTATTGGTGGCTTTTCTCAACATAAGCCGCAGATTGCTTGCTTAATCCTCGCTGCAGGTTTTCTTCGAGGCATGGGAATTTTTTTCCTTACCCTGTTAATTATTTCAATAACATATTTTCAGTTATACCTACCGGTACAACGGGATAGCCAACGCCTCTGCTAATTAAGACAGGAAGTAAATAAATTGGTTTCCAGTTGCATAATATCAGACACCTCTCTTCGGGTCCTGTAGAAACTAGAAAGTGACACTCAGGCACAGACTGAGAGGTGGATTCCTGTGGTGAAACTATACATAGCTGTCATGATGCTATTTAAGAAAAGAGTGTTAATTGGCAGGTCACCTGATTTACAGCGCAAAAGACCAAACTGACAATCTGCGATTCATCATTTGCAAGTCATTACCCAGATTTCCTAGTTGTAAATATTGAAATGTCCAAAGGCTGTGCCTTATGTATTTGTGAAAGGGGCATAGTATTGTTTTCAATCATACTTTTCTATCAGGGTTGTATTGATGAAAGATCCATTGGCAAAATTGGCAGTGAATCTTTTAAAGCTGATAATCCTTTTGATGTTCTCCCACATTTGCCTAGCATGTTATGCACATGTTCATGGTTTAGAATAGGGTGAATGTGCACTAAAGCAAAAGTTACCTTAAAGTTGTAGTAAACTCAGTTTTTCACTTGTATCTACAGGAAAGCCTATAATAAAGCTTACCTGTAGATACAGTGAATATCTCCGAAACCTGCACTGTTTAGGAGATATTCACACTGCACGCAGCCGGTGACGTCACTGACGTATGCACTCTCAAGGTCCAGCATACAGTGCTGGACCTTCAAAGCTTGTGCTGTAAATGAAGGCTCATCGAGGCCTCAGCCACTCATGTAGCCAGAGGCCACGAACCTGGAAGGAAGACCAGGTGAAGATGGAAGCCCTGTCAATGATGATAGCGTGCCACTGGAGGGCTTAGTTTTAAGGTAAGTCTTGCATAATGTGCTGGTATGCAAAGCATACATTGCTTTGTAGGGGATTTTTCTCTTACTTTAAGATGTGGTTTACTACCCCTTTAACAGCAAGCTGAAAAACTAACTTTCAACCCAGTGGCCTGGAGAGTGTCTACATTGTGTATTTTATAAAAAAAATGCCCCTTCTTGAAATAACAGGGATACTGGCTTGTGTCTCCATTTCAAAGGTGGCATAGAGCATGCACATTTATACCAGCCCTCAAGCCAATGCTTTAAGAGGGGTTCTCCAAAAAAAGGTATATCTCTCGCAAAGCACTAGTGTTAAATGTTGATGAGAATCAGGCTCAATGTCACCCGCATGGGTTCTCATGTGGAAACTACCTGCCCCTGAAGGAGAGCAAGTAGGTGGCAACCCTGATAAACTGGGATTATTTGGACCCTTAGCTAGTTCACTTTACATATGGGTCAGCGGTGGCTAGTTACATGATGCTAATTTACCTGTATACTCGCCTTTCAGGTTCCATCAGCAACCTTTATCGGGTCTCCACTGGCCATGGAACCCAAAGAGAGGGACCACAGGTACCCTCTGGATAACAAGTGAGGGAGAGCTTGGCACTTGGAGTGGTTTCAATGCACAGAGAACTCTAGGGAAGCAGGAATGGCATCATTCACCTCTTCTCTAAATTGGACAGACTTTACAGTAGGTGCCTTTTCACGTACAAGAGCAAATGTTGCTACATGTCTGTGAATAAAATTTTTCGAATGACAAATCTTGTCTGCATGTACATGGAACTGTGCTATATGAATAGAGTGAATGTTGCCCAGAAATTTTTGGGTGAATGTGCAGCAACTGTCTCAGGAAATCAATTGCAAATATACCCTTAAGTGTACTTAAACCTTTGGTACTTTTTTAATGTTTCATTGATTTAAATTAGATAGCTATAAATACACTATGTATGATGTCATATAAGGTTATAAAATGCTCCATCCCACTTAAAGTGATACTAAAGTTTTGTTTTACATAACAAACATGGTGTACTTATCTGCTCTGTGCAGTGGTCCTCTTCTCGGCTCCAACGCTGGCACTTCTGGCTCCATTCACACATGGAGCCATGGTTCGACCCTGCCCCCTCCGCCTCCTGAATGGCCAACTCGCTCTGATTGACAGCAGTGGGACCCAACAGTGTGATTCCTCAAAGAGACAAGGCTCTCGTGGACATTGCTGAATTGAGAAGGGACCCAGATAAGTATTGGGGGGGGGGGGGGCTGCTGCACACAGAAGTTTTTTTTACCTTCATGCATCGAATGCAGGTAAAAAACCTTGTGCCTTTACAACCACGTTAAAGGGGATATCCAGGAAGACTAAAAACTGGGCAGCACAATGGCTAAGTGGTTAGCGCTTCCACCTGGCAGCACTAAGGTCGTTGGTTTGAATACCAACCACGACACTACCTGCGTGGAGTTTGTATGTTGGCACTGGATACCTTTGCTGCCATTGTGCTATTGTTGGGTGTCCAGTGCATCCCTGTACCTTTAAGGAGACGTGGGCTCCCTCCAGGCATACCTGTTCTTAGTCTATCCATTATGATATACAGTATCTCACAAAAGTGAGTACACCCCTCAAATTTTTGTAAATATTTTATTATATCTTTTCATGTGACAACACTGAAGAAATGATACTTTGCTACAATGTAAAGTAGTTAGTGTACAGCTTGTATAACAGTGTAAATGTGCTGTTCCCTCAAAATAACTCACCCACAGCCATTAATGTCTAAACCGCTGGCAACAAAAGTAAATACACCCCTAAGTGAAAATGTCAAATTGGGCCCAGTTAGCCATTTTCCATCCCCGATGTCATGTGACCCATTAGTGTTACAAGGTCTCAGGTGTGAATGGGGAGCAGGTGTGTTAAATTTGGTCTCTCATACTGGTCACTGGAAGTTTAACATGGCACCTCATGCAAATAATTCTCTGAGGATCTGAAAAAAAGAATTGTTGCTCTACATAAAGATGGCCTAGGCTATAAGAAGATTGCCAAGACCCTGAAACTGAGCTGCAGCATGGTGGCCAAGACCATACAGCGGTTTAACAGGACAGGTTCCACTCAGAACAGACCTCGCCATGGCCAACCAAAGAAGTTAAGTGCACATGCTCAGTGTCATATGCAGAGGTTGTCTTTGGGAAATAGACGTGTAAGTGCTGTCAGCATTGCTGCAGAGGTTTTTAGAGGTGGGCAGGTCAGCCTGTTAGTTCTCAGACCATTCGCCGCATGCTACATCAAATTGGTCAGCATGGCTGTCCTCCCAAAAGGAAGCCTCTTCCGAAGATGATGCACAAGAAAGCTGAAAACAGTTTGCTGAAGACAGCAGACTAAGGACATGGATTACTGGAACCATGTCCTTTGGTCTGATGAGACCAAGATAAACTTATTTGGTTCAGATGGTGTCAAGCGTGTGTGGCTGTAACCAGGTGAGGAGTAGAAAGACAAGTATGTCTTGCCTACATTTAAGCCTGGTGGTGGGAGTATAATGGTCTGGGGCTGCATGAGTGCTGCCGGCACTAGGGAGCTACAGTCCATTGAGGGAACCATGAATGCCAACATTTACTGTGACATACTGAAGCAGAGCATGATCCCCTCCTTTCCGAGACTGGGCCACAGGGCAGTATTCCAACATGATAACGACCCCAAACACATCTCCAAGAAGACCATTGCCTTGCTAAAGAAGCTGAGGGTAAAGGTGATGGACTGGCCAAGCATGCCACCAGGCCTAAACCCTATTGAGCATCTGTGGGGCATCCTCCAACGGAAGGTGGAGGAGCGCAAGGTCTCTAACATCCACCAGCTCTGTGATGTTGTCATGGAGGAGTGGAAGAGGTCTCCAGTGGCAACCTGTGAAGCTCTGGTGAACTCCATGCCCAAGAGGGTTAAGGCAGTGCTGGAAAATAATGGTGGCCACACAAAATAATGACACTTTGGGCCCAATTTAGACATTTTCACTTAGGGGTGTACTAACTTTTGTTGCCAGCGGTTTAGACATTAATGGCTGTGTGTTAACTTATTTTGAGGGGACAGCAAATTTACACTGTTATACAAGCTGTACTCTCACTACTTTACATTGTACTAAAGTGTAATTTTTCCAGTGTTGTCACATGAAAAGATATAATAAAATATTTACAAAAATGTGAGGGGTGTACTCATTTTTGTGAGATACTGTATGTGCTCCAGGAGACTCTCAAAATGATAGACTTGGGACTGCAGTACATTGGGTGCCGTGACATGGCCACTGCAGCTTACGCGTGTATTTGCAAATGTATGCAAACTAAAACCTTTGGTTTTAAGGTGAACCCTTAGACAAGGTGAATTTGGTTTGTTGCAGGCTGGCTAGTAACTGAGCTGGGAATTTTTGTTTGTTGTTCTTTGACATGCATTGCCCTTCCATGTTCTCCTTGCTGTAAAGGCCAGGTATAGGTTGGGGTGGTTGCCATTTGTTTGCATGTTCTCCCTGTGCCTGCGTGGGTTTCCTCTGGGTACTCCGGTGGTTTCCTCCCACACTCCATGCTGGTAGGTTAATTGTCTCCTGTCTAAATTGGCCCTAGTATGTGTATGAATGTGTGTTAGATTGTAAGCTCCTCGAGGGCGGGACTGATGTGCATGTATACTAAATATATATAGCGCTGTGTAAATTGACAGCACTATATAAATTCCTGTAATAAACAAATAATAATAAAACTCTCATCTGGTCAGGATGTCTTATATTACCAGAGATGGGTCATTCGGTCGCTGTAGATTTAGATATTTCTGAGTCATGGGAGAGATTTGTCATTGTAAAGTTCACCTCTAGTGCCACCTGCTGGTGTGCTCCGGTATTGTACATGACCAAAAAATGTATAATGTTTCCTTATGCGGACTGTTGTATTTTATTTCTATTTGCCCAGTGAGAGAACATCAGTAGACATAGAGGTAATTTTGTTGGACAGGGTTCCAAAAAAGTAGACAGGATGTAGCCTAGAAGTCAGGCCCATAGTAAAGTAAAACTAAAACTGAGGAGCAAACATAAAATGGCATTCTGGCCCATAAGACAATAGCTGACACCTTTTGTGTTTGCTCTAAGGCAAGACCTTACTATTAAAACTTGGCTTGCAGCTTCTGAAAGATATAAAATGGCTTGCAGCTTCTGATAGATATACTGGTTGTACAGGTTCAAAAACTCTTGTTAAATTGATGTTGCTTTCCTACTCAAAAGCTGGCACTGGAAGTGTTTGCAAGGCAACTCCCTCATTACCTTCCATAAGCTAACATGACCATGACCATGGTAATGGCTAGCATGAGATGACCATACATGTTTAGGGACCCTGGCCATAGACCAAGGTGTCTGAGGGTGGTTGGATTGGTCCCAACTCTAGTGTCTATGGTTGGCTTTAATTGAAGAGTTCCATGGAGTTGCATAATACAGAAAACATTCAAGGGCACATACTTGGTCCTAGGGAATTTCTGGCAGCAGCCATAAGTTATGGCAGCAGAAAAATGATTTTTATCAAAAACCTCCTTAGAGTAATTCTTTAACAAAATACCTATGATAGACCATTATTGTAGCTGGATGTGTTCAAAACATGCATCATAAACCACTTGTCCTCAATGGTTGATTTTTTAAGGGGAAAATTGCATACACAAGTAATTTTAAAATTATAATTTTAAAATATAAGCTATTTACAAAAAATAAAAATAAAAATCCTGTATTTAATATATAATTTTTTGACAACCATTTTATTCATGTTTAACATTTGATTTTATTTTTCATGTTTGAGGACCCTGGCCTTAGACCAAGGTGTCTGAGGGTGTTTGGATTGGACCCAACTCTAATGTCTATGGTTGGCTTTAACTGAAGAGTTTCATGGAGTTGCATAATACAGAAAACATTCAAGAGCACATACTTGGTCCTAGGGAATTTCTGCCATTAGCCATAAGTTATGGCAGCAGAAAATGATTTTATCAGAGAACCTCGTTAGAGTAATTCTTTAACAAAATACCTATGACAGACCATTATTATATCTGAATGTGTTAGAAACATGCATCATAAACCACTTGTCTTCAATGATTGTTTTTTTAAGGGGAAAATTGCATACACAAGTCATTTTAAAATTATAGTTTTAAAATAAAAGCTATTTTTTTCAAAATATTAAATTAAAAATCCTGTATTTAACATATAATTATTTGACAACCTTTTTTATTCATGTTTCACATTTACGTTTCTTTTTTTCTTTTTCATATTTCTTCCCCCTCAAATTTGTATCTTATTCAAGCTCAAGTGTGTCTCTGATTAATTTTATTACCAATAGTTTAAATAATGAATGACAAAAAAAAATACTGCAATAGAATATTGTTTTCATGCTTGACTCATTCCTAAATTAATGTTTTTGTGTTTGTTGTTCACATTTTAGGAAGAATTTAAAATGATTTAACAAAAGGGCAAAAACTTTTGCACTTTCCGATTGAAAGGTAGATTAACAATATGATTGTCAACAAAGTGGCAAGATCATTCTCGAGGAAGTCTTGAAACTCCTAAGTGGAATTTGCATAAAATAGTGTAGTCCCTGTATTATTATTATTGCCTATTCTTTCAGTGACAGACATGTCAAGGTCTCAAAGCCCTAAAGAACAATTATGCTATTGTATCCCTCCTAGGATTTGAGGGGTGTGTCTACAATGGAAAAGTGCTATTAGAGCAATATAAAGCAAGGGGCTCTTTACCTCGTCATTCTACAAAGAATGCCTGGGCTTTGAGTGTCTTAAAGTGCATTAATTTTGCTCTTATTTTGTGCTCCAAGAAATGACTGCTAATAATTAATAGCTATAAAAATTTTGACGTTTTACATTAACTATAAGATCTTGATGGAACTATTCTTGATTAAGTTAAACTGAAGCATTTGGTTTTTTTTTCTGTTTTTTCTTTGTTTTTTTGGGGTTTTTTTCCAGTAGCATGTTATAAGTCACTGAATTTTTTTTTTTTTTTTGGGGGGGTGGGTGGTTAAGCTAGTAAGATAAAAATCATTGAACTATAATAGACCAAAACAGGAACTAATCAGTGAATCCATTACTTAAGCCAGCCAGCTTAAGTTAACATGTCTGCACATTAAAACCACGGATTGATGGGTAATGTATCATTACAGCTGGATGTTCTCAAAAAGCTGCTGATCCAGAGGTAATTTTTTATTACACCTGCTGGTTTTTCAAACGTTTGATTTGATGAGGCGTTAATGTTTTGACTTTTCATAGCAAAAATATAACTGGAAGACATAAAATAAAAAGGGATGCTTATTGGAGGAAGGGGAAAGTGAAGCTTTAATGGCACAAGGCAGAAGAAAAAAAAAAAAGGATGCAAATAAAGATTTTTTTTTTTTTTTGCGGAGTGCAGAACTAACTAAAATTTAATTATTTACAAAATGTAAAAACAGAAGGTTTTGATTTTTCACTTTAAAAAAAATATGCAAAAAAAAATCAGATATTATGAGTTTTTAAATTGCATCCTACTGCAGCTTCTAGAAATAACAAAATATTATATTTTTTTCAGTCATTATTTTATAAACATATTACAGTTACATTTGTTATATATTTTTTTTTAAAAGATTGCATTTTTCAATTTTTGGGTAAGCTAAATTGAGGCCAAAATGTGTTTGTGTGTGCGTGAGAGCTCTTGCGCTCTTCTGATTATGTGCGTATGCTAATATTTAATACAGTCCAAGGTTACAGAATTTGTTTTCTAACATTGTTAAATTTTAAGGAAGAAAAATTAAAACCAAAGAAAAATGACTTCGGTGCAATTTTAAACTCAGCAAAATAAAGTCACGTGCAACACAGACATTTATCTTATCTCATCTGCGTATTGCATATTAAAATAATTCTCATCCAAACCTGGAAACAATTAATAAATGTTTTGTTCTCTACTCAGCCCTTTAAGACAGCTTTGTAAGATTTTTTATATTGATCAGAGACAGAAAAGAGGGAAAAAAATGAATGCAGAAAGAAACACATAAAAGTAAATATATAATTGTGATTTTTTTTTTTAAACAATATTTCAATATGTTTCAATATGTTCATTACATTTTTACATGATCTCTATATAGAGCCCTTAATTTTAATTTATTCTGTATGGTGTTCTGATTATGTACTCGATCAGAAGTAATAGATAGGGGCACAGCACATATGAAACATTTGCTCGCCATAATTAGATCAGACTCTTTCACCTCTGTGAATTGTTGTGTGTGTGTCAGCAATGTTTCACTTTATATGACACTGTACGACACATGCCAAGCCTTGTGAAATATAATGCCATGCGTGCCAGGATAGGATTTATACTTGAGAACTCATGGCAAGGGTACAAATAATTCTCAGTGTGTTAGGAGATGACTGGGTAATAAGTGAGTACAAAAAAAAAAACTGTATTATTCTTTAATGTGCAAAGAAATCCTTATTAAACTGACATTTTATCTGAATGGCGCCAATTACTCTCTGAGGAATATCTGTGAAATAATCCATTGTGCCAAAGACAGTGTTACAGTCATTGCCACTTCTCTTATTTACTGGACACTAAAGATGAGCAAAATTGAGAATTTTTATTTCCATGAAGTTTCAGCAAAAATCAGGAAAATTTGGGTGAAATGTTGCCATTTAGGCATTAGTATGAGCCCTGGGACCATCATAAAAAAAAAAAATACAGAATTATGTAAAAAAAAATTTTTACAGAATTCCGAGTTTATTTTTTTTTTTTTTTTTTTTTTTTTTTTTTACAGAATTCTGAGTTTAATTTTTTTTTTTTTTTAGCAAATCCTGAGTTTGAAAGTCAGAATTCTGAGTTTGAAAAAAAAAAAAAATTCTGAGATTTAAAGTCAGAATTCTGAGATTTAAAATGGTACAATGGGCAAAATAAAAATACCATTTATGCTTCAGCCTGCAGATCATTTGATATTCCACTACCTGTAATAGGGGAGCAATGCTGTTTATTCAACAGTGAAATCACTGCAGCATTATCATTCTCTGGACATGGTAAACTTAGATGAATATACAGTTTTCAATGGGCTTTAAATATTGGCCAAAGAAATGAATGCTTGCTCTTCATGTAAACATGGAGAAAAATATGGATAAACGCACATTAGGCAAAAAAGGGATTTATATACTAAATATTATAATTATGGGTATTAACCCCATACAGATACCAGAATGAAATATTATATGCTAGGGGTCCTTTAGTGTTTTTTTTTTTTTTTTTTGTTCTTAAAGGTTCTATTTTCTTTAAATGGCTCCTGAGGGTTCTACCCTGGACTTGTTGTTGTAAAAAAAAAAATGCCCTGATAGCCTCATTATTTTCTTTTCTTTCACAGAAAGAAAAAACAGTGAAACAAAAAAATAAATAAACAGAATAAACAAAATATTTTGCGACAGTACATAAATATTGATTAAACAAAAAAATATGCAAAATCAATCAAAATATATAAAAACACAAAGAACATTAAATTAAATAAACTAAACTGCTGCCAGCCCCTCCCCTCTAAAAAGATACATCCTTTAAATAAAGAAAAAAATTGAAACATTTTTAAAAGCAAATTTTGCCTGAGCAGCTCCATGATCGAAATTGAGGGCTTCCATTTTTGGTTATATTATATTTTTTTAGTAAAATCAATTTAGCCAAAATTGCCCTGCTCAATCATTATATTAAAGTATAACTAAAGGCAAAACGTTTATTTTTTATTTTTGGATAGAGTGCAGAGGGATTAGAACGCTTGTCAGTTTTTATTACTTTTTGTGCCCCTATTATAGTAATTCACCCTCTCGATTTGTCCTGTTTACCATTATTATTGAAAGTGGAAGTAAAAAAACCCCTCAAACTTTGGGTTGTCACCAGAATAGGGGACATCTCCAAAATGGGGACACTAGCTCTGGTGACCTGGGGGTCTGCAAAGAATTCGCTTAATTTGCAGGGATTTCCTCTCATTTCCTGTTTGGCTATGGGACAGGAAGTGAAAAGAAATCTCCTCAATGGCACACAGACGGTGGGAAAAAAAATCTGACAGGGTTTATAACCCTCCCTTGCCAGCTTAACCACTTCAATACAGGGCACTTAAACACCTTCCCGCCCAGACCAATTTTCAGCTTTCAGTACTCTCACAGTTTGAATGACAATTACTCTGTCATGCTACACTGTATCCAAACAAAGTTTTTATCATTTTTTCCCTCACAATTAGAGCTTTCTTTTGGTGGTATTTATTCACTGCTGGGTTTTTCTTTTTTGCGATATAAGCAAAAAAAGAGTGAAAATTTGGAAAAAAAAACACTTTTTTTAGCTTCTATTGTAAAATTTTGCAAATAAGTCATTTTTCTTCATAAATTTGGGCCAACATTTATACTGCTACATATCTTTGGTAAAAATAACCCAAATTAGTGGATATTATTTAGTCTGTGTGAAATTTATAGAGTCTACAAGTTAGGGTGCAAATCACTGAAAATAGATCACATCTGATCACACCTGATGTGCTAAAGGCCTATCTCATTTCTTGAGACACTAACAATCAAGGAAAGTACAAATACCCCCCAAATGACCCCTTTTTGGAAAGTAGACATTCCAAAGTATTTAGTAAGAGGCATGGTGAGTTTTTTGAAGTTGTAATTTTTTCCCAATATTCTTGGGAAAATGAAGACTTTTTTTTTTACACAAACGTATTGTATTGACAGGTTATTTCTTGAACACAGCATGCATATACTTGCAACTACACCCAAAAATTCATTCTGCTACTCCTCCTGAGTATGGTAATACCACATGTGTGAGACTTTTACACAGCCTGGCTACATACAGAGGCCCAACATGCAGGGAGCACCTCCAGGCATTCTAGGAGCAAAATTACACATATCATTTCATGACGACCTATCTGCCTTTTGATGGCCCTGGAGCACCAGGAAAATGGAAATGCCCAGAAAATGACCCCATTTTGGAAAGCTAACACCCCAACGTATAATCTATAAGGCATAACTAGTCTTTTGAACAGGTCATTTTTTTCCAGAAGTTTTTGGAAAACGTGGGGAAAAAATGAAAACGCATTTTTTTTACACAAAGTTGTCCATTTATTAGATATTTCCAACACATAGCATGTACATAGCAAAAAATGACATTCCAAAATACATTCTGCTACTCCTCCTGAGTATGGCGATACCACATGTGTGAGACTTTTACACAGCCTGGCCACATACAGAGGCCTAACATCCAAGTAGCACCTCCAGACATTCTAGGAGCAAAATTACACATTTAATTTCATGACGACCTATCTCCCTTTTGAAGGCTCTGGAGCACCAGGACAATGGAAAAGCCCACAAAATGACCCAATTTTGGAAAGCAAACACCCCAACATATAATCTATGAGGCATAATGAGTCTTTTGAACGGTTAATTTTTTTCCAGAAGTTTTCGGAAAACGTGGGAAAAAAATGAAAACGCATTTTTCTTACACAAAGTTGTCGATTTATAAGATATTTTTAACACATAGCATGTACATAGCAAAAATTACACCCCAAAATACATTCTGCTACTCCTCCTGAGTTTAACGATACCACATGTATGACACTTTTACACAGCCTGGCCACATACAGAGGCCCAACATCCAAATAGCACCTCCAGTCGTTCTAGGAGCATAACTTACACATATAATTTCATGACTACCGATCATATTTTTGAAGGCCCTTCATATTTCTAATACATAACATGTACATACCAAATAACAAAACATTACCTATTGTTTTAGTAGTGTAGTGGTCCACAGAGGAGAGCATCGGTCCAGGCAGCAGGCAGGGATGTGGTCAGCGACAGCAAAAGCAATCGTCCAGGCAGCAATACTGTCCATAGTTAGTTCAGGCAGAGATACTGTCAGCACAGCCAAAGCATTGGTCCAGGTAGCAGGCAGAGATGTCCAGGCAAAAATACTGTCTATAGTCAGTAGAGGCAGCAGGCCGAGATATGGTCAACACAGCCATGTATTGGTCCAGGCAGCAGAAATAAACAGTCCATAAAGTCCTGGGTCATTACAGGCAGCGATATGGTCAGCACAGCCAAAGTATTGGTCCAGGCAGCAGGAAGGACCATCAAGGTTAGGGCTAGGGGGACAGGGGTAGGGGCTTCTCCCACCCAAATCTCTTTGAAGCCTCCGGGCAACCAGAGCCTGTTCTGGGAACACAGAAACCCAAAAACTGATTTTCTCTACTCAGAACGCTATTCTGAAGCCCCTCACATATGTGAGACCCCTGTGTACTGAAGTAGAAGGGCAAAAGATCAGTCCAAGTGGCAGGCAAAAACATGGTCGATTTAACAGGCCGAGGTCGGTGCACGTGGAAGTCAGAAACATGGCTAAAATGGCAGGCAAAGGCATTGTCGGTAAACAGGCTGAGGTTGGTGCACGTGGAAGTCAGAAACATGGTGAAAACGGCAGGCAAAGGCATCGTCGGTAAACAGGCTGAGGTCGGTGCAAGTGGAAGTCAGAAACGTGGTTAAAACGGCAGGCAAAGACATTGTCGGTAAACAGGCCAGGGTCAGTTAACATGGAAGGTAGAAACATGGTGGCAGGCAAATGATGCACACAGGTAATTGAAATGGGGAAATGGCAGTCTGTCACTAATAAGGGGAACTAATATCTGATGGATGTGTGATAATTTATTTTTGAAGCAATCACCGATACACAGGCCAGGTTGGAAGGGACATTGGGGACAATAATAACTTGTATCTCTTCTAGCTCCTCCACTTGAGCATACACGACATCTCTTTTGGCGTCTTCTTCCGGATTCTGCAGGGGGAATGTTATAGGGAAAATGTTGCTCATGAAGTCGACTCACACTATCAGAGTGAATGCTTCCTGGGGCGGGTCCTTGCTGGTAAATAAGGGCAGTGACAATGTTTTCAATATATTTGACGTAGGTGATGGGTTGGTTTCCGGGTGATTTTTGATAGCAGACAAATGAATTGAACATGGCCATATGAAACAGATGAAATGCAACTTTTTTATACCAATATTTGGACTTGCGGGTTGACAAACATGGTTGCAGTATCTGATCCATTTAAATCCACCCCCCCCCCCCCATACAGATTGTAGTCATGGACACATTCAGGCTTTACTACGGGGCCACGTCTGCTCTGAACCTCCACCAAGGTGTCATTGTGAATGGTAGTCATCATATGAACATCCTTCTTGTCCAACTTCATGGCCAAGACCTCCTCATTCCTCATGAATTCTGACCCTACCATCTGAATTTTTGCAGCTGAAATCGAGACTCATCAGACCAGGCAATTATTTTCCAATCTTCTATTGTTCAGTTTTGGTGAGCCTGTGCAAATTGTAGCCTCAGCTTCCTGTTCTTAGCTGACAGGAGTGGCACCCGGTGGGGTCGTATGCTGCTGTAGCCCATCTGCTTCAAGGATCGAAGTCTTGTGCATTCAGAGATGGTATTCTGCATACGTTGGTTGTAACGAGTGGTTATTTGAGTTACTGTTGCCTTTCTATCATCTCGAACCAGTCTGCCCATTCTCCTCTGACCTCTAATATTAACAAGGCATTTTCCTTCACACAACTCCCGCTCACTGGATATTTTCTCTTTTGCGGACCATTCTCTGTAAACCCGAGAGATGGTTGTGTGTGAAAATTTCAGTAGATCAGCAGTTTTTGAAATACTTAGACCAGCCCATCACCAACAACCATGCCACATTCAAAGTCACCTAAATCCCCTTTCCTCCCCATTCTGATGCTTGGTTTGAACTTCAGCAAGTCGTCTTCACCACATCTAGATGCCTAAATGCATTGGGTTGCTGCCATGTGATTGGCTGATTAGCAATTTGTGTTACTGCCAGGGCTGGGCTCAGCCCTTCCTTCTCTGAGCTGGCCACTCAGCTGTCAACTAATTGCCAGCTCCCATCTCTCTCCGCATCCTGCTCGTCAGTCCTGCCTACTTAAGCCGTCCAGTCCAGAGGATCTCTGCCTTCACCTTGGTCAACATCACAGAAACTATCTCCTGCGATCCTGTTCAAGACTTGCTTTGCTGACATCCCTTCTGGCTCCAGATCCTGCTTGCTGTTCCACTCTTCTGGATTGGCTGACTAGCCGTTCCGTTACTGAACTTTGGCTATGTTTTGACTACATTTGTTCTTTTTACTTTTATTATTAAACAAGTGTGATTTAACTGTACTTCTGTCCCGCCCTCATTTCATGGTTTCAAACAGTTACCAAGCAATTGAACAGGTGTACCTAATAAAATGGCCGGTGAATGTATAACACTCTAGCTATATAGAATTTTAACAATCTAACTATATGTTATATTACTATATCAAGTTAGCCATTCTCTGGACAGTTTTTTTGTTCTTCAGTTCATGGGCTAAACAAAAGAATATAATTGAATTCCTTCATCCACGCTAAACAGCATGGGCGGAGGAATCTCCTCTGCTGGTTATTGCATTTAGCAGTCATGGCTTGAATACTGTGGTGCTGTGGACAGTTTCGTCAATGTTTAGCCAATCATTTTAAACCCGGTTCTGTCAATTTTTTCATTGATTTTCCCATGGCCGATTTCATCTCATTCTGCAGGAATTGTATGGCCAGGCTAACTCCATGAATGGGGTCTGCAGTGCTTTTTTATGAATTTAGCTTCAATTTCTTGTACTCATTCTCCTTCCAAGGCCCCCTTTATGTGATGCCCTTAAACCATCTCCACACCTAATTCCATTTTTGAAAACCATTTCTACTATGGTAGGATCTGATTTAAAGGTATACTACCACTGTAATTACACAAGCCATCATGCAGAAATGCATCAACCAACTAACTGGTTAATGTAATGTTTACTGACTTAATCAGAAAATGAGACTTAATTATACATGCATATATCTAATGTAGGCATTAATTATACGTGCGGCCTGTATATATTTATGTAATTTAGAACACAGCTGTCTACGATCCTGATTTTTAATTTAATACCATATAGTTTCCGCTGTTAGCATGTAATATTAGAGAGATCTAGATCACCTTTCGCGGTATAATTTGTTTAAAGAACTTGACAGGTTTTTTTTTGGTTACTTGTATAAATGTATACACTGGATCCTTTTCACATTATTTGACGGAAATAAGCACACACATAATTACAGAGTATTTAAAAGATAAAATGTAATATATTACCACTTACCAGTCCTTAGTTGTGGTGGCTGCAGTAATAGTTTTTATGCTTTTTTTTCCTTCATGTTCACCTGATAGTTCTACGAATAACACACGTCCTGCCACCAGGTGGCTATGTAGCTGCAGCACCGTGACCCAGGCTGGGCTTCTGACATACCTTTCTTATCTCATCTTCATTACATGGGAGGTTGGAGGGGGATCGGGTTGTATTACAGAATTAAAGTGGACACTCCCCCTCCACATAGCAGAAGAATGAAGAAACATGCAGAGCTGTACTGTGAATAGACCAGCTCTCTGCTAATCTGTCTCCTCCCTGACACAAATGTCAGGCTGGTTTTATCTCGTGTGTGGGAGAACTTGTCAGAAGTTATTATGCTGATAACAGAGGAGCAAAGCAGCAGAAAGACATGGGACTCAGATCTTTGGAGAGAGATAAGTAAACACTACAGATATATGTGCCCAACTCAGATTTCATGAATTGGGTTTACATCCACTTTAAGATAACATTCTTCGTGCTTGCAGTTCATCTCACAGAAAGTGATACAGACACTGCATTTTCTGTACTTGCCAAACATGTTGGCCGAGATTGAACTGACCGAGATTCAAACCGTTAATGGGCAGGCTAAATGTACCAAATTGATTGATCAATCAACTTGGTACATTTAGCCTGCCCATTAACGGTTTGAATCTCGGTCAGTTAAATCTCGGCCAACATGTTTGGCATGTTTGGTATTTCCTTTACTGTGGTTGTACCCAAGTTGATCGATCGATCAACTTGGATACAACCACAGTATAGGAAAAGAAAAAGATGTGGCTGCACACCACCATAGATCCAATAATGATTTATTTATGTCAACATGACTGCCACCAAGACAAAAGACACAGAAGATGTGAGGCGTTTCACACTTCTTGAAGAAGCACAAGTTAAGTGTAAACGCGTCACCTCTTCTGTGCCCTTTGTATTGGTGGCAGTCATGTTGACATAAATAAATCATTATTGGATCTATGGTGGTGTACAGTCGCATCACTTTCCTTTCCTATACCGTGGTGGCGAGACGGGGCTAGCACCCAGTCCATTTGATCCATTGGATTATAATCCCCCTGTAAACGTTACCTTTCTTGGGATCTACTTGGGTACAACCAGCCTGCCGGATTCTCTTGTGATTATCGTTAGTGGTTGCTGTAGCCGCTAGCAATAATCGCTGTCTTCTCCCGGTGGGGATGGCTTTCCCTGCCCCCGCCCTTCCGCTGGGAGAAGACAATTACTGATGCACTGTCTGTGTTGATGGGGGAATTATGCTAATTTTTTTCCTGCAACCCATGTGTAACGCTACCCCTGCAGGAGTCGCTGATAAATAAGGATCCCCACCCTGCACAGCCAGGCACACAGAATTTTCCAAAGCACTCTGGAGTCAAAAAACAGTCCTTGCAGCTTTGTTTTTGTGTTTGTATTAGGGGTAATGAACTTAGATGGGGATAGGGGTATTATGGGATGCCCACTTGGAATTAACAGAACTTTCCTGGGACAACTTTTTCTGTACCAACTATTTACACACTCCTCAGCTTCCTCTGGCACAACATTTGCTTGAAGCACTACAACTACTACTCCCAGGACCAGCTGGCACACTGTTAGGTGATCTGACAATAGGGCTCAGTCAGATTAGTAACAAATGTCCATTACAGGCAGGGACCGAGGGCCCCTTTGGTGGTGTAGCAAAGTCTTAGTGCCCAGCTGTCCTTCTGTGGCTACTGATCCCAGCACTACCTCTCCAGGCACTGCTGGCCTACATGGCTGCAGCTGCCACTTTCTCTAGCCCTCCTGACTAAGCTTCCACAGTTCTCCCAGACTGACTCTGCATCCATCTCAGACTGCTCTCACCCAGTCCTCTCAGGCTGCCTCTCAGCCCTCCCCGACTGTAAAACTCACCAGCCCACCTGGCTGTCTTCTCCTTGATGATCTCCAGGACGTGCTCACTTGCTCCAGCTGTCCTCACACCTGCTCCCGTGCCACTGGACAGGATTTCTTGTGGGTTGTAGAGGATACCACCTGCACCTGAGCTTCCAGACCCGAGGTCACTCCTCTCACACTAGGGGGCTACCCTCAAGGGTCTCCGACAGCCTCCTAGCACTCCATCTCCAATATTCCACCCAAACTCTCCTACCCCAGCTGGGCTGAGCATGAGTATTTGAGGAGGCCTGCCCCATGCCAAGCCATCAGTTTGGGATTGGTCAGGGCCCTCATGAATACTCCAAGTGGCTCCTCATAACTTCCCTCCCATTCTCCTGGAAGTTTCCAGCAAGTACCAGAAGTAGGGGGAGGTCTCTGCCTGATGAGTCATTCCAGCTCTCCATGGATTACTCACCTGACCCAGATTAAAACGCAGGTTTGAATGCCAGCCAAGCCTGAACATTTTACCTACACTAACAAAAACCTAACAATTCCTATTCTAGCACACTAAAGGCTGCTACACATGGTTGCAGGAAAGACATTGTTTACCATGTATGGCCAGCCTTAGGTGAAAACATTCAAAATAAAGCAGCCATCAGATCTAAGGACTAGTAACCTGCAATTTTTTTCTTTTTTTCCTTGGATTTACTTATCCTTTAAAGACCAATTACATAACACCTGTAGGATCTACAGCTATTCCATGAGTTGTAGCAGTGCTTGTGCTTACAAATGAGTTCCCAGCAAGTGAAGGTAGGGTTGCCATTCAAACACTGTGTAGAGTAAGGGATTACTCTTAAATCAAACTACATTGTACACAGTGACTAGTTTGTGTCCAGACAGAGCCTCTGAATCCAGCCTTGTGTTCGGCTTTGCAGAGTCCATTATTCTTTAGAAGCACTGCCTTTCTGAAGCAGATATTTTCCCATTACTAACTAAAAAAGATAAACCCAGGTGACTGCACAAAAATTTGCCAGGACCACAAAACTCAAGCCCGTTGGATTCGCCTCGGGCCCTTGTTGGCAACAAACCTGAACCTCATCCCTACTTGTTGTCACCAGTATTGTCTGCATGAAGCTTAGCAATAGAGATGACCCGAACACCCCCTGGTTCGGTTCGCACCAGAACAGCCGAACATCGCAAAAAGTTTGGATCCCAACCCTATTGAAGACTATGGGACCCGACTTGAAAAATCAAAAGTCCATATTTTGAAGGCTTATATGCAAGTTATTGGCTGTAAAAAAGGGTATGGGGGTCTGGGTACTGCCCTGGGGGACAATGGGTATCAATTCAAACATTTTTTTTTTAACAATTGTTTTAAAAGAGCAGTGATTTTAATTATGCTTAAAGTGAAACAAAAAAAAAATCCTTTATATATATCTATATATATATAGATATATCTATATATATATAGATATATCTATATATATCTATATCTATATATATATATATATATATATTTATTTATATATATATATATATATATAGTGCAGTGGGGACTGGTGAAGTTTTAGGATGGGCATCAGACCCCACCCTTCCTTACTGACCCCTCCCACTTACTCATAAGCCTCACCCCTTATAGAATCCACCCATTCGGTCCCCTGTATTCCACTTGCTTCCACTCAAAGTGCCAGGATTATTCAGCCCAGTATCACAGAACAGAGTATACAGACCCAGCATCACAGGACAGAGTATACAGCTCAGCACCACAGGACGGAGTATACAGCCCCAGCATCACAGGACAGAGTATACAGCCCCAGCATCACAGGACAGAGTATACAGCCCCAGCATCACAGGACAGAGTATACAGCCCCAGAATCACAGGACAGAGTATACAGCCCCAGCATCACAGGACAGAGTATACAGCTCCAGCATCACAGAACAGATTATAAAGCCCAACAATCACAGGACAGAGTATACAGCCCCAGCATCACAGGACAGAGTATATAGCTCAGCCTCACAGATCAGGGTATACAGCTCAGCATCACAGATCAGGGTATACAGCTTAGGGTACACAGCTTAGGGGATACAGATCAGGGTATACAGATCAGGGTATACAGCTTAGGGGATACAGATCAGGGTATACAGATGAGGGTATACAGCTCAGGGAATACAGATCAGGGTATACAGATCAGGTAATACAGATCAGGGTATACAGATCAGAGAATACAGCTCAGGGTATACAGCTCAGGGTATACAGATCAGGTAATACAGATCAGGGTACACAGCTCAGGGAATACAGCTCAGGGAATACAGCTCAGGGTATGCAGCTCAGGGTATACAGCTCAGGGAATACAGCTCACGGTATGCAGCTCAGGGTATACAGATCAGGGTATGCAGCTCAGGGTTTGCAGCTCAGGGTATACAGCTCAGGGAATACACCTCAGGGTATACAGCTCAGGGTATACAGCTCAGGATGTACAGATCAGGGTGTACAGCTCAGGGTATGCAGATCAGGGTAAACAGCTCAGGGTATACAGATCAGGGAATACAGATCAGGGTATACAGATCAGGGTATACAGATCAGGGTATGGAGATCAGGGAATACAGATCAAGGTATACAGCTCAGGGTATACAGATCAGCCTCACTTATCTGCATTGGCTCGGTGGCTTCAGGCACTGACAGCAGCCCCCACCATAGTAAGCTATACTAAGGAATGCAGACAGATATGACAACAAAATTGTGTTCCAAAAAAAGTTTTTATTTTTTATTTTCAAAAACGTAATACGTAATTTTTTTTTGATTACATACTTGGCATGAAATATTTTGGAAACAATCCAGCTCCCTCTGACTTTCTGACCTCCTCTGACTCTCTAGCTCTCTAACTTCCCCTGACTCTCTAACTCCCTCTGACTCTCTAACTCACTCTGACTCTCTAACTTCCCCTGACTCTCTAACTCACTCTGACTCTCTTAATTCCCCTGACTCTCTAACTCCCTCTGACTCTCTGACCTCCTCTGACTCTCTAACTTCCCCTGACTCTCTAACTCACTCTCACTCACTTACTTCCTCTGACTCTCTAACTTCCCCTGACTCTCTTAATTCCTCTGACTGTCTTGCTTCCTCTGACTGTCTAGCTTGAACGTAACTGAACTTATATTAAGTTACAAAACTTTAGTAACTCAAACTTTATCTCTCCAACTCATCCTCCCTGTCATCTCCCACTCTCTCATCCTCCCTTCCTCTGACTCTCTAACTCACTCTGACTCTCTAACTCACTCTGACTCTCTAACTTCCCCTGACTCTCTAACTCACTCTGACTCTCTTACTTCCCCTGACTCTCTAACTCTATCTGACTCTCTAACTTCCCCTGACTCTCTAACTCACTCTGACTCTCTTACTTCCCCTGACTCTCTAACTCCCTCTGACTCTCTGACCTCCTTTGACTCTCTAACTTCCCCTCACTCTCTAACTCACTCTGACTCTCTTACTTCCTCTGACTCTCTAACACACTCTGACTCTCTTGCTTCCTCTGACTCTCTAACTTCCCCTGACTCTCTTAATTCCTCTGACTGTCTTGCTTCCTCTGACTGTCTAGCTTGAACATAACTGAACTTATATTAAGTTGCAAAACTTTAGTAACTCAAACTCTATCTCTCCAACTCATCCTCCCTGTCATCTCCAACTCTCTCATCCTCCCTCCCTCCCTTCCTCCCTCCCTTGCATCTTCATCTCCACTTTCCCCCTAATCTTTTTTCTCTACATCTCTATTTCCTGAGCCATTCAAAATATGATAGCATTTTGGAATACAATATTCAAAATTACAAAAAATAATTTAACAAAAACATAACGCTAACAAAGAAAGTATCAATTTTCAACATGAAGTTGGTAGTGGCATTAGCATGTAGTCATCTACAAATTCAAAAAACTTTGTGAACTATGTTCATCAGGCTTGGTTAAATCATGCCGTTGTAGTGTTGCTGTTGAAGAGCTTGGTGGTTTTAGCTGCAAGGGTTCACCTTGTGTTGAGGGATATTTCCTCAATAACACAGGTGTCGATATCTAGTTATCTGGTGGTACACTTGGGGGCCCATATTGTCGATAGGGTGTAGGCATGTTTGAGGCTACTTCAAGCGATCGATTGTGATATGGATAATGACTTGGAATTGTCAGTTTCTGCTGTACCGTTGGTCTTGTTACAGGTGGAAATTGATTTGCCATGGATGGTATTTGCTCGTAGAGCTGTGCTGGTTTGTTTTGTGTCGGGACATGGCAAGATGTTGAGTCAAGTGGTCTCATATCTATTTGTCTGACGATATCCGTGGTTCTACTTGGGGGTGAAATTACTGAGGCAACAGGTGAAGGAATAGGATATGGGATTCGTGATCTGGGGGTCTCATAAATGCTAGAGGGTTCTGCAAAACTAGAGGGATAAGGGTTTGGTGCAGTGTTTGAGGCAGAAGAAATGGGAGTAAATATTTGAGTACTAGGAATGTCGTGCATTGGCACAGAAACATGGCGTGGCACAGTGAATGAATGGATGCAATGTTGCACTGCAATCCTCATATTAAAGTAATGGTCTGGCAAGACCTCTTTGAGAAGAGGCACCAGACTAATGGCAAACATAGTGTGAGGGCATCGCTGGGCATCGATTTGTTCAGTGATACCTGACACTATGTTTAGTAATTTATTGGTCTGGTCCTGGTCTTCAACCTGTTCTGCTGCCCTGCTGCTTTTCTTCCTGCGGGAAGCAGATGCTTGCCTTTGCCTTCTGCTGGAAGGTGTCAAAACATCCGTATCCTCATTATCCCGCTCCTGAGCAGAGGACTCATGTACCTCGATCAGCTCACCCTGGAGCTTCAGAGATGAATCCTCCTGATTTGTGCAAGCAAATGATACTCCTTCATCATCGTCAACACTAGGAGCATGTTCCTCCTCCCCCTCCTCCTCCTCCTCCCAACTTGCTTCTGTGCTGCAATACAAAAAATTTAAATTTGGACTCTGTTATGAAATAAAATGTATAGCTGATAGGGGGAGAAGTAAAGATTAGGGTTAGGACTGGTTAATTTGATAGAGAAGGTAGAGTGACCGATTCATGTATCATAACTTACTTCCTCAATTCTAGCACTGGCTTTAAAAAAATCCATGTATCTGGTGAAGGCATAGGGACGCTTTGGGGGGGCACCAGACCCACTCCTTGATTCACGCTGCATTCTCTGGTGTCCTTGAGGCTCCTCCACCTAGTGCGTATGAGTCCTTCTGTAATAAAAAAAAAATAACTATTTTATTTTATATTTTTTTCAGGTACCTAGCAACTGGAAATTCATTTGCCAGCTTACACTATGAGTTCAAATTGGGAAAATCTACGGTGAGCAAAATTGTGCGTGACACCTGTATCGCCATCTGGGAGGTCCTAAGAGATGTGGTCATAAGAAAACCAAACAAAGAGGAATGGAACACCAAAGCTGAGTTGTTTTGGGAGCACTGCAACTTCCCTAACTGTGTTGGTGCCATAGACGGCAAGCACATCAGAATTGTGAGGCCAGTCGGTAGTGGGACAAATTTTTTTCATTATAAAAAATATTTTTTTTTGTTCTTCTGGCAGTGGCTGATGCAAACTACTCGTTCACCTATATCGACATTGGTTCTTATGGGAGCAGTTCTGACTCCAGCATTTTTTCCCACTTAGGTTTTGGAAGAATGATTCGGGAGAACGCACTAGACCTCCCAAATGAATGACCACTCCCTGGAACATCAGAACCCTCTCTCCCTAATATTTGTTGGTGATGAGGCTTTCGCTCTTTCAGAAAAAATGCTCAGGCCATATGCTAACCGGTCACTGTCTGTGGAGAAAAGGGTCTTTAATTATCGGCTAACAAGAGCACGAAGAGTTGTGGAGTGTACTTTCGGAATCCTGGCAAACAAATGGCGTTTTCTTCACACGCCAATAACTTTAAGCATGGAAAACGCCATAATTGCCGTAAAAGCTGCCTGTGCACTCCACAATTTTGTCCACGAAAGAGATGGATACCTTTTCGAGGACTCTTTAATGGATGAGATGGAAGGCGCAGATTGGACACATACAAGGGGCAATTACAGAGGGGCCAACATCCGTAAGAAATTTACTGACTTCTTTATGAGTCCTGCCGGTCAGGTATCATGGCAGCTTGATGTCATTCAATAAAGGCCAATAACTTTTTCCCTGTCAATGCTGCATCGTCTACTATCTGTACTTTTTTCTATAAATGTAATAAAGTTTTATTGTTCGACAGTGTGTCCATCTATTTTTTGCACTTTCTGTGTCAACATACAGAGCATGCAATATCATTCCACAACATTGGTGGTCAGTGGGATTGGTAGTCAGTGGCATTGGTGGTCAGTGGCATTGGAGGTCAGTGGCATTGGTGGTCAGTGGCATTGGTGGTCAGTGGGGTTGGTGGTCAGTGGCGTTGGTAGTCAGTGGCATTGGTGGTCAGTGGGATTGGTGGTCAGTGGGATTGGTGGTCAGTGGGATTGGTGGGCAGTGGGATTGGTGGTCAGTGGGATTGGTGCTCAGTGGGATTGGTGCTCAGTGGGATTGGTGGTCAGTGGGATTGATGGTCAGTGGCATTGGTGGTCAGTGGCATTGGTGGTCAGTGGCGTTGGTGGTCAGTGGGGTTGGTGGTCAGTGGGATTGGTGGTCAGTGGGATTGGTGGTCAGTGGCGTTGGTGGTCAGTGGCGTTGGTGGACAGTGGGGTTGGTGGTCAGTGGGGTTGGTGGTCAGTGAGATTGGTGGTCAGTGGGATTGGTGGTCAGTGGGGTTGGTGGTAATTGGGATTGGTGATCAGTGGCGTTGGTGGTCAGTGGCGTTGGTGGTCAGTGGCATTGGTGGTCAGTGGGATGCATGCCCTTACATTGGTGGTCAGTGGGATGAATAAATAGAAATATACTTACGTTTATGTTTGCGAACCTGAGGTGTGAAGTCATCCCAGTCTGCATACAGACTTTTACAAATTTCATCCCAGCCTCTGCTCTTCCGGGCATTGTTTTTGTATTCTTAAATCTGGCTGTCCCATATATAAGGCCTGTCACAGACAAGTCTGATGAGCTCCTCATTGTCAATGGTGTTCCGACGCCTGGGGGCCATCTTGACTGCTTACAGATGGACATGAGACCGAAAACAGGAAGTGAGGGGGCAGAACTGAGTTGAACTGAAAGGAGGAGCTGGAGGTAAAGAATTTAACCAACCATGCGCTTCCAGAACGATTTACATTAATGTCTATGGAGACTAAATTCGCAACGCAACACTGTAAACTCGCACAAGTACCTTTTTTTCATCGCATCGCATTCGGAGAGGAATCGCAACGCATATATGTAAACGACCGTAAATGAAAACAATTACTTTTTGGATGACATGCGAATCTAGTTTTTGTTTAACGCAACGCATTCGTTATAAACTCGCACAAGTGTGAACCGGCACTTAGATATGTAGTTAGAGGTATAGGGGTTGATTCACTGAACCCAGAGAGTGCAAATTTTGGTGCAACTGTGCATGGCAGCCAATCAGCTTTGTTCAATTAAGCTTTGACGAAAAAAAAAAACTGGAAGCTGATTGGTTTCTATGCAGAGCTGCACCAGATTTTGCATACTGCAGATATACAGTTAGGAACTCCTAGGCAAACTCACATGTCAGCAAAGGCACTGCTGTTTTCTTGTGAAATGCAAAACAATAGCTACATAATTCAGGGTCATGTAGAATTAATATTTCTGGGTGTTCCATATCACATAGCAAATCTACACTTTTTGAGTTCAGGGTCCACTTTATTACTAACTGAAATAAACATTTGGAAATTTGGGGTTTTCTGCACACTTTACAAAAACAATCAACCAACGCTACAACAAGGAGTTTGAAAAATAAATAAATAAATAAATGGAGGATAAAACTGTAAAACATAAACCTATTAAACATAAGTGGATATTTCAGAAATTTGAATGCTAAATGATGTGATTTCATCCTGGCTTTTGTTTTCTTACTTGCCACCTAATTGTAACCCAAGTCAGTGCCAATGCTCCATTTGTGCATCAAGGTCAGCCACATTGGCCTGCTTGAGCGTTTCCTATTCATGCTGCTGCCACTTAGGAAAACAAACAGCTTTCACAAAAGATGCTATTCACAAAGAAAATAGATGTTGATGTCTATGTTTTCTAATTAAAACACACTGTCATCACATTTGTCCTTGTTGAGGAGGTAACTAAAGGGAAAATGCACCTTACTGATGAGTACGATTTTATTTTCCATATTTTGTTTTCTTTTCTAAAATATTCTTGAAAATATTTTTAAGCAGAGCAAAGGCATTGTTTTAATCTTAAAGCTGAACTACAGGATAAGCGCAATTGTCTAAATACAAGAGGCATGTGTAATCTTCCTTTTGTGTATTTCTTCCAGATCTGTGCAGTAATCCAGTGTGAGACTTTTTTTCCCTCTGTGGAGGAACTTCCTGTAATGAAGACCGGTCACTGCTGATCTCTCTCCTTGTGCAGGGTGACTGGTCTTGACTCCGCCCCCTCTGCAGGCAGCCTCTAGTGGGTGGGGTCTTCTGGATTCCTCCCACAGCTCTGCTCTCAGCACAGGCTATGTGCAGCACAGTGATGACACCACTGATACTTTTTACAGGGTAATATCTGTGTGGTGTGCACACAGTTGCTTTTTAGATTTTGTGGCCATTGGGGAATATATTTAAATGAACAAATTTGTGCACCAGCTTTAAAGAGGTATTCTGCACAAAGGGGCATTAATTATTTGTTTAGCAGAGAGAGAGAGAGAGATGGTTAGTGTGACATTTGTACATTGGTTAGTTTAAAGCAGAACTCTAGTTTTGGATGCCCCCCCCCCCCCACACACACAAACATCCCCCACTCCCTAAAAAGTATACATACCTCTTTTTTTTCAAGGGACTTCTGGTCCGTTTGGTGATGTCACAGATGCTTCCCTTTGTTATTCCTTATTCCTGCATTGAATGATGAACACCTAAAGTGGTTGTAAACCTCAGACATGAAATATGAATATAGCACACCTCCTAAGGAGCCGCAGATGAACTGGGATCCCCCACTATTTTTTTGTTTTATTGAGGGGATATAACTTGGATAGGGATTGGGAGAATTATGGGATGTCCACTCAAACAACTTCCGGGACAACTTCTATACACAGTCTATATACACTCCTCACGTTTTCCAGCACACTTGCTTGCAGAACTCCAACTGTTATAGGCAGGACCTGAGGCCCCTTTAAGTGTGTAACAAAATTACAGTATCCAGCTTAAGCACTTCTGTGGCTACTGATCCCTGCACCACCTCTTCAGGCACTGCCAGCCTGCCTGGTTGCAGCCACCCTTTTCATTAGCTCTTCTGGCTACTTCTCTGACATTCTCTCTCTCCACAGTCTTCCCAGACTGATCACTCACCAGCCCACCTGGCTGACTTCTCAGGAGACCTCTTGGATGAGCTGACCTGCTCCTGCTGTCCTCTCCTTGCGAGGTCTCCAGGGACTGCTCACCCACAGTCACATCCAGCACTCCCTGTTGGTCTTCCGCAGGGAGTGGGGGATGGTCCCGTCTCCCCCGTCTCCCGCCGGGGGGTGCCATTAGTTTGCCGCCCCCCCCCCCAAAAATATTGAGCACCAGCCGCCACTTTCTAGAAGCTTCTCCAAGGTTCCAGAAGGAGGGGGGGGGGGGCACCAGAGAAACTGTTTGTGAGTTTCCAAGCTCCCTGAGTTACTTAACCCTGACCCAGATTCAACCCAGGCCTCGCTTTACACTATTGACTATGTACATCTAACACACTAGAGGGTACTACATGAGCAAAGCCTATCCCTCTATAGAGTGTGCTTGTCTCAATCCAGAGTACTAAGTGTCATTTTTGTGTGCTGCTTCGTTCCTCTGCTATTTGCATCAGTCTCTTCTGACAAATTTTCCTGACACCAAGAGAAAAATTGGGACAGGAAAGGAGCTCCAGCTGATTGACAGCCTCTGCTCTGTTTCTGTGTGCTGTTTGAAGGGGGGGGGGGGGGGTGTCCCTTCCCTCAAATCAGTTGTCAGCTCTCCTCACTGAGCTCTGCAGTGTGTAACTTCATCTTACCGCCCCCTGTTTTCTAACAGCTCAGACAAGTTTTATAAATTCTGTACTTTGAATAAACAGATACAACTTATATAGGGGGATTTGTTTCATCTCTGTGTATCACCTGTAACTTCATTGGTAAATGTAAAAGTTTACAACCACTTTAATGGCATGTGAACACTGTTCAGTGCAGTAATACAGAAAGCCCAGACAGGCATGACAATTCATTCCCCGGGGGTGTGTCCATGATAGTCTCTCAGGAAGTGGATTGAATAATACTGGCCATGCTATGTGGTGGAGGAGCGTACCTTCTGCCGAGGACAGCACAGATTTTAACCTTTTTCCTCCCACCCATCACAGCTGCTTAACTGGGTCCTAAAGTGGAAGAAAAAGCTCCTATCATTTTCAGCCAAGGAAGCTGCTATCTTGGCCTCTGTTTAATCTTCAACTGCCATGATGCTGCACATGTGATCAGTTATGACAACAACCATTGGATGGTTTGACAGTTTGGTTGAGAGCAAAACCAATATCGTAAATGTAACTGTTTTACAAAACATTTAAATTGATGGGATTACTTCCGCTTTAAGTAGGGAGGCCAGATGGACTTTCTGTTTACGTAATCATAGTGATTGACCGTCACAGTGGTCACATCATTGGAAGCCCATCCCACCAGCTCCTGATTATAACTAGAGACAGAGAGCTGTCATTGACAGCTGGGTCACTGTGTATATATACACGATCCTGCACTTACGGGTACTGGGCAGTGGCGTCCGGTCCATTAGGGGCGCATGGTTGCCGCCCCCCCTATCCATGCGTCCAGCCCCCTGATCTACATTCAGGGCGCCAGACTATGGATTCCAATGGGCGGGTGGTTTTTTTTTAAGCACTTGATTAGAGCCAGAGGCTCTAATAGGCTTCAAAAAAGGGTGGGCTTTGGATCTTTTGTTAATGTTTGAAGCATCTGAAATAATGTAGTGACATAAAGAATGATCCGAATTCATTTGGATCCATTTCGTTTTTACGTTGCATTAACATTTTTGATTATTATAAAAATTGCACTACATATTTTGCAATAAATATAGTAAGGTATAAAAGTGAAATAAGCTAGAGCCGAAAGACGGCTACAGCGTGGCGCTCAATTGCCGGGAGGGCGTCCCTGGACGGCCTCCTATTTATATTCCCCCTGTGCGCCGCCGCGGGCACGCGGCGGGGGAAAATCTGTGTTGGCTGTGTACCTTGGACACATCCAATCACAGATCGTGCTAAATGGCCAATCACAGCGGCCATTTAGCACTCGATCGGAGTGTCCAATGGGAGATGATCTCATATGTAAACATATGAGATCATCTCTCATCGCCGGCTCTCCCTCCTCACACAGAGACAGCGTGAGGAGGGAAAAATCAGGTACACTAACACAACACAGTGCCATCTGTCCCCAGTGGCACCTATCAGTGCCATCTGTCCCCATCGCCATCTGTCCCCAATGCCACCTGTCAATGCCATCTGTGCCCAGTGCCACCTATCAGTGCCACCTGCCTCCAGTGCCACCTGGCCCCAGTGCCACCTGTCAGTGCCATCTGTCCCCAGTGCCACCTGTCAGTGCCATCTGTCCCCAGTGCCACCTGTCAGTGCCATCTGTCCCCAGTGCCACCTTCCTCCAGTGCCACCTGCCCCCAGTGCCACCTGTCAGTGTCAGGTGTCATCAGTGCCACGTATTAGTGCATCTGTCATCAGTGCCACGTGTCATCAGTGCTGCATATTAGTGCCATCTGTCATCAGTGTCACGTGTCATCAGTGCCACATATTAGTGCCATCTGTCATCAGTGCCATGTATTAGTGCCATCTGTCATCAGTGCCATGTGTCATCAGTGCCACATATTAGTGCCAACTGTCATCAATGTCACGTGTCATCAGTGCCACGTATTAGTGCCATCTATCATCAGTGCCACATCAGTGTCACGTGCCATCAGTGCCACGTATCAGTGCCATCTGTCATCAGTGCCACATCAGTGTCACGTGTCTTTGTCCTGGTGCTCCAGGGCCTTCAAAAGTGTAATAGGTTGGCAACAAGTTAGAGGTGTAATTTATGCTCTTAGAACACGTGATGGGACACCCTGCATGTTGGGCCTCTCTATGTGGCCAGGCTGTGAAAAAGTCCCACACATGTAATACTCAGGAGTAGCAGAATGTATTTTGGGGTGTCATTTGTGGTATACACATTTCATGTGAGAGAAATAACCTATTACAATGACAATTTTGTGGAAAAAACTTAATTTTGCAAAGAATTGTGGGGAAAAAATGACAACATCAAAAAGCTCACCATGCATCTTACTAAATACCTTGGAATGTCTACTTTCAATAAAGGGGTCATTTTGGGGTGTATTTGTACTTTCCTGGCTTGTTCGGGTCGCAAGAAATGAGATCCACCAGTACATCAGGTGTGATCAATTTTTTTATGATTTGCACTACAGCTTGTAGACTTTCTAACTTTCACAAAGACCGAATAATAATCCACTCATTTGGGTTATTTTTACCAAAGATATGTAGCAGTATAAATTGTGGGCAAAATTTATGAAGAGAAATTAATAATTTGCAAAATTTTGTCACAGAAACTAAGAAAAATTCATTTTTTTTCTAAATTGTAGGTCTTTTTTAATTTATAGCGCAAAAAACAACAACCCAGAGGTGATCAAATACCAGCAAAAGAAAGCTCTATTTGTATGAAAAAAGGACAAAAAATTCATTTGGGTACAGTATTACATGACTAATTGTCATTCAAAGTGTGAGAGCGCTGAAAGCTGAAAATTGATCTGGACAGGAGGGGGGTTTAAGTGCCCAGTTGTCAAGTGGTTAATCATGCCATAACAAATAAATCTGAAATGTATTTTGTTCCATTCATTGTGTTATGATTCTGAGATTCTGACGGATCCACCTCCATCCAACCCAAACACAATGCATAAGTAATTTCCAGAAATAACGAATTTACACGTGTGAGAACTAGCATCAAACAGTAGAGCCTTAAAGGACACCGCCACTCGCTTTTCTTCTATTTAAGGGCCCATTTTTGTTAAAACAAAGTTCAACAAACTTCCAAAAAAAAGAAAATCAATGCGTTTCCCCACAGGAGTTTTCAACATATCTATCTAAAGAAATACACATTCAGCCTCCAGGCATACACAGATAACAAAGTTAACTTGCCACAAATTTGTGGCAGTGTTGAATTGTAAGTCCGTTAATTTGCTGCACATTTTCACTGGCAAGTTGTACACTTGCAGAGCACTTGAAGCACAGGTTCTAGTTGACACTTTTTCAATTTGTACCAAATTTGCATGGCAAATCTCTAGCAAGAGCAAAGTTGCAGTGGTGAGTCTACAGCAAGAGCTCTGCAAGTCTACAGCATGAAAATTCAGCCACATTGCCCTCTGTGGTGGGATGACTATTGCACAACATAACTGAAGGAGAACTTGCAGCAAACTTGCAGAATGTTTGAAAAGAAAGTTGATCTGGAGTCATGCAATGCCGACTTGCTGCAATTAGGCATCAGACATATGAAGCCTGGCAAGTCTAGCAATAGATTAGCAAGTCATTTTCAAACTTCCAGCACAAATGTTTGCTATTAGACGTGCAATTAGTTTTGTTCCAAATTCGTTTTTCGCCGAAATTTGACAAATTTGTTAATTCTGAAATATTCTAATTAACAAAAACCCGTTTAACAAATTTTTCTGAAAACTAAAATTCTAAAAATTCTAGAATTCGGAAATTAGAAAATTTGAAAATTCAAAATGCGAAAATTTGGAAATTTAGAAATTCGAAAATCCAAAAATTTGAAAACTCGAAAATTAGAATGAAAATCCAAATATTCAAAAGAACGAAAATCAGAAAAAAAAGAACGAAAATGTGAAAATCTGAAAATTCAAAAACCCGAAAATTCAAAAATCCAAAATAATAACTAAATAACTAATAATAATAACTATTACTAACTATTAAATTATAGGTATTGGAGTTTCCTTTCAAATTTGGTTGTTAGTGAACGAAACAAATACAAATTTATCAGAAGTAACATTTGTTATTTCGGATACTTCGTAACTTAGGATAAATTCATATTCGTTACGTTCACTAACAGCCAAATTTGAAAAAAAATTCCAATACCTATAATTTAATAGTTATTATTAGTTAGTTAGTTATTATTTCAGATTTTTGGATTTTCTAATTTTTGGATTTTCTCATTTCCGGATTTTCGCTCTTTCGGATTTTCGTTCTTATTTTCGGATTTTCGAATTTTCAAATTTTTGGATTTTCCAATTTCGAATTTGCAAATTTCTGATTTTTCAAATTTTTGAATTTATGAAATGTGATCATGACTAATGACCCGAAAAACAAACAAACAAAAAAAACGAATTAAACGAAAACTAACTAATTTTACTTGCTATCTGGGTACATGCAGCACTCCTGCTCTGGTTGTACCCTTTAGGCGCTTTGTCTGCCTCCCATAGACAGTCTTTATGCACAACTCTATGCATATAATTTGCAGCCCCTTGCTGCTTTGGCTCCCATGTGGAGCCCTCCTGACTCCTGGCAGCAACCTCCTCTTTCTGCTGGGGTGGAGTACAGAACCATGGTCAGGTGACTACTAAAAGCCCTGCACATACCTGACCAATTAGTGTGCTGGTGGTTCAGAAAACCTTGACCCAGGTTTGGAGATTTCATCCCACCCAGGTCTATAAGAAATCTCCAGGCTCCAGGTCTCAAAGCGGACTTTACGAAACAACGAGGAAACTGGAAAGCCAGTTTACTCTGCATTAAGTAAACCCCCTGGAGCCCCTCAACCAACCTGGTTGAGAATCCTGGGTTATAACCTCTATTTAGACCCTGGCAGGGTACCGCACTGCCATACATGTTAAAACGAATATAGCTAATTTTCCAAAACACAAATTGATTTGTGGCACTCCAGATGTTTTGGAACTACATTTCCCATGATGCTCGTGCACTCTGCAGTGTAGGTGAGCATCATGGGAAATGTAGTTCCAAAACATCTGGGGTGCCAAGGCTCGCCATCACTGTTATACACAAAATGAATCCGAATTTACTAAATTAATTCCGAAAACAAATCATTCTAACATAACAAATATGAGGAAACAAAATGATTAAAGGAGAAGTACAACCAAAGTCATTGTAGGCTGACGTCACCAACCCGGTCCAGGCTCTGGAAAGATCGTGAGACGCCGAGCGCCTAAAACAGCCGCCCCCTCCACAGCCTAGCGCTCCAGTGAGCGTGGGGTGGGGGGGGTGCAGAGCAGACAGCTCTCTGCTCAAGAAAACATAAAGAATGTGAAGGAGGATTTTTTTCAGTTACAGCCAGTCACGGCATGAAAACCTAAATCCTGACAGGCATGGGACTTTTATCTTTGAATTCTCAAGATGTTCTTAAGAGGGCTTTGGATAAATTTAATGGTGAAGTAGATACTCCCTTAAAGTTTTCAGAGGTTCATCTTTAACCTTTCTTTATAGAAAAAGAAACATGTTTTGTTGAATAAGTAGCATTAAAAAGATTTAAAGAAAAAAAAAAGGTAATTAAAACACACTAAACAAAAAGGCCTGATTTCTGGTACACTAGCAAGGACACTGTTCCATTTAAACTGGTTTTATCTTTGTGAACCATTGACTATGGGGAAATGAATAGATGTCCTTGCAGGTCTATCATGAATAAGGATGGTTTAAATAAAAAAAAATAATACAACATTATATATGAAGTAAAACCTTGGACAGAGGGGTGGCTGTAGACGTGGTATACTTGGATTTTGCAAAAGCTTTCGATACAGTTCCCCACACACGGCTCATATGTAAGGTAAAGTCTACAGGCTTGGAAATATCAGTTTGTAAATGGATAGAAAACTGGCTAAAAGACAGAATTCAGAGAGTAGTGGTTAATGATTCTTACTCTGAATGGTCTAAGGTTATCAGTGGTGTACCCCAAGGTTCAGTGCTGGGACCCTTACTTTTTAATACCTTTATAAATGATACAGGGTCTGGGATTAAAAGTACCATTTCAGTCTTTGCAGATGACACCAAACTATGCAGTGGAATAAGGTCCTTACAGGATGTCTCCAATTTACAAGCCGTTCCTCAATGCACTAAATGGACGACTATGTGGCAGATGAGGTTTAATGTTGATAAATATAAAGTTATGCACTTGGGGGCTAAGAATATGCATGCATCATACATACTAGGGAGATTACAAGGGGAGGTATGGACTCCAGAGAGAGATATATCATTTTGCTCCTGTACAAATCATTAGTAAGACCTCATCTGAAATATGCAGTTCAGTTTTGGGCACCAGTTCTCAAAAAGGATATCGGGGAACTGGAGAAAGTGCAGAGAAGGGCAACCAAACTGATAAGAGGCATGGAGGAGCTCAGCTATGAGAAAAGATTAGAGGAGCTGAATTTATTATCTCTTGAGAAGATTAAGGGGGATATAATCAACATTAGGGATGAGCCGAACACCCCCCGGTTCGGTTCGCACCAGAACCCGCGAACGGACCGCAAGTTCGCACGAACGTTAGAACCCCATTGACGTCTATGGGACTCGAACGTTCGAAATCAAAAGTGCTCATTTTAAAGGCTAATTTGCATGGTATTGTCCTAAAAAGGGTTTGGGGACCCGGGTCCTACCCCAGGGGACATGTATCAATGCAAAAAAAACTTTTAAAAACGGCCGTTTTTTCGGGAGCAGTGATTTTAATGATGCTTAAAGTAAAAAAAAAAAAGTGAAATATTCCTTTAAATATCGTACCTGGGGGGTGTCTATAGTATGCCTGTAAAGTGACGCGTGTTTCCCATGTTTAGAACAGTCCCTGCACCAAATGTCATTTTTAAAGGAAAAAATCTCATTTAAAACTGCTTGCGGGTTTAATGTCATGTCGGGTCATGGCAATATGGATGAAAATCAGTGAGACAAACGGCATGGGTACCCCCCAGTCCATTACCAGGCCCTTTGGGTCTTGTATGGATATTAAGGGGAACCCCGCACCCAAATTAAAATAAGGAAAGGTCCCTATATACTCTGAACAGCAGTATTCAGGCGGTGCAAACAAGACAGGGACTGTAGGTTTGTTGTTAAGTAGAATCTGTTTGTAATTTTGAACATTTTTAATGTGTTTAGCTCCAGCCAAAAAATCTTTTCTAAGCTTTTTGGAAAACATAGGGAAGGGTTATCACCCCTGTGACATTTGTTTTGCGTCTTTCCTCCTCTTCAGAAGATTTCACCTCACTTTTTTGTCCCAATGAAAAATGTTTTTTGAAAATTTGGGTTTTTTTGTGGAACAAGGATTGGAAAGCATCAGTGGAAAGGAGAAATTGTTTTCCCATATTAACTCTTACAGGAGAGAATTTCCCTTCCTTAGGGGTAGATTTCATCTCACTTCCTGTTGTCTCCTTCCGTTTGCAAGTAGGAGTCGTTTGTAAGTTAGATGTTTGAAAGTAGGGTCCTGCCCTATATACTCAGCAGAAATTTGGGCCTTAGGTGTTGCTGTGGCCAAAACACTGTAAGCCCTCACAGGGCCCTGCTGTGAAATATTAGATCAAGAATTGTAATTACATGCCCCTGTTGAACAGGAGCTGAAAAATTAGGCCTTAGGCACTGGTGCTGGTGCCACAACACTGCAACCCCTCACAGACACTCTAGTTGGAACGCAGGAACGAGCCCTGCTGCAAAGTATTGCATCAAAAATTGTAATTACACGCCCCTGTTAGACAGGGGCAGAAAAATTGGGCCTTAGGCACTGGTGCTGGTGCCACAACACTGCAACCCCTCACAGACACTCTAGTTGGAACGCAGGAACGAGCCCTGCTGCAAAGTATTGCATCAAAAATTGTAATTACACGCCCCTGTTAGACAGGGGCAGAAAAATTGGGTCTTAGGCACTGGTGCTGGTGCCACAACACTGCAACCCCTCACAGACACTCTAGTTGAAACGCAGGAACAAGCCCTGCTGCAAAGTATTGCATCAAAAATTGTAATTACACGCCCCTGTTAAACAGGGGCTGAAAAATTGTGCCTTAGGCACTGGTGGTGGCGCCCAGAACCAAAAATGTTCTTACAAGCTATCAGCGTGATGATTGAGGAGGAAGAGGATAATTACTCAGGGATAGTCACTCAGCATCAGCATAGGCAGTCTTTGAAGGGATCTGAGATTTCAAAAAAAATTATTCGGTTACATCTGCATCAGGTGCTTGGTAGCTGGTGGTGATCCAAGACTGATTCATTTTTATGAAGGTCAGCCGATCGACCGAGTCGGTGGACAGACGCACCCTGTGATCGGTTACCACGCCTCCAGCAGCACTGAATGTGCGTTCCGAAAGAACGCTGGATGCAGGACAGGCCAGTAGCTCAATTGCATACTGTGCAAGCTCTGGCCAGTGATCCATCCTCAAGACCCAGTAACCCAGAGGATTTTCGGTGGGAAAGGTGTCCAAGTCTGATCTTGCCCCTAGGTATTCCTGCACCATGTAAAACAGACGCTGGCGATGGTTGCTGGAACCGATCATACCTTGGGGCTGCGGACCAAAAAATTGTCTGAACGCATCGGTCAGACGGCCACCTTCTCCACCGCTCCTTCTTTGACTGACCGAAGCCTCAGCAACACGTTGTCCAGAAACAGGAGTTTGTAACCTCCCAGTCTCTGGGAACGCGTTGCACAGACCTTTCTGCAAGGCCTCCCGAAGATGTTTCATCCTCTGCTCCCTCTGCGATGGCAAGATAAGGTCCGCAACCTTACCCTTGTAACGTGGATCAAGGAGGGTTGCCAGCCAGTATTGGTCCTTCTCCTTGATACCACGAATACGAGGATCCTTACGCAGGCTTTGCAGGATCAGGGAGGCCATGCAGCGTAGGTTTGCTGAGGCATTCGGTCCGGAGTCCTCTGGGTCACTAAGGACAACAACGTCCGCAGCCACCTCCTCCCAGCCACGTACAAGTCCATGTGTTCCTTGGGACTGATCCCTTAAAGACTGCTGATGCTGAGTGCCAGGCTCCACCTCCATACTGACACAATCTTCCTCCTCCTCCTCCTCCTCGTCCTCTTCCTGTGTGATCGGCGGGCACGCAGGAACACTGTCTGGATAAAGGGGGCCTTGAGAGCTAAGGAAGTCCTCCTCTTCCTGCCTCTGTTCTGCCTCAAGTGCCCTGTCCATTATTCCACGCAGCGTGTGCTCCAACAGGTGGACAAGGGGGACAGTGTCACTGATGCATGCACTGTCAGTGCTCACCATCCTCGTGGCCTCCTCGAATGGTGACAGGACAGTGCATGCATCCCTGATCATGGCCCACTGGCGTGGGGAAAAAAAACCAAGGTCCCCTGACCCTGTCCTGGTGCCATAGTCGCACAGGTACTCATTGATGGCCCTCTGCTGCGTGTGCAGCCGCTGCAGCATGGCCAACGTCGAGTTCCACCTGGTGGGCATGTCACAGATTAGGCGGTTCTTGGGCAGGTTAAACTCCTTTTGGAGGTCCGTCAGCCGAGCACTGGCATTATATGACCGGCGGAAATGCACAGAGACTTTCCTGGCCTGCCTCAGGACATCCTGTAAGCCCGGGTACCTGCCCAAGAACCGCTGCACCACCAAGTTAAGGACGTGAGCCAAACAGGGCACATGGGTCAGTTGTCCCTGTCGGAGGGCAGAGAGGAGGTTGGTGCCATTGTCGCAAACCACCATTCCTGCCTTAAGTTGGCGTGGCGTCAACCACCTCTGAACCTGCCCCTGCAGAGCTGACAGAACCTCTGCCCCAGTGTGGCTCCTGTCCCCCAAGCACACCAGCTCAAGCACCGCATGGCATCTTTTGGCCTGCGTACTTGCGTAGCCCCTTGAACGCCTACGGAGCACCGCTGGTTCCGAGGAAGAGGCCATGGAGGAAGAAGAAGAGGAGGGGGTGGAGGAGAGAGGTGTGTCACAATCAGCATTTTGGAGGCGTGGTGGCGGAACAACCTCCAACACTACTGCACCTTGTCCTGCATCCTTCCCAGCTGCCAGCAGAGTCACCCAATGCGCCGTGAAACTTAAGTAACGTCCCTGTCCATGCCTGCTGGACCATGAGTCAGCGGTAATATGCACCTTACCGCTGACCGCCCTGTCCAGCGAGGCATGGACATTGCCTTCCACATGCCGGTAGAGAGCCGGAATCGCCTTCCGTGAGAAAAAGTGGCGTTTGGGTACCTGCCACTGAGGAACCGCACATTCCACAAACTCACGGAAGGGGGCAGAGTCTACCAACTGAAAAGGCAGCAGTTGAAGTGCTAGCAATTTTGCCAAGCTAGCATTCAACCGCTGGGCATGTGGATGGCTGGGAGCAAACTTCTTTCGGCGGTGCAGCAGCTGGGGCAGGGAAATTTGCCTGGTACAATCTGACGTCGGTGTACCAAAAGCAGATTGCCCACAAGTACTTGGCTGTGACACACCTAATTCTACACCTTCATTCCTCTCACTGCAGGTCTCAGAGAGGACTGAAGGTCTAGTGGGGTTGGAAATCTCAGCTGATGAGGAGCAAGGAGAGATCCTCTTTGTTCTTTGGTGTGGGTCTTTTAGATACGCTTGCCAACGAACTGCATGGCAGGTCAACATATGTCTGGTCAAGCATGTGGTACCCAAGCGGGAGATGTTTTGGCCACGCGAGATACGCTTGAGACATATGTTGCAAATAGCAGCGGTGCGATCTGATGCACTCGTCTCAAAAAAGGCCCACACCAAAGAACTTTTTGAATAACGCGCAGAGACTGCAGCGCCCTGCACATGTGGAGCTTTGGGGTGTGATGCAGTCAATGTGCTGCCCTTAGGCTGGCCCCTGGAGGGCATCCTGCCTAGTTGGTGATGTGCCACCTCCTCCTCCTCCTCCTCCTCCTCCTCTCTCCTATCAGGCACCCACGTTGAGTCAGTGACCTCATCATCCCCTCCCTCCTCATCACTGGAGCAAACCTGGCAGTATGCTGCAGCAGGGGGAGCATGACTGCCAGATTGCTGTCCTTCTTGGGCACCCCCTCTCTCCGTGCTCATGTTACTGCCTTCATTGAGCTCAGTATCATCATCAGAGCCTTCCAAACGCTGGGCATCCTCCTGGAGCATGTACCCAACACTGTGGTCAAACAGTTCGAGGGAATCCTCATGAGGACATGGTGGAGCTAGGGAAGGAGTCACTGATGACATTGAGCTGAGGGAAGAGGCCGCTGCTTTACCAGACAAAGCACCCTGGGCATGGGTGAGAGAGGATGAGGAGGATGAGGACGGCTTGGTCATCCACTCGACCAAGTCTTCCGCATGTTGCGGCTCAACACGGCCAGCTGCCGAAAAAAAGGCCAAGCGTGTCCCATGGCCACGTGCTGATGAGGATGCACCGTCTCCACGACCAGCACTAGACACAGAGCCTGCTTGCCCTCTCTTATTGGCTTGTGACTGTCTGCCTCTCCTTCTTGGCCTTCCAGACATACTAATGGCCTGTAGCTGCACTAAGCTGGGATAGAACACCTGTAATTTTCTTCAGGTAGCTTTATATACTGTAACCAGACAAGCCTGCCTGTCAGTAGGAAGATAACAGGAACGGATCTAGCTGAACACTGTGAGCAGGACGTACTGCACTAAATGTATATAGCAGGAACGGATCTAGCTGAACACTGTGAGCAGGACGCACTGCACTGAATGTAAATAGCAGGAACGGATCTAGCTGAACACTGTGAGCAGGACGCACTGCACTAAATGTAAATACCAGGAACGGATCTAGCTGAACACTGTGAGCAGGACGCACTGCACTGAATGTAAATAGCAAGAACGGATCTAGCTGAACACTGTGAGCAGGACGCACTGTACTAAATGTAAATAGTCTAGCTGCCTGACCGTGGTACTAATAGGATCAAAAAGAACACCTGTAATTTTCTTAAGGTAGCTTTATATACTGTAACCAGACAAGCCTGCCTGTCAGTAGGAAGATAACAGGAACGGATCTAGCTGAACACTGTGAGCAGGACACACTGTACTAAATGTAAATAGTCTAGCTGCCTGACCGTGGTACTAATAGGATCAAAAAGAACACCTGTAATTTTCTTCAGGTAGCTTTATATACTGTAACCAGACAAGCCTGCCTGTCAGTAGGAAGATAACAGGAACGGATCTAGCTGAACACTGTGAGCAGGACGTACTGCACTAAATGTATATAGCAGGAACGGATCTAGCTGAACACTGTGAGCAGGACGCACTGCACTGAATGTAAATAGCAGGAACGGATCTAGCTGAACACTGTGAGCAGGACGCACTGCACTGAATGTAAATAGCAGGAACGGATCTAGCTGAACACTGTGAGCAGGACGCACTGCACTAAATGTAAATACCAGGAACGGATCTAGCTGAACACTGTGAGCAGGACGCACTGCACTGAATGTAAATAGCAGGAACGGATCTAGCTGAACACTGTGAGCAGGACGCACTGCACTGAATGTAAATAGCAGGAACGGATCTAGCTGAACACTGTGAGCAGGACGCACTGCACTGAATGTAAATAGCAGGAACGGATGTAGCTGAACACTGTGAGCAGGACGCACTGCACTAAATGTAAATACCAGGAACGGATCTAGCTGAACACTGTGAGCAGGACGCACTGCACTGAATGTAAATAGCAGGAACGGATCTAGCTGAACACTGTGAGCAGGACGCACTGCACTGAATGTAAATAGCAGGAACGGATCTAGCTGAACACTGTGAGCAGGACGCACTGCACTGAATGTAAATAGCAGGAACGGATGTAGCTGAACACTGTGAGCAGGACGCACTGCACTAAATGTAAATACCAGGAACGGATCTAGCTGAACACTGTGAGCAGGACGCACTGCACTGAATGTAAATAGCAGGAACGGATCTAGCTGAACACTGTGAGCAGGACGCACTGCACTAAATGTAAATACCAGGAACGGATCTAGCTGAACACTGTGAGCAGGACGCACTGCACTGAATGTAAATAGCAGGAACGGATCTAGCTGAACATTGTGAGCAGGACGCACTGCACTGAATGTAAATAGCAGGAACGGATCTAGCTGAACACTGTGAGCAGGACGCACTGCACTGAATGTAAATAGCAGGAACGGATGTAGCTGAACACTGTGAGCAGGACGCACTGCACTAAATGTAAATACCAGGAACGGATCTAGCTGAACACTGTGAGCAGGACGCACTGCACTGAATGTAAATAGCAGGAACGGATCTAGCTGAACACTGTGAGCAGGACGCACTGCACTGAATGTAAATAGCAGGAACGGATCTAGCTGAACACTGTGAGCAGGACGCACTGCACTGAATGTAAATAGCAGGAACGGATGTAGCTGAACACTGTGAGCAGGACGCACTGCACTAAATGTAAATACCAGGAACGGATCTAGCTGAACACTGTGAGCAGGACGCACTGCACTGAATGTAAATAGCAGGAACGGATCTAGCTGAACACTGTGAGCAGGACGCACTGCACTAAATGTAAATACCAGGAACGGATCTAGCTGAACACTGTGAGCAGGACGCACTGCACTGAATGTAAATAGCAGGAACGGATCTAGCTGAACACTGTGAGCAGGACGCACTGCACTGAATGTAAATAGCAGGAACGGATCTAGCTGAACACTGTGAGCAGGACGCACTGCACTGAATGTAAATAGCAGGAACGGATCTAGCTGAACACTGTGAGCAGGACGCACTGCACTAAATGTAAATAGCAGGAACGGATCTAGCTGAACACTGTGAGCAGGACACACTGCACTAAATGTAAATAGTCTAGATAGAAGATAACAGGAACGGATCTAGCTAAACTGAATACAGTGTATATATATATATATGCAACACCTGGGATGCATATATATACACAATACACTGTAAGTGCAGCTAACTGACTGACTGTTCTGCCTAATCTATCTAACTCAAATCAAATGACACTGTCTCTCTCTCTCTCTATCTCTCAGCACACCGGAACACACACTACACAGGGCCGCCGTGCAGGCGGCCTTATATAGTGTGGGGTGTGTACTAAATCCCCTGAGCCATAATTGGCCAAAGCCACCCTGGCTTTGGCCAATTACAGCTCTCTCTACTGACGGCGCTGTGATTGGCCAAGCATGCGGGTCATAGTGCATGCTTGGCCAATCATCAGCCAGCAATGCACTGCGATGCCGCAGTGAATTATGGGCCGTGACGCGCCACACGAATTTGGCGCGAACGGCCCATATCGTTCGCAATTCGGCGAACGACCGAACAGCCGATGTTCGAGTCGAACATGGGTTCGACTCGAACACGAAGCTCATCCCTAATCAACATGAACACATATATAAGGGATTCATATAGTGAACTTGGTGTTGAGTTATTCACTTTACGTTCAACACAGAGGACAAGGGGGCACTCTTTACACCTACAGGAAAAGAGATTTCATCTCCAAATACGGAAAGGTTGCTTCACAGTTAGAGCTGTAAAAATGTGGAATAGACTCCCTTCAGAGGTGGTTCTGTCCAGCTCAGTAGATTGCTTTAAGAAAGGCCTGGATTCTTTCCTAAATGTACATAATATAAATGGGTACTGACATTTATAGGTAAAGTTGATCCAGGGAAAATCCGATTATCTCTTGGGGGTCAGGAAGGAATTTTTTCCCCTGCTGTAGCAAATTGGATCATGCTTTGCTGGGGGGTTTTTTTTGCCTTCCTCTGGATCAACTGTGGGTATAGTATTGGGTATATGGGATTGTTTGATATTATTTTTTATTTATTTAATTATTTTTATGGTTGAACTAGATGGACTTGTGTCTTTTTTCAACCTAACTATGTAACTATGTATACTTACATGAAGCGTTGAGAGAGCTCTTATTTTGTATCCCTAACCTCACCATTTCAGCAAAGTAGACAAACTAGAGACCTTGATCTACCATCACATCTGCGGACTTGTGTGAACCTTTTGGCTGGTCAAGCTGATCCCAAGCAGCTATATTTCATATTACTGCGTGAGACACCCTGAATTTGACTACATATCCAACCACTAGTCAGGATTGGTGAGACAAAACTGTACACACCTTATCTCATGGATGCAGACATTATGGGATGTCCGGTATACTTTTAAAGCTAAAATCCAGGAATGTCCATACTTACATCCAGCTTGGAACAATGTAAGTATGAAAATTCCAACAGACTGCTGGGGAAGCAGAAGATCAATGGTGTAGTTGGCGCTACCTCATCGCTACTACAGTGATGGCTGCCATCTTCTCGGGTCCTGCACAAGGGGCCTATCTTGGCAACACTTATCTCTGGAAAAGATCTTTATTGTATACTTATGTCAGTCCAGGTTGGCACAATATACAGTAAGTATGCATATCTCATATCTGATGGGCTGTTGGAAAAGATGACAATCACTGTAGTAACTACTACAATAATAGCTGTGATCTTCTGGGTTTCGGGGATGCACCCCCTTCCTCAGAGCTTGGCTAGGAGGAAGGGTCTAGCTCTGAGGAAGGGGGTGCGCCCCCAAAACGCGCTAGCTGTACCCCGTGTTCTGTGCATGTTCATGCATTGTTTTTATGGCCTTTTGTCAGTTGCATTTTGTGAGTACCCACTTTTATATAAAACATTTTTATTATGAAATTATCTTTGGTAATGCACTAGGTATGCGTGCCTTCCATTTTTGCTTCATTAATCGTGACCAATTATGTCACATGCCTTTGCTGCGGGAGCTCCAGGAGAATAATCTGGATGATTTTCGGAATTATCTCCGGATGACGGACCCCTGCTTTTACCAACTCTTGGCATTGTTGACCCCCTATATTAAGAAGCAGGACACATGCATGAGGTTTTTATTTTATTTTTTGGTTGAATAATGACTTAATTTGGTATACTTTCTATATTTTTGGATGCATAGAATGCACTTTTTGGTTAAGTTCTATTGGCAGATAGATTTTATTTGTTTTCCTTTTTTAATGCACAATAAAAAAATTGTGGAGAATAATACTTGGCTCTGTGTTTTACTTCAAATGACAGTTTGGGAGTAGGCAGTTACTGTACACACACACTAATTACAAGCAAACAGATCACAGGTGAGAATGGTTACCTTTAATAGCCATTCAAAAACCTTTGTGTCAACTTGTGTGTATGTTATCAGGCCAAAATCGCCAGGGTATGTAAACTTTTGATCAGGGTCATTTGGGCCATTTCTGTTGCCATTATGATTCAAATGGAGTAAACACAGTTGATTGATAATAAATGGCTTCAGCCAAACACTAACCATGAGTGAAAGAAAAGTTTTTGTGTTATTATTCATATTCTCTGAAAAATGGCCAAGAAATCATAAAAAAGAAAAAAATACTGATTTTTACTAGTCCTTGAGTGGTTAAATATTAGACTGCCATTTGCTTTAACTGATTTCGCAAATACTTTCATGAATTCACATAAAGTGATCAGAAATACAATTTAAAATATTCTTAACCAAACGTTGAAGTTTATGAAATGGATACTGTGAAATTATTTTAATTTAAAGAAAAAAAATCTATTGTCTTCTACAATACTAGTACTTTTGCAGAGTTCCTGTTTGCTCAATTAACTTCAAATTGTAATTTGCGGTGACAGTGCACACACATATGTATCACTTCCAGAATAACCTGTCATTTAAACCTCATACACTTAGTAAATTTTAATTTTTTCCAAATTGTTGCATTGACAGTTCCTTTTTTAGCAAGACCGTAATTGCTTGTTAAGTCCATCATACATAAATTATATCACATATTTCACACACTTCAAAGGGAGTTTGCTTAGAGGAACACACCACACCATCAAGAGAATGTTGCTTTTAAACCTGCTGACGGGACTCAACCTACGGAGTGGCTCTAACTTTGCATTCTTATTATTCTCTACTTGCTAAAGGCCTTTGGCTTATGGTGCTGTTATTATTTCAGCCAACCTGAATCTGAGAAATGCAGGTAGGTTTTAAAACCCAACCTTTGTCTTTTTCAGACAGGTGATTGGGAAATTGCATATTTCCTATTCCTTATTAATGTTGGCCTGACAAATATACTATATTGTCAAAAGTGTTGGGACACCTGCCTTTACGCGCACATAAACTTTAATGGCATCCCAGTCTTAGTCTGTAGGGTTCAATACTGAGTCGGCTCACCCTTTGCAGCTATAACAGCTTCAACTCTTCTGGGAAGGCTGTCCACAAGGTGTAGATGTGTGTCTATGGGAATGTTTGACCATTCTTCCAGAAGCGCATTTGTGAGATCAGGCACTGATGTTGGACAAGAATGGCTGGCTCGCAGTCTCCTCTCTGATTTATCCCAAAGGGATACTATCAGTTTGAGGTCAGGACTCTGTGAAGGGCAGCCAAGTTCCTCCACCCCAAACTTTCTCATCCATGTCTTTATGGACCTTGCTTTGTACACTGGTGCGCAGTCATGTTGGAACAGGAAGGGGCCATCCCCAAACTGTTCTCACAAAGTTGGGAGCATGAAATTGTCCAAAATGTCTTGGTATGCTGACGGCTTAAGAGTTCCCTTCACTGGAACTAAGGGGCCAAGCCCAACACCTTAAAAACAAACACACACCATAATCCCCCCTCCACCAAATGATTTGGACCAGTGCACAAAGCAGGGTCCATAAACACATGGATGAGAGAGTTTGGGGTGGAGGAACTTGACTGGCCTCAACCTGATAGAACACTTTTGAGATGAATTTGAGTGGAGACTGTGAGCCAGGCCTTCTCATCCAACATCAGTGCCTGACCTCACAAATGTGCTTCTGGAAGAATGGCCAAACATTCCCAAAGACACATGCCTAAACTTTGTGGACAGTCTTCCTAGAAGAGTTGAAGCTGTTGTAGCTGCAAAGGGTGGACCAACTCAACACTGAACCCTACGGACTAAGACTGGGATGCCATTAAAGTTCATGTGTGTGTAAAAACAGGTGTCCCAATACTTTTGGCAATATAGTGTATTTGTAAATGTGTGCAAACTAAACCCCCATTTTTAACGCATAACGTTAGACAGGATAATTCGGTTGGTTAGAAGGCTGGTTGATAAGTTGGTGCCCTGGGTCTACCAAATGCCCCTGGACATGGGCCAGATGATGGCATAAGTAAAAACTCACAAAAGGAGAAAGCAACTAATTAAAAAATAGTGTTTGGGTTTGCAAACACTTCAGGGGATCCTTGTACTTTTTACTAGTTTAATAGGGGAGCCATTGCTTCATCTTGAGGCACGGGCTCCTCATTCTTAGGTGTCGTTCATGGCAATCGCACTTTACCTTGCAAAGAACAAGCTTGTTTTTACCTGCAATTCTGTAAGTGTGAACCCCTTTTTTTTTTTTCAAATAGCAAATTTTTTTTTTTATTATAAGTTTTAGTGATACAGAATAAAGGAACATGGATAATCACATACATTGTTCAATGCATCCAAGTAGTTTTAAACATATATCCTGTATGGCATAGCTGTCTTTAGTTCCTATGTTAAACAAGATAGCAAATGCGAACTTCATTTAGTTACTAAATGGTAATCCAGTCTTCTTGACTGGAATAGAACTAATAAAAAAAAGAGAGAGAAAGAAAACAAACACATAAAAATAAAACAGATATTTATAGTTGAAAACAAAGTTGCATAAACCTGTGGCATATAGGCATTAGAGATATGATAGGAAGGAAAGAAAGAAAGAAGGGGGAAGAGAAGAAGAGCCTTCTAGTTGATTTTATTACCTGGTCATGGTGGGTCCTCCCGGAGGTGCCACAGCTCCCAAACCTTGTTATGGGCCTCTAGTCTATCTTGGATTCTAGCTGTCATTTTCTCCATCAGCTCTATATCTCTGATTCTAGCGTATAGGTCTTCAGCTGAAGGCGGGGTAGTGCGTTTCCAATTCAAGGCTATTAGACAGCGCGCTGCCGTGAGTATGTGTCGCACTAATTTTTTGTATGGTCTACAAATTTTAAGTGGTGATAGTCCTAATAAGAAGAATTTTGGAGTCGCTTGTACTTCGGTTTCTAAGAGGTGGGTAAGAAGGTGACTAACCGTCTCCCAGTATTGAGCTAGCAGTGGGCAGGTCCAATACACGTGCAAAAGGGTTCCTTTGGCTCCCTGGCAACGCCAGCATTTATCTGAGCTATTTGGGAAAATAGTGTGTAGCACATCTGGAGTCATGTACCAGAAGTAGAGGATTTTATATGTGTTTTCTTTATACAGCGTGCACATTGAGCTCTTCGCTGCTTGGTTCCATATTGTCTGCCACTGTGCTAATGTGATGTCTTCCCCTAGGATCTTTTCCCACTTGAGCATGTAGTAATGCTTACTTTGTTCCTCTAGGGAGATGGTATTCAAGATTTTATAGATCTCTGATATAATTCCCCTCTGTGTATTGCCTGCTAGAATAATGGTTTCGAACGGGGATGGGGGTGAGAATTGTAGATCAGGGGCTATGGTTAGCGCATAGTGTCTTATTTGTAAATATCCATAGAATGCTTGTTTTGGTATATCATGTTTGGCCTGCAGGTCTGAGAAAGACAAGAGCCTACGGGTTCTAGGATCTACTATACTCCCAAAATGGAACAAATTCCTGGAGGACCAGGGGTGTGACATCTGGCGTGTGAGACTATCTGGCACCTTGGGGTTACACACAAAGGAAGTCAGAGTTGATTTCTCTGAGATTAGTTTACTGGATTTAGCCAATGTGCGCCATGTTCTCTTTAGCATGAGCATGGGGCCCAGCAGGCGTTCCGGGGCTACGTCCGCATCCGCATTCCATAGTAGATTATTCGGGTGTATCGGTGCTAGCCATAGCTTTTCTATCTCTGTCCATTTGTTATATGATTTTTGCGTAAACCATGATGCCACAGCTCTCAGCTGTGTCGCTTGGTAGTATTTGACTATGTTCGGGAAGGCAAGACCCCCCTCACCGCGTGACGCCATCAGCACCGTTTTTGAGATCCTATGTCTTTTGTAATTCCATACAAAGTGGAGTAAGTCTGTTTGGAGCTTTTTTAGATGTTTGAGTGGTATGGGTATAGGGAGTGTTTGGAAAAGGTATAAAAGTTTCAGGAGAATGGTCATTTTTATTGACGCGATTCGTCCTAATAAGGAGATACGATGTTTTTTCCATTGAAGCAGGAGGGATCTAATGTTAGCATAAAGGGGAGGAAAGTTCTCTTGGTACAGTGTATTAAATTTTGGGGTGATATTGGTCCCTAAATATTTCAGGGCTGTTGTCTGCCAGTTATAGTTGTAGTTGGATTTCAGGAGTTCCAGTTCTGCTTCCGGGAGGTTAATGGGTAGAGCTTCTGATTTGGAAGCATTAATTTTGTATCCTGAAAGGACGCGGAAACGGTCCAGTTCAGCGTGTAGGTTCAGAAGGGAGATGTGGGGTTGGGTCAGGGTGAGTATTATGTCATCAGCAAAGAGGGAGATCTTAAACTCCCTGTCTCTAACCCTTTTTTTTTTAAATAAAAGATCTTACGGTATTATGCTATGTGGATCCATTTGTTTTTCATGTTCAATGCCTATGGAATGATTTAACATTTTGCTGCACGCTTTGGAGTTCGTTTGTCTGAAGTATAATCTTCCATCATCCATCCTTGAGGTCTACTTTCCATCTACTGCGGCATTTTACAGATCATCACATTGAAGCCAAGTTCTCACCATGCCTGCCTGACCCGTGTGCTGTAAGGTACATGTGTCCACTCCATCTGGTAAGCGTGCCAACCTTACTTTTTTTGACTGCACTTCATGATCAAGCACTTATTTCAAGATTTATTATTATTTAAACTTTATACTTGTGTTGATGGTTATTCACATCGTCATGGTATATTTAATCAAGATGGACTGATATGCTATGTCATTTTCCTATATCTACTGTCACAGTGGTTTATTTCAATTTTGTATTTATTTTGTCACTTTTGAGCGCTACACTATTATTTTTGTATTTGGGGATTCACTTTGTGTCTAGTGAATTGTTGGCCGCTCACCCATTTTCCTTATGCGCAATTTGTTTTTTCATTTATCCTCACTCTAGGGATCAAAGAATCTGCCCAAGTTCAGTATGCAGTTTTTTTTAAATATTGCTTGAAGTTCAAAGTTTGTGCAAACACCAATGACGTTTTTTTCTCCAGTTCTTCTTCTAATAATCAAGCTATTGTCAAACAATGAGTATAAGAAGCTGGGCACTGCCATTAAACTTACTGACCAGCCTGCTAACCAAACTAATTATCCTGTCTAAAGCCTCGTACACACGATTGGATTTTCCGCAGACAAAACCGCGGACTTTTGTCCGAAGGGCGTCGGCCAACAAAAAAAAACGTAGTGACGTATTACGTGGTTTTTCAGCTCTTTACCGCCACCCTTTGGGCTCCTTCTGCTAATTTAGTGTTAGTAGAAGTTTGGTGAGTGCTGATTGCGCTTTTCAGTTCACGCTTTTCAGTTTGCGCTTTTCAGTTCATTTCTGACCAGCCATGTTGCGGAATCGGAGGAGATAACCTGTTATCTATTATTGGCCTTGGAGTTATTGCTTTGACCCAAGTCCAGTCCGGGAACAGGAGGAGGAGGATTTCTTGGACCATAAATTTGTTTCTTTATTAATCATGACCAATTATGTCATATGCCTTTGCTGCGGGAGCTCCAGGAGAATAATCCAGAGGATGTTCAGAATTATCTCTGGATGGCGGACCCCTGCTTTCACCAACTCTTGGCATTGTTGACCCCTATATTAAGAAGCAGGACACATGCATGAGGCTTTTATTTTATTTTTTGGTTGAATAATGATTTGATTTGGTATATTTTCTCTATTATTGGATGCATAAAATGCACTTTTTGGTTAAGTTCTATTGGCAGATAACATGTCTAATTTAATTTTTTTAATTTTTTTAATGCACAATAAAAAAAATATGCGTAGAATGCACAATAAAAAAAATATGCGTAGAATAATACTTGGCTATGTGTTTTACAAATGACAGTTTGGGAGTAGGCAGTTACATTTAAAAAAAATGCAATGTAAAATTGATAAGGGACACCAACATAGTTGTATCTTTGATCTTAAAAATTACGGGATAATGGTGTTGCAGTAACCTGCACCAAAAAAAATAACAAACATAATAATATTATTCTTGATATCACTGGAAAAAAAAAAGCCTTTGAAAATTTGTTTGCAATAACTCCATCAGTATCACTAGCAAAGCAGCTTCATTATTATCCCATTAAAGAAGTAGAGAATGATTTTGATATTTCATAATTTGCCGTGTCACGAATGTTAATTCTCCATTACGAACGCTAGTTTACAAGACCGACTGCTTCCGGCCAGTGGCGTAGCATGGGGGGTGCGGAAGGGGCCGTGGCCCCGGGCGCAACATTTAGGGGGGCAAAATCCCGCGCCAGGCAGTGTGTGTCACTGCCGGCTCCGTTCCCCTAATGTTTACTTCCTGTGTCCCTGAGCTCATTTGCGGCTGGCGCCCTGTGATTAGGTGAATTAGGTGATGTGCGGCGGCGGGGCTGGCCAATCCCTGATAGCGACGGGGCTGGCCAATCCGTGATGGCGGCCGGGCCGGCCAATCCGTGATGGCGGCCGGGCCGGCCTATCCGTGATGGCGGCCGGGCCGGCCTATCCGTGATGGCGGCCGGGCCGGCCAATCCGTGATGGCGGCCGGGCCGGCCAATCCGCGATCACCTTTGCTCCTGACTGGAGTCCACCCCATTGTGAACACCGCTGCTGCCTTCACCTCCTCCAGGCTCCCTCCTCTCCTCCGGACTGATGGAAGCCACAAGCTGCAGGTGAGGGGTTGGATACGGTCTGGGGAGAGAGGGAGCAGCCAGTCAGAGAGATTAGAGAGATAAGACAAGCAGTTAGATTCAGTATAAATTTAAAACATTTCTGGTGTCAGGTCAGTATAAGTGCAGTGTAGTGTAGTAATCAGTGTAGTGTAGTGGAAAGTGTAGTATAATGGTCAGTGTAGTGGAACGTGTATTATAATGGCTAATATAGTGGACGGTGTAGTAGTCAGTGCAGTGAAGTGGGCAGTGCAGTGTAGTGTACAGTGTAATGGTCAGTGTAGTGTAATGGTCAGTGCAGTGGTCAGTGTAGTGGTCAGTGCAGTGGTCAGTGTAGTGGTCAGTGCAGTGGACATTGTAGTGGTCAGTGCAGTGGTCAGTGTAGTGTAGTGGTCAGTGCAGTGGACAGTGTAGTGTAGTGGTCAGTGCAGTGGACAGTGTAGTGTAGTGGTCAGTGCAGTGGACAGTGTAGTGTAGTGGTCAGTGCAGTGGACAGTGTAGTGCAGTGGTCAATGCAGTGGTCAGTGTAGTGGTCAGTGCAGTGGTCAGTGTAGTGTAGTGGTCAGTGTAGTGTAGTGGTCTGTGCAGTATAGTGATCAGTGCAGTGGTCAGTGTAGTGTAGTGGTCAGTGTAGTGTAGTGGTCTGTGCAGTATAGTGATCAGTGCAGTGGTCAGTGTAGTGAAGTGGACAGTGCAGTGGTCAGTGCAGTGTAGTGGTCAGTGTAATGGTCAGTGCAGTGGACAGTGTAGTGGTCAGTGCAGTGGTCAGTGTAGTGGACAGTGTAATGTAGTGGACAGTGTAATGTAGTGGACAGCGTAGGTCAGTTTAGTGTAGTGGACAGTGTAGGAATTGGGTAGTGTAGTGGTCAGGATAGTGGACAGGTAGGTCAGTGTAGTGGCCAGTATAGGAAGCAGGTAGGTTAGTGTAGTGGTCAGGTAGGTCAGTGCAGGAATCAGGTAGGTCAGTGTAGAAATCAGGTAGGTCAGTGCAGTGGTCAGGTAGGTCAGTGTAGAAATCAGGTAGGTAGGTTAGTGTAGTGGTCAGTGCAGTGGACAGTGTAGTGTAGTGGTCAGTGCAGTTTAGTGGACAGTGTAGTGTAGTGGTCAGTGCAGTTCAGTGGCCTGTGCAGTGAAGTGGTCAGTGTAGTCTAGTGGACAGCGTAGTGTAGTGGTCAGTGTAGTGTAGTGGACAGTGTAGAAATCGGGTAGTGTAGTGGTCAGGATAGTGGACAGGTAGGTCAGTGTAGTGGCCAGTAGGGATGAGCCGAACACCCCCCTGTTCGGTTCGCACCAGAACATGGGAACAGGAAAAAAATTCGTTCATACACGCGAATACCGTTAAAGTCTATGGGACACGAACATGAATAATCAAAAGTGCTAATTTTAAAGGCTAATATGCAAGTTATTGTCAATAAAAGTGTTTGGGGACCTGGGTCCTGCCCCAGGGGACATGAATCAATGCAAAAAAAAGTTTTAAAAACGGCCGTTTTTTCAGGAGCAGTGATTTTAATAATGCTTAAAGTCAAACAATAAAAGTGTAATATCCCTTTAAATTTCATACCTGGGGGGTGTCTATAGTATGCCTGTAAAGTGGCGCATGTTTCCCGTGTTTAGAACAGTCTGACAGCAAAATGACATTTTGAAGGAAAAAACACATTTAAAACTACCGCGGCTATTGCATTGCCGACAATACACATAGAAGTTCATTGATAAAAACAGCATGGGAATTCCCCACAGGGCAACCCCGAACCAAAATTAAAAAAAAAAATGATGTGGGAGTCCCCCTAAATTCCATACAAGGCCCTTCAGGTCTGGTATGGATATTAAGGGGAACCCCAGCCAAAATTTTTTAAAAAAATTGACGTGGGGTTCCCCCTAAATTCCATACCAGACCCTTCAGGTCTGGTATGGATTTTAAGGGGAACCCCGCGCCAAAAAAAAAAAAAAAAAACGGCGTGGGGTCCCCCTAAAAATCCATACCAGACCCTTATCCGAGCACGCAACCTGGCAGGCCGCAGGAAAAGAGGGGGGGACGAGAGTGCGGCCCCCCCCTCCTGAACCGTACCAGGCCACATGCCCTCAACATTGGGAGGGTGCTTTGGGGTAGCCCCCCAAAACACCTTGTCCCCATGTTGATGAAGACAAGGGCCTCATCCCCACAACCCTGGCCGGTGGTTGTGGGGGTCTGCGGGCGGGGGGCTTATCGGAATCTGGAAGCCCCCTTTAACAAGGGGACCCCCAGATCCCGGCCCCCCCTGTGTGAAATGGTAAGGGGGTACTTACCCCTACCATTTCACTAAAAAACTGTCAAAAATGTTAAAAATGACAAGAGACAGTTTTTGACAATTCCTTTATTTAAATGCTTCTTCTTTCTTCCTTCATCTTCTTCTTCTTCTGGTTCTTCTGGCTCTTCTGGTTCTTCCTCCGGCGTTCTCGTCCAGCATCTCCTCCGCGGCGTCTTCTATCTTCTTCTCCTGGGGCCGCTCCGCACCCATGGCATGAGGGGAGGCTCCCGCTCTTCTCTTCATCTTCTTCTCTTCTTCATCTTCTTCTTCATCTTCTTCTTCTTCTTCTCTTCTTCCTTCTTCTCTTCTTCATTTCTTCTCCGGGCCGCTCCGCAGCCATGCTGGCATGGTGGGAGGCTCCCGCTGTGTGACGGCGTCTCTTCGTCTGACGGTTCTTAAATAACGGGGGGCGGGGCCACCCGGTGACCCCGCCCCCCCTCTGACGCACGGGACATGACGGGACTTCCCTGTGGCATTCCCCGTGACGTCACAGGGAAGTCCCGTCAAGTCACCGTGCGTCAGAGGGGGGCGGGGTCACCGGGTGGCCCCGCCCCCCGTTATTTAAGAACCGTCAGACGAAGAGACGCCGTCACACAGCGGGAGCCTCCCACCATGCCAGCATGGCTGCGGAGCGGCCCGGAGAAGAAATGAAGAAGAGAAGAAGGAAGAAGAGAAGAAGAAGAAGAAGAAGATGAAGAAGAAGATAAAGAAGAGAATAAGATGAAGAGAAGAGCGGGAGCCTCCCCCCCCATGCCATGGGTGCGGAGCGGCCCGAGGAGAAGAAGATAGAAGACGCCGCGGAGGAGATGCTGGACGAGAACGCCGGAGGAAGAACCAAAAGAGCCAGAAGAACCAGAAGAAGATGAAGGAGAAAGAAGAAGCATTTAAATAAAGGAATTGTCAAAAACTGTCTCTTGTCATTTTTAACATTTTTGACAGTTTTTTAGTGAAATGGTAGGGGTAAGTACCCCCTTACCATTTCACACAGGGGGGGGGGCCGGGATCTGGGGGTCCCCTTGTTAAAGGGGGCTTCCAGATTCCGATAAGCCCCCCGCCCGCAGACCCCCACAACCACCGGCCAGGGTTGTGGGGATGAGGCCCTTGTCTTCATCAACATGGGGACAAGGTGTTTTGGGGGGCTACCCCAAAGCACCCTCCCAATGTTGAGGGCATGTGGCCTGGTACGGTTCAGGAGGGGGGGGGCTGCACTCTCGTCCCCCCCTCTTTTCCTGCGGCCTGCCAGGTTGCGTGCTCGGAAAAGGGTCTGGTATGGATTTTTAGGGGGACCCCACGCCGTTTTTTGTTTTTTTTTGGCGCGGGGTTCCCCTTAAAATCCATACCAGACCTGAAGGGTCTGGTATGGAATTTAGGGGGAACCCCACGTCAATTTTTTTTTTTAATTTTGGCTGGGGTTCCCCTTAATATCCATACCAGACCTGAAGGGCCTTGTATGGAATTTAGGGGGACCCCCACATCATTTTTTTTTTTTTTATTTTGGTTCGGGGTTGCCCTGTGGGGAATTCCCATGCCGTTTTTATCAATGAACTTCTATGTGTATTGTCGGCAATGCAATAGCCACGGGTAGTTTTAAATGAGTTTTTTCCTTCCAAATGTCATTTTGCTGTCAGACTGTTCTAAACACAGGAAACATGCGCCCCTTTACAGGCATACTATAGACACCCCCCAGCTACGAAATTTAAAGGGATATTACACTTTTATTGTTTGACTTTAAGCATTAATAAAATCACTGTTCCTGAAAAAACGTCCGTTTTTAAAACTTTTTTTTGCATTGATACATGTCCCCTGGGGCAGGACCCGGGTCCCCAAACACTTTTTATGACAATAACTTGCATATAAGCCTTTAAAATTAGCACTTTTGATTTCTCCCATAGACTTTTAAAGGGTGTTCCGCGGCATTCGAATTTGCCGCGAACACCCCAAATTGTTCGCTGTTCGGCGAACTTGCGAACAGCCAATGTTCGAGTAGAACATGAGTTCGACCCGAACTCGAAGCTCATCCCTAGTGGCCAGTATAGGAAGCAGGTAGGTTAGTGTAGTGGTCAGATAGGTCAGTGCAGGAATCAGGTAGGTCAGTGTAGGAATCAGGTAGGTAGGTTAGTGTAGTGGTCAGTGTAGGAATCAGGCTGGTCAGTACTATTGTAGGAAGGGAAGGGACTCGGGGAGTGCTAAAAGTCCGCAGGTTAGGGGGCGCAAATTACTTGCCTTGCCCCGAGCGCTGACAACCCATGCTACGCCACTGCTTCCGGCTTGTCCTTGGTTCCGATCATGCGTGTTTGTACTTTGTACTTTTGTACACACGCTTGGAAAATCCGACAACAGACATTTGTCCGCGGAAAATTTGAAAGCCTGCCGTCCAACATTTATCCACAAAAAATCCGTCAACAATTGTCAGATGGAGCATACAAACGGTCGGTATTTCCACCAACAGCCTGTCATCACACAATTCCCATCAGAAAATCCGATCGTGTGTACGAGGCTTAACAATACGCGTTAAACACAGGGGTTTCGTTTGCAAACGTGCTGCAGATTTACCACTGGGTACCCTGCATCTACTTTGCTGTATTTGTTAATGTCATCCCAAATAAACATGCCTATATTTTCTAAATTCTGATTGTGATATTTTCTTTATATTTCTAGTAACAACAGCATTTTCACAGTTCTTTGGGACTTTGTGAATTTTGTGAATTAGTGAAGCTGACATATTTTACTGAACAGCTAGCTCTCTGTTTAAATCTTCACAATGAACTTTTTCATTCACCCAACAGATGAATGCCCACTGATTAACAATTTCAATACATTCTATGTATGTTTCCAGAACATCATATTATTTATCTGCTTTTGAATTAGTTTATAGATATTATTTCAAGTAATGATAATATAAATATGATTAGGTTTCATTTCATTCACAACATTATTACAATTCTAAGGCTAATTAATGGTTTTCAGCAAAAAAAAGATGATATTAGACTAAGACCCATATCTGATCCTAGGAGAATATTCTAAAACCATGGAAAGACATTCCATCCTATTTTGATATGTTCTAATTAGTGCAATATAAAGTGTCGCAGAAGCGGTGGAGTTGCAAGGTAGAAGTGCCTTGTTTCTCCGGCCTCATACTGCTGCCAGCAAAGGGACAGAGAACTAATGGCTCAGTCCTAAGGGAGTGCAGCGGGAAACTGCAAAGAGACCAAAGAAATGGAACACAGCAGGGATAAAAGAGAAGGGAGAGAAAATAAAAGGACATAGTGGACTGATAAGAAACAGTTTCACCCACTTTTCATCATGGTCTACTTTTAAGTGACCCTATTAGGTAAGAAAAAAAATCCTGATCAAAGGTCCCTGCAATAAATATACTTTTACCTCTCCCTAAAAACATATCACCTACCTTCTCTAGCCACTTGCTGACCCAGACTTTTTTCTGATGTTTGTTGCTTATAAGTAAAATCTGTATATTTTGCTAGAAAATTAATTAGAACCCCCAAACATTGTATATACTGTATATCTATCTATCTATCTATCTATCTATCTATCTATCTATCTATCTATCTATCTATCTATCTATCTATCTATCTATCTATCTATCTATCTATCTATCTATCTATCTATCTATCTATTTATATATCTCTCTCTCTCTCTCTCTATATATATATATATATATATATATATATATATATATATACAGATATATATATATATATATATATATATATATATATATATACACAGTGGTGCTCATAAGTTTACATACCCTGGCAGAATTTATGATTTTCATTTTTCAGAGAATATGAATGATAACACAAAAAACTTTTCTTTCACTCATGGTTAGTGTTTGGCTGAAGCCATTTATAATCAATCAGCTGTGTTTACTCTTTTTAAATCATAATGACAACACAAACTACCCAAATGACCCTGATCAAAAGTTTACATACCCTAGTTGATTTACCTGACCGTGCTTTGGTTTCATTAGAACCCCTCATTTTCCACTTCTTGATTAGAGTTTGAACACTGCTAATTGGCATTCTCAATTCCTTGGATATCTTTTTATATCCCTTTCCTGTTTTATACAGTTCAACTACCTTTTCCCGCAGATCCTTTGACAATTCTTTTGCTCTCCCCATGACTCCGAATCCAGAAACGTCAGTGCAGCACTTGTGATGAAAGATGCAAGGGTCTGTCAGGAGTAGGGATGAGCCGAACACCCCCCGGTTCGGTTCGCACCAGAACCCGCGAACGGACCGAAAGTTCGCACGAACGTTAGAACCCCATTGACGTCTATGGGACTCGAACGTTCGAAATCAAAAGTGCTCATTTTAAAGGCTAATTTGCATGGTATTGTCCTAAAAAGGGTTTGGGGACCCGGGTCCTACCCCAGGGGACATGTATCAATGCAAAAAAAACTTTTAAAAACGGCCGTTTTTTCAGGAGCAGTGATTTTAATGATGCTTAAAGTAAAAAAAAAAAGTGAAATATTCCTTTAAATATCGTACCTGGGGGGTGTCTATAGTATGCCTGTAAAGTGACGCGTGTTTCCCATGTTTAGAACAGTCCCTGCACCAAATGTCATTTTTAAAGGAAAAAATCTCATTTAAAACTGCTTGCGGGTTTAATGTCATGTCGGGTCATGGCAATATGGATGAAAATCAGTGAGACAAACGGCATGGGTACCCCCCCAGTCCATTACCAGGCCCTTTGGGTCCTGTATGGATATTAAGGGGAACCCCGCACCCAAATTAAAATAAGGAAAGGCCTTATATACTCTGAACAGCAGTATACAGGCGGTGCAAACAAGACAGGGACTGTAGGTTTGTTGTTAAGTAGAATCTCTTTGTAATTTTGAACGGGTACATTTTTAACGTGTTTAGCTCCAGCCAAAAAATCTTTTCTAAGCTTTTTGGAAAACATAGGGAAGGGTTATCACCCCTGTGACATTTGTTTTGCTGTCTTTCCTCCTCTTCAGAAGATTTCACCTCACTTTTTTGTCCCAATGAAAAATGTTTTTTGAAAATTTGGGTTTTTTTGTGGAACAAGGATTGGAAAGCATCAGTGGAAAGGAGAAATTGTTTTCCCATATTAACTCTTACAGGAGAGAATTTCCCTTCCTAGGGGTAGATTTCATCTCACTTCCTGTTGTCTCCTTCCGTTTGCAAGTAGGAGTCGTTTGTAAGTTAGATCTTTGAAAGTAGGGTCCTGCCCTATATACTCAGCAGAAATTTGGGCCTTAGGTGTTGCTGTGGCCACAACACTGTAAGCCCTCACAGGGCCCTGCTGTGAAATATTAGATCAAGAATTGTAATTACATGCCCCTGTTGAACAGGAGCTGAAAAATTAGGCCTTAGGCACTGGTGCTGGTGCCACAACACTGCAACCCCTCACAGACACTCTAGTTGGAACGCAGGAACGAGCCCTGCTGCAAAGTATTGCTTCAAAAATTGTAATTACACGCCCCTGTTAGACAGGGGCAGAAAAATTGGGCCTTAGGCACTGGTGCTGGTGCCACAACACTGCAACCCCTCACAGACACTCTAGTTGGAACGCAGGAACGAGCCCTGCTGCAAAGTATTGCTTCAAAAATTGTAATTACACGCCCCTGTTAGACAGGGGCAGAAAAATTGGGCCTTAGGCACTGGTGCTGGTGCCACAACACTGCAACCCCTCACAGACACTCTAGTTGGAACGCAGGAACGAGCCCTGCTGCAAAGTATTGCATCAAAAATTGTAATTACACGCCCCTGTTAGACAGGGGCAGAAAAATTGGGCCTTAGGCACTGGTGCTGGTGCCACAACACTGCAACCCCTCACAGACACTCTAGTTGGAATGCAGGAACGAGCCCTGCTGCAAAGTATTACATCAAAAATTGTAATTACACGCCCCTGTTAAACAGGGGCTGAAAAATTGTGCCTTAGGCACTGGTGGTGGCGCCCAGAACCAAAAATGTTCTTACAAGCTATCAGCGTGATGATTGAGGAGGAAGAGGATAATTACTCAGGGATAGTCACTCAGCATCAGCATAGGCAGTCTTTGAAGGGATCTGAGATTTCAAAAAAAATTATTCGGTTACATCAGCATCAGGTGCTTCGTAGCTGGTGGTGATCCAAGACTGATTCATTTTTATGAAGGTCAGCCGATCGACCGAGTCGGTGGACAGACGCACCCTGTGATCGGTTACCACGCCTCCAGCAGCACTGAATGTGCGTTCCGAAAGAACGCTGGATGCAGGACAGGCCAGTAGCTCAATTGCATACTGTGCAAGCTCTGGCCAGTGATCCATCCTCAAGACCCAGTAACCCAGAGGATTTGTGGTGGGAAAGGTGTCCAAGTCTGATCTTGCCCCTAGGTATTCCTGCACCATGTAAAACAGACGCTGGCGATGGTTGCTGGAACCGATCATACCTTGGGGCTGCGGACCAAAAAATTGTCTGAACGCATCGGTCAGACGGCCACCTTCTCCACCGCTCCTTCTTTGACTGACCGAAGCCTCAGCAACACGTTGTCCAGAAACAGGAGTTTGTAACCTCCCAGTCTCTGGGAACGCGTTGCACAGACCTTTCTGCAAGGCCTCCCGAAGATGTTTCATCCTCTGCTCCCTCTGCGATGGCAAGATAAGGTCCGCAACCTTACCCTTGTAACGTGCATCAAGGAGGGTTGCCAGCCAGTATTGGTCCTTCTCCTTGATACCACGAATACGAGGATCCTTACGCAGGCTTTGCAGGATCAGGGAGGCCATGCAGCGTAGGTTTGCTGAGGCATTCGGTCCGGAGTCCTCTGGGTCACTAAGGACAACAACGTCCGCAGCCACCTCCTCCCAGCCACGTACAAGTCCATGTGTTCCTTGGGACTGATCCCTTAAAGACTGCTGCTGATGCTGAGTGCCAGGCTCCACCTCCATACTGACACAATCTTCCTCCTCCTCCTCCTCGTCCTCTTCCTGTGTGATCGGCGGGCACGCAGGAACACTGTCTGGATAAAGGGGGCCTTGAGAGCTAAGGAAGTCCTCCTCTTCCTGCCTCTGTTCTGCCTCAAGTGCCCTGTCCATTCCACGCAGCGTGTGCTCCAACAGGTGGACAAGGGGGACAGTGTCACTGATGCATGCACTGCCAGTGCTCACCATCCTCGTGGCCTCCTCGAATGGTGACAGGACAGTGCATGCATCCCTGATCATGGCCCACTGGCGTGGGGAAAAAAAACCAAGCTCCCCTGACCCTGTCCTGGTGCCATAGTCGCACAGGTACTCATTGATGGCCCTCTGCTGCGTGTGCAGCCGCTGCAGCATGGCCAACGTTGAGTTCCACCTGGTGGGCATGTCACAGATTAGGCGGTTCTTGGGCAGGTTAAACTCCTTTTGGAGGTCCGTCAGCCGAGCACTGGCATTATATGACCGGCAGAAATGCACACAGACTTTCCTGGCCTGCCTCAGGACATCCTGTAAGCCCGGGTACCTGCCCAAGAACCGCTGCACCACCAAGTTAAGGACGTGAGCCAAACAGGGCACATGGGTCAGTTGTCCCTGTCGGAGGGCAGAGAGGAGGTTGGTGCCATTGTCGCAAACCACCATTCCTGCCTTAAGTTGGCGTGGTGTCAACCACCTCTGAACCTGCCCCTGCAGAGCTGACAGAACCTCTGCCCCAGTGTGGCTCCTGTCCCCCAAGCACACCAGCTCAAGCACCGCATGGCATCTTTTGGCCTGCGTACTTGCGTAGCCCCTTGAACGCCTACGGAGCACCGCTGGTTCCGAGGAAGAGGCCATGGAGGAAGAAGAAGAGGAGGGGGTGGAGGAGAGAGGTGTGTCACAATCAGCATTTTGGAGGCGTGGTGGCGGAACAACCTCCAACACTACTGCACCTTGTCCTGCATCCTTCCCAGCTGCCAGCAGAGTCACCCAATGCGCCGTGAAACTTAGGTAACGTCCCTGTCCATGCCTGCTGGACCATGAGTCAGCGGTAATATGCACCTTACCGCTGACCGCCCTGTCCAGCGAGGCATGGACATTGCCTTCCACATGCCGGTAGAGAGCCGGAATCGCCTTCCGTGAGAAAAAGTGGCGTTTGGGTACCTGCCACTGAGGAACCGCACATTCCACAAACTCACGGAAGGGGGCAGAGTCTACCAACTGAAAAGGCAGCAGTTGAAGTGCTAGCAATTTTGCCAAGCTAGCATTCAACCGCTGGGCATGTGGATGGCTGGGAGCAAACTTCTTTCGGCGGTGCAGCAGCTGGGGCAGGGAAATTTGCCTGGTACAATCTGACGTCGGTGTACCAAAAGCAGATTGCCCACAAGTACTTGGCTGTGACACACCTAATTCTACACCTTCATTCCTCTCACTGCAGGTCTCAGAGAGGACTGAAGGTCTAGTGGGGTTGGAAATCTCAGCTGATGAGGAGCAAGGAGAGATCCTCTTTGTTCTTTGGTGTGGGTCTTTTAGATACGCTTGCCAACGAACTGCATGGCAGGTCAACATATGTCTGGTCAAGCATGTGGTACCCATGCGGGAGATGTTTTGGCCACGCGAGATACGCTTGAGACATATGTTGCAAATAGCAGCGGTGCGATCTGATGCACTGGTCTCAAAAAAGGCCCACACCAAAGAACTTTTTGAATAACGCGCAGAGACTGCAGCGCCCTGCACATGTGGAGCTTTGGGGTGTGATGCAGTCAATGTGCTGCCCTTAGGCTGGCCCCTGGAGGGCATCCTGCCTCGTTGGTGATGTGCCGCCTCCTCCTCCTCCTCCTCCTCCTCTCTCCTATCAGGCACCCACGTTGAGTCAGTGACCTCATCATCCCCTCCCTCCTCATCACTGGAGCAAACCTGGCAGTATGCTGCAGCAGGGGGAGCATGACTGCCAGATTGCTGTCCTTCTTGGGCACCCCCTCTGTCCGTGCTCATGTTACTGCCTTCATCGAGCTCAGTATCATCATCAGAGCCTTCCAAACGCTGGGCATCCTCCTGGAGCATGTACCCAACACTGTGGTCAAACAGTTCGAGGGACTCCTCAGGAGGACATGGTGGAGCTAGGGAAGGAGTCACTGATGACATTGAGCTGAGGGAAGAGGCCGCTGCTTTGCCAGACAAAGCACCCTGGGCATGGGTGAGAGAGGATGAGGAGGATGAGGACGGCTTGGTCATCCACTCGACCAAGTCTTCCGCATGTTGCGGCTCAACACGGCCAGCTGCCGAAAAAAAGGCCAAGCGTGTCCCATGGCCACGTGCTGATGAGGATGCACCATCTCCACGACCAGCACTAGACACAGAGCCTGCTTGCCCTCTCTTATTGGCTTGTGACTGTCTGCCTCTCCTTCTTGGCCTTCCAGACATACTAATGGCCTGTAGCTGCACTAAGCTGGGATAGGACACCTGTAATTTTCTTCAGGTAGCTTTATATACTGTAACCAGACAAGCCTGCCTGTCAGTAGGAAGATAACAGGAACGGATCTAGCTGAACACTGTGAGCAGGACGCACTGCACTAAATGTAAATAGCAGGAACGGATCTAGCTGAACACTGTGAGCAGGACGCACTGCACTAAATGTAAATAGCAGGAACAGATCTAGCTGAACACTGTGAGCAGGACGCACTGCACTAAATGTAAATAGCAGGAACGGATCTAGCTGAACACTGTGAGCAGGACGCACTGCACTAAATGTAAATAGCAGGAACGGATCTAGCTGAACACTGTGAGCAGGACGCACTGCACTAAATGTAAATAACAGGAACGGATCTAGCTGAACACTGTGAGCAGGACGCACTGCACTAAATGTAAATAGCAGGAACGGATCTAGCTGAACACTGTGAGCAGGACGCACTGCACTAAATGTAAATAGCAGGAACGGATCTAGCTGAACACTGTGAGCAGGACGCACTGCACTAAATGTAAATAGCAGGAACGGATCTAGCTGAACACTGTGAGCAGGACGCACTGCACTAAATGTAAATAACAGGAACGGATCTAGCTGAACACTGTGAGCAGGACGCACTGCACTAAATGTAAATAGCAGGAACGGATCTAGCTGAACACTGTGAGCAGGACGCACTGCACTAAATGTAAATAGCAGGAACGGATCTAGCTGAACACTGTGAGCAGGACGCACTGCACTAAATGTAAATAGCAGGAACGGATCTAGCTGAACACTGTGAGCAGGACGCACTGCACTAAATGTAAATAGCAGGAACGGATCTAGCTGAACACTGTGAGCAGGACGCACTGCACTAAATGTAAATAGCAGGAACAGATCTAGCTGAACACTGTGAGCAGGACGCACTGCACTAAATGTAAATAGCAGGAACGGATCTAGCTGAACACTGTGAGCAGGACGCACTGCACTAAATGTAAATAGCAGGAACGGATCTAGCTGAACACTGTGAGCAGGACGCACTGCACTAAATGTAAATAGCAGGAACGGATCTAGCTGAACACTGTGAGCAGGACGCACTGCACTAAATGTAAATAGCAGGAACAGATCTAGCTGAACACTGTGAGCAGGACGCACTGCACTAAATGTAAATAGCAGGAACGGATCTAGCTGAACACTGTGAGCAGGACGCACTGCACTAAATGTAAATAGCAGGAACGGATCTAGCTGAACACTGTGAGCAGGACGCACTGCACTAAATGTAAATAGCAGGAACGGATCTAGCCACCCTGGCTTTGGCCAATTACAGCTCTCTCTACTGACGGCGCTGTGATTGGCCAAGCATGCGGGTCATAGTGCATGCTTGGCCAATCATCAGCCAGCAATGCACTGCGATGCCGCAGTGAATTATGGGCCGTGACGCGCCACACGAATTTGGCGCGAACGGCCCATATCGTTCGCAATTCGACGGACGGTCGAACAGCCGATGTTCGAGTCGAACATGGGTTCGACTCGAACACGAAGCTCATCCCTAGTCAGGAGTCCAGAAACTCATTGACCTTTTATACACACACACTGATTACAAGCAAACAGATCACAGGTGAGGATGGTTACCCTAAATAGCCATTCAAACCCTTTTGTGTCAACTTGTGTAGATGTTATCAGGCCAAAATCTGGGGAGATCTCAAAAGTGCAGTTCATGCAAGACAGCCCAAGAATTTACAGAAATTGGAGGCTTTTTGCCAAGAGGAATGGGCAGATTTACCATCTGAGAAGATAAAGAGCCTCATCCACAAATACCACAAAAGACTTCAAGCTGTCATTGATGTTAAAGGGGGCAATACTCGGTATTAAGAACTGGGGTATGTAAACTTTTGATCAGGGTCATTTGGGTAGTTTCTGGTGTCATTATGATTTAAAAAGAGTAAACACAGTTGATTAATAAAAAATGGCTTCAGCCAAACACTAACCACGAGTGAAAGAAAAGTTTTTGTGTTATCATTCATATTCTCTTAAAAATGGACAAGAAATCATAAATTCTGCCAGGGTATGTAAACTTATGAGCACAACTGTATATATATAGATATATATATCTATATCTATATCTATCTATCTATATATATCTATATATATATAGATATATATCTATATATATATATATAGATATATATCTATATATATCTATATATATATATATATATATATATAGATATATATATATATATATATAGATAGATATATATAGATATATCTACAGTATAGATATATATATAGATACATTTTAGCAGAGACCCTAGAGAATAGAATAGTGTAATTGCAATATTTTATGTTACGCTGCATTTGTGCAGCGGTCTTTCAGACGCAATTTCCTGGGAAAAATTCAATTTATTGAATTAAAATAACACAATAGTTACCTCATTTTTTTGTATAATGTGAAAGACGATGTTGCGCCGAGTAAATAGCTACCTAACATGTCATGGTTTAGCATTGCGCACGCTTGTGGAATGGCGACAAACTACGGTACTTAATGCGATGCTTTAAAAACTTTTACAGGTTACCTTTTTAGAGTAACAGAGGAGGTCTTGCTCTAGAATTATTGTTTTCACTCTAATGATTGTGACATTCCCTCACATGTGTGCTTTGAAGACAGTTTACATATGCGGCCGCAACTTACGTATGCATTTGCTTCTGCGTGCAAGCACAGAAGGATGGGGCATTAAAAAAAAAATGTTGTATTTATTTTACTTTTTATTTTATTTTTTAGACTGTCCTTTTATTTTTATATTTTTTATCCCTTTTATTCTTATTTCAAGGAATGTAAACATCCCTTGATAAAAATAAGCATGACCGGTCCTCCAAAAGACCCCAGATCTCTCATTTACATTTAAAAGCAAAAGAAAACAAAAATGTTGACACTTATGCCCCGTACACACGGTCGGATTTTCCGATGGACATTGTCCGATCGGAGCGTGTTGTCGGAAATTCCGACCGTGTGTGGGCGCCATCGGACATTTTCCATCGGATTTTCCGACACACAAAGTTGGACAGCAGGAGATAAAATTTTCCGACAACAAAATCCGATCGCGTCAATTCCGACTGTGTGTGGCCTGTTCCGACGCACAAAGTGCCACGCATGCTCAGAAGAAATTCCGACACGGGATAGCTCGTTCTGGTAAACTTAGCGTTCGCAATGGATACAGCACTTTCGTCACGCTGCAATGTTAAAAATGGTTTAATACAGCGCACTCTCTTCTTCTTTATAATGTGACAAGAATTAAGTAGTTTTGCTGCTCATATTCACACACACTTCTCACAAAGTTTTATTTGTGTTTTTTTAGTGGGATTCCCTCAATATATTGTTATTAGTTGTCACATCTGACAGTTTTATATTTTTTATGTTTTTTTTTTTTTGTTTTTAAGCCTTTTTTTTCTTTAATGTTTGGATTTTTTCCAAGGCTGATCTTTGTTCAATGTTATTTTTATTTTTACTCCAGAATATTTTTGGGTGTGTTTTGTGTGTCAAGTTACCCCAACACCATTGATATCTTTTATTATTTAATCTCAAGGAGATTGTTTGTTGTTGGTGTCCCTTGTTCATTTCACATTGTATATTAGAAATGTACCTGAATCCTCACAAACAAACCATCATTTTTGAAGTAAAACACATAGGAGAGTATAATTCAAAACAAAAATCCTTTATTAAGGGCTCAGAACCAAACAAAGAGGAAGGCAACACTGGATCAACAGGAGAAATTAGTGAAGCCTGGGACCCCCACGGCAGACCTCAATTCTTAAACCTCAAAATTTGTGGCCTGAGGAGTCCATATGTAAGGGACGGCAGTCTGGTCCAGGATTCACAGAGACTCGGATAGCAGCAGATGACATCAGTGTCCCCAGGCTGTGGTACCACAAGAGGCTGCATTTTTTGGCCGACCAGACTGAACCCAGGGCAATCACTGTCTGGTCTTCCTTACACGCTTCCTTCCCGGCTGTGGCTGTGCAGTTGGAGATGTGGCAGGAGGAGGAGTAGGACCTGGAGGAGGAGGAGGGGGAGGAGGAGTAGGACCTGGAGGAGGAGGAGGACTGGGGGGACCTGGAGGAGGACTGGGGGGACCTGGAGGAGAGGGAGGAGGAGGAGGAGGAGGACCTGCAGGAGGAGGACCATCCCAAAGATGTGTGTCAGGTGTAATTTGGCCCCTCATACCTTTCTCCAGAGCCTCCAATATGAGGGCCTCACACATGGCTTTTTGGCCCTCCTCCATCCTCTGCATTTTAGATGCTATGAATGCAGCAATGTTCTCCTGCATGGTGTGGGGTGCTCCCAGGACCTCTGTAGCCCTCCAAAAGAATCTGATAGCCGCCTCCTCTAGGGTACTCCTCCTACTGCCACTTTCTGTTTTCAGGGGGGGGTGGAGGGACCTTGATATCAGCCAGCCGGCTCGGCCCGGCCACCTCCTGGCTGAGACTTCCCTGTGTATGAAAAAGGGACATGGTTTTAGTTTTTGCATCATCAATCACAATCATAAATTAGTACTCCCAACTAACATCTAGTTAACATCATTGATTGGACAAGCAGAAATATTTAGAGGAATGCTGTACCTGGCTCAATCTGGGCTCCTCCACATGCGGCCTGGAAGGCCCAGGTTGGGCGTCAGAAGCCTCAGCCGGGGGGGAAGGAAGCGTGGAAGGAAGACTGGAGAGGGATGGCCTGGGTTCAGTCTGGCCTGCCAGAAAGTGCAGCCTGTCATAGTACAACATCCTGGGGACATAGATGTCATCTGCTGCTCCGGATCTCTGTGAATCCAGGACTTTCTTGCGCTCCCTCAGATATGTGCTCCTCAGGCCACCAATGAAAATCTTTAAATAGGTGATGTCTGCCGTGGGGATCACCTGCTTCACAATTTCACACAATTGCACCAGTGCTGCCTTCCTCTTTGCTTGGTTCTTGAAATGGGGGTGGGTAATCTCCCACAGACAGGGCAGCTCACTTAGCATATCAATGAATAGTGACATGAAGTCAGTATCTCTCATTAAGATATCCATGTTCACTGCAAGACACAACACAAGACAAAGCCTAATGTCAGACAAAACTCTCCTAATCTTGTTACAATATAGGCCTCAATCTAGAAGCAGTATAGGCACAAGTTTGTCTCTTACCTTCGTTCTTACGATCGGCGCGTCCAATGCTCCTTCCTCCGCTCACAGATCGTACGTAATACGCACGCGTGTTACGCTTTATACACACTGCACATGCGTGTAACTCCGCCCGCCCCTGACGTTCTTTCTAGTCTATTCCCCGCCCCTTTTCATTCGGCGCAGTGGGGGAAGAGCATGATGGCGGAGTTACAGCAGGTGCGTGCTAATTCTAGCAACGAGGAGGAGGAAAGCCCGGATCCAGGCACGTCACGATCCAGAAGGAGACGTTTTAAGGCCACAAATATGTCGTTTGGGGAGATGTTGGAGATGGTGTACATCATGAGGAAGTCCGACTATGACGGAAAATATGGGCCTTACCCCAACCCGAACATCCGAAAGGCCAAGATCATGGTGAAAGTGGTCAGGAGTCTTGAGAGGAATTTCGGGGTCCGAAGATCAAAAGATCAGCTCAGGAAACGGTGGTCGGACCTGAAGTTGAGAGAGCCAGAGCAGTACCGAAAGATCCGGAGAGTGCTGCAAAAAAGTAAGTAGTTGTGCTGTGTTCCTATTCTTTCTGTCTTTATTCCGTTCGTGCTGCTCCATATGCTTTTATTAATTGTAACGTTTAAAAGGGCAACTTTAATGTTCATGGGCCCATTATTCGTTCGTATCAAACATTTTTCTTTCGGCCTCTAGAACACCATTGTTTAGGCCATATGCATTTTCCCACATTTTTTTGGGGCCTACTTGGATGCCAAATATTTGTTTGTGTAGATGGGTTTGTTACTAGAATGAAATGCCAACTAGATTGTGTGTAAGGAGAGGACACTGAGCAGCTGTTTTCACATCTGGACACTGGAGCACTAGTGTGGGACACAAGAACACCATTTTTATTAGGGGGGCCACACAGGTGCTCCAGTGTATACTATAGGGGGGTCTCCATCTGTGAAGCTTGTACCAAACAGGTAAAGTATTGCAGCTTGACAAAGGACACTAAAAAATATACATCTTGGAACTCGGCTAAAATAGACAATTGTACCCCACTTCCAAGCAATGTTTCCTATTTCTATAGTTCTGCCATCAAATATCTGTGTGCTAAGTATACCATTTTTGTTTTACATAGGGGAGAAAAGACTCGGAGGACACCCCTCATCTGAGGAGACCATAGACCCCCCACCTCTGGAAGAAGGGGAAATACCAACCCAAGAAGCTGAGCAGGAGGAAGAAGAAGACGTGGTGGAGATTGGCACCACAACAGGTGAGTGTCTGCGACCACAGACTCAGGTAAAAGAGATGGATGGTGGCAGATTTTTGAGACCTTTTTTTTTGTTCTTTATCTCTTTTTAGGTGATCGTGATGTGAGGGATCCAGAACGCTTTACATCTGAAAGTGCCCAGATACTGATCGGGGAGATCATGGGGTGTAATCTCGAATTGCACAACATACAGCAAAAAATCAGTGATGTTATTAAAAAAAATAATAACATCATTGATGTTTTGGGGCGAATTTAAACCCCACAAAAATCACCTGTTTTATCGTACCAAACTTTTTTCAATGTTTAGAAAAGCCAAATTTGGAGGATGCACACAGTGTGCCAACATGTGCTATCTGCCATCACGGGAGATCAATGGACGCGTTTTGGGGGGGCAACCCCTTCCTCAATTATAAAGTAGCATTGAGGAAGGGCTTGCTCCCCCCAAACACGTCCCTTGATCCCCCCTGATGGCAGATAGCACATGTGGACATTTGTAAATTGGTGTGCATCTTCCAAATTTGGCTTTTCCAGGGGTGATTTCCCCCCATCTGAACGCTATATCAAACCCAGTTCCTAAATACTGATGTCTGATATAGCCTTCAGGTTTTACCTAATGTGAACTTTGTAAGTTCAAGTTTTTTGGCTTTCTTGTTGGTTTTACACAGGCCTGTTTTATCTGAAATGGATATTTTGATTTTTCATAATGCTACTGCAAACATTGTTATACAACAAACATGTTGGTTTGTTTTAAAAACCTTTGGTAAATGCGCATGTGATTGTGCAGGTATAAAAAAGTGCCTTACTCAAGAATGTGTGGATTATTGTCTCAACACTACAATACTTTTGGGGTGATGTAATTGTTGTTTTATGCACAAATGGGGGTTATTTCCTAAGGGCAAATCCTCTTTGCACTACAAGTGCAGGTTCAGTGCAGTTGCAAGTGCACTTGTAGTGAAATGTGTTTTTGCATTTAGGAAGTACCAGCCAACACTGTTTTTTATAAGGTTACCCAATCACGACATTTTCTGCACTCAACACATTTCTGTCAGGGTCAGCTAAAACAAACACAAGCAGTAAATGTCCACCAAGAATTTCTTTTGGTTGTTTTTTATTTGAAAAAGGTGTCACATATTGTCTGGCATATTGATAGCCCCCCTACCCGCAAAGAACTCCAGGTATCGTAACCGGACATCACGGGCATTCAGGGAGGGCAAGCCAGGGCGGCCGCTTTCAAGTGCCGTCATTGTTGATGTATTTGGGATTACGGCCTCAGGCCCAACTGAGCCAGCATAGTTGGCTGAATGTTTTCATAGAAAATTATGGAGAACACAGCAGGCAAGTATTATATGGTTCAGTTTATACTCCGCCATATGGATGGGTGTCATAAATAATCGGAACCGGCTGGCCAGGATTCCAAATGTGTTCTCCACCACTCTTCGGGCTCTGGCCAGCCGGTAATTAAAAACCCTCTGTTCCGGGGTGAGGGTCCTCATCGGGAATGGCCGCATCAGGTGGTCCCCCAGCGCAAATGCTTCATCAGCAACGAACACAAATGGGAGACCTTCAACATTGTCCTCTGGAGGTGGCAAGTCCAAGCTGCCATTCTGGAAATGCCTGTAGAACTCCGTCTGGGTGATCACTCCACCATCGGACATCCGGCCATTCTTCCCCACGTCCACATACAAGAAGTCGTAATTAGCCGACACCACCGCCAACATCACTATACTATTAAACCCCTTGTAATTATAATAGTACGACCCCGAGTTGGGTGGTGGGACGATGTGGACGTGTTTCCCATCAATTGCCCCTCCGCAGTTAGGAAAGTCCCACCGCTGGGCAAAGTGGGAGGCCACAGTCTGCCATTCCTGTGGCGTTGAAGGAAACTGTTGAGGAAAAAACAATAAACATTACTATTTTTTCACAGAAACCTGGCAAGCAGATTAGACACAAACATTATGGGTCAACCTCCAGATAGCATTTATTAAAGGGAATTTAACAACAACAAAGTATAAGGTACACCTATCATATTCCCCCCCCCCCTCTCATGGGCCATTTCTAACATTATAGGGGGGGGGGAACTCTTGGACAGGTAACCCTCTTCACTTCATTGAGAGATGAATGCCTAAATACAGGGTATTACTTGGAACAGCCCCTCCTTAGTTACACTATTGGCAGCCCACTGGACAGGTAAGAAGTGTCATAATACAAAGATATAAATACACACTGTACACATTTGAGCACATTTGAACATTCTGCTATTACCTATCAAGATAATAATAGGATACAAAAACTTTAAACAGTACCATTGGAAAGTATACAGGCAGGCCCTTGCACTACATGCTTTGGGGAATTCATCCATAAATCTGACCAGTAAAGAGATGGGTATAGTGTGTATGGGTTTGGCAAAGTCAGCAGATAGATGATTGAGGATAGAGAATTGGGATCAGCTGACTTAGCAGTTGGGGGAGGGAGGGTTACAAAAAATTTGGGGACACCACAAAAAAAAGCCTCTGGCCCTCTGCCTGAATTTAAATCAAAAATAACATTTCAAAACATTTTAGGGGGTGTTTGGGGTAAAGCACTACTATGGAGCTGATAAAATACATTGTTAAGTAACTACATGAGGTGAATATAGGGCAGGAGACACCATGCTGGAGAGGTTATTGAAGGGCAAATATGTATGAAGGACCTAAAATAATAATTACATAAAAATCCAGCATGCATGAGGACAAAGGGGACATTCACAGCATATTACAATCATGGTAATTAGGGAATGAGGAAAGAAATACAATATATTATCAAACATTCAATACAATAAAATGTGATATAAAAGGATAAAAATCTTACCTTCATATACTCCTTCTGTAGGACCTGGATGATGGCAGAACAGGTCTCTGGGATAATGATCCCCAGAGCCTGGGGGGAGATGCCTGTCGAGAACTTTAAGTCCTGCAGGCTTCTCCCTGTGGCCAAATACCGCAAGGTAGCGACCAACCTCTGCTCCGGAGTGATGGCTTGCCTCATGCAGGTATCCTGCCTGCTGATATAGGGGGTCAGCGAAGCCAACAAACGGTGAAATACGGGGTCCGTCATCCTGAGAAAGTTCCTGAAATCATCAGGATTATTCTCACGGATCTCACGGAGCAAAGGCATATGACAGAACTGGTCACGCTGAAGCAACCAATTCTTGGTCCATGAACTCCTCCCCACCCTGTTCATGGACTGGACTTGTGTCAAGGTCAGGACCCCAACACCAAGCCCCCGCACAGCACGAACTCTACGAGGAGTACGCATACGAAACATGGCTAGAAAACGGTCGGCTGCTCAGAACGAAGTAACAGAACGCACTGAAGAACAGCAAGGCCTGTGAAGAGCGACCTGAAAAACAGCAACGAGCGGACAAGATCGCACAGAAAACTCCAATACGAACTGACTGCACGCACTGAAGAGCAGATACAAACCCACAAGCACAAACTGAACGGCAGAAAACGATCTGAAAGCCACGAGTCTGAAAAAGCGCGAATCGTCTCTCACCAAACTTTTACTAACACGAGATTAGCAAGATTAGCAAAAGGAGCCCAAAGGGTGCCTCGCTTGGTTCTGAACCGGCCTTTTCTAGTCTCGTCGTACGTGCTTGACGTCACCGCGTTCTTGGCGATCGGAAATTCCGACAACTTTGTGCGACCGTGTGTAGGCAAAACAAGTTTGAGCCAACATCCGTCGGAAAAAATCCGAGGATTTTGTTGTCGGAATGTCCGAACAAAGTCCGACCGTGTGTACGGGGCATTAGACTTAAAAAAAAAATCATCTCTTTAAGCCAGAGGATCGTAAGTGACGTTGGAGGTCGCTCCGTTCCTCCAAGGGCATGGAGCCAAGTAGGAGCCATCTTGCCCTCACTCGACTTTCTGCCTATAAATCCAGTGACGGCTCCAGTAAACCTGGAAAGGACCAGAAAGCAGCTGGAAGGGAAGGGGGACCTCTCCCGCTGCCTATAAAAGTGATATTGTGGTGAATCCGCCGGTGGGATCACTTGCATCAGAAAGCCGGCCATCTAACGAAAAAAAAAAAGATATTGGGATTATGCTGCACACAGAAGGCTTTTTATCTTAATGCATAGAATGCATTAAGATAAAAAAAAACTTCTGCCTTTATAACCACTTTCATCTATAATCTGACCCATTTTAAATAAAGCAAAACCTTACCTTGCAAACAATCTGGGCTGAAAACTCATATTTGGAGTCCCGTTTGGTATGCTGAGCCGTATCAGGTATCCAGGATAATATGTTTATCTTTGTCTAGTACTGTCTAATGCTATGAGAATTGTCTGATACCAAGTGTAATGTGGTCTCTGTACGGTCTCTGTATCTTGTATAATATGCAAAGTCTTGCTTGTTGACATACCTCATACCCAGATAGCAAGCAAATGAGCTGCAAGTTTGAAACTGACTTGCTAAGCTATTGCTAGACTTGCTAGGCTTCACAAATTTGTTGCACAATTGCAGCAAGTCTACATTGCATGACTCCAGATCAATTTTCTTTGCAAACATTCTGCAAGTCTGCTGCAAGTTCTGGTTCAGTTATGTTGTTCAATAGTCATCCCACCACAGGGGGCACTGTGGCTGCATTTTCATGCTGTAGACTTGCAGAGCTCTTGTTGTAGACTCACCACTGCAACTTTGCATCAAATGTCAATTAGAACATGTGCTTTAAGTGCTCTGCAAGTGTACAACTTGCCAGTGAAAATTTGCAGCAAGTTAACAGACGTACAAATCAACATCGCCACAAATTTGTGCCAAGTTATCCTTGCTATTTGGGTATTAACATGTACCTGAGTAGAGGCCCAAATGATGAGAGAGCTTCACTTACAGTTCTGGCCCAAACATCCCTGGAATGGAGAACAATGGAAGAGAGGGCACAGAATGGTATTGGTGCTGAATTGTCCAGTCCACAGGTACTTATTCCTTGTAGAAGGCTCTGGGTGTTGCTTGATTATGAACATTATTAATATGTCACCAATGGGTAGGTAGAAGATGTCACCGAAGAGCTGAGCTGCAGAATTAGTCACCACAGGGCAAAGTGCATGTAGGAACAGCAGCTGGCAGGAATACCAGGGGCAAGTGACAGAATGGGAACAAGGTCTGAGTCGAAACTGAAGTCAACAACTATAGAGACAGCAAGTTGAAAGTGTAGTAGACAGAGTCATGGTCATGAGGCAGGCCAAGGTTCCACTGAAGCGTCAGTAGAGTCAAATAATAGTCAGGAACTAGCCGAGTCAGCAACAGGAAGGCAAGACAGAATCAGCAACAGAAAGGCAAGACAGAATCAGATCTAGGACAGGCCAGGTCAGTAACGGACAGAGATATGAAGACAGGTCCAAGGGAAAGCCAGGTCAGCAGTCAAAAAGAGTGACAGAAGATCCAAAGGCAAGTCAGGTCAACAATGGGAAAGCAGAGTAGAAGAAGGTCCAAAGACAGGCTGGGTCAGCAACAGGCCGGGTCAGATAATCAATTTAACAAGTTCTTAGCTTAACTCTACTTGTTAAATAGACCTTCTGCAACAAAGGCTGGAATTGGGCGTGCACGTCCTTATGCATGCATGCCTATGTGTCCTGTGTGAATAAGCGTGATTGCATAAATGTGCATGCACATACAAGCACTTTGCTATGACCCTAAGTCCTTGGCCAACTTCTGATGCCATTCTGACTTTGGAAATGTGTGAGATAAATTAGGCTATTTTTTTACAGACAAAATGCTTAAACAAAAGACACCATCTTACCCTACCTCTGGTAATATTTGAATTATTTGAAACAAAACAAAAGAATTGTTGAAAAAAATATATAATATAAAAATAAAAATAATAATTAGGAATGAGTGGAGTTGCTTTGTCAAAATTAATTTAGCATGGAAATGACTGATTTCTCCATCTGTAAAATTTTGCACAAGTAGACATTTTTAATTTTGCTTATTGAGCAGCTTAAGCAAAATCTGTTTAAAGTGAAACTTTAAGGGCTCATTTACACTTGCTTCGGCTTTAACACACATTAATGCGCCTACCGCTTCAACATGCTTGTTTGATGTGTTATTGATGCTTCAGTGCTGCTTCAGTGGTGATTCGATGATGTTTCAGCGGTGCTTCGGTGGTACTTTGGTGACGCTTTAGTGATGCTTCAGTGGAGCTTCAATGATGCTTTAGGGGTGCTTCAATAATGTTTCGATGATGCTTTGGTGGTGCTTCAATGATGCTTCGGTGGTGCTTCAAGCAAGCTTTGTCATAGACTTCTATGGGGGCTTTGAAGACGCTTTGAAACACCACTAAAGGGACATGGGGTTTAATTTTTGAAGTGAAGCTGAAGCAAAGCAAAAGCATTGTGTAAACAGGACTGTAAGCTAACCATTTTATTTAGTGACAGTAGCTCTGACTGGCATTCATAGAGCTTTAACAAAGCGTGCCCGAAACATTGTTTTGAAGTGTAAATGAGCCCTAAGTAATAAATAAAATGGGTGAACAGGCAGAAATTTTAATGCAGAAAAGACATTATTTGTCTTTCCTTCATTAAAACCACCTACCTCCACCAGCAGCGGTGAATTCTGCACTCCGCTCACATTAGATCCTGATGGGACTGAACCAGCAGTGTTTTCTGTGCTCTGCTCACCTTAGCAATGTTTGTACCTTACTATTAAATCTTTGTATGCTGCTAAAAAAAAAAAAAAACACCTACCTGCCTGTCCACTCCTGTACAATGAGCTGTGCACGCACAGTTTACTGTAGAAATTCGGCAATGCTGGAGCTCCTGCGCATGTGCAGTAGTGACGTCATCCCCGCCTAGCCAGGACGGCGTACTGCTGGAGCCAAGGTGAGTATAGTTCCGCTTTAAGGAATAAGATCTCCAGTTTTTTTTTAATTATTTAGAGGGTACTTATCCCTTAATTTTTTTAATTTTATTTATTTTATTTTTTATTTATTTTTTTGCAGCTTGTAAAAAAAAAAATCTTAAGTAATAGGCTAATAAGGAGCTGTTTTAAAATCTGATTTCTTAAACCTCAGAACCTATTTAAGGACATTTAAATACACAAAAACTGAAAATTTCTATCAAATACTTACCGTAATTTTCCTTTCCTGATGGACCCCATGGCAGCCCACATGTGGATTAATCCTGCCCCCTCATATCTCATCGGACCCTTCTCCCATAAATCCTTGTTCCGGACCAGAGGACGTGTTCCATAATTTAGCCTGCTCCAGCCACTGGGAGGGAACACCTGCTGCCATGGAGTCCATCAGGAAAGAAAAATTACGGTAAGTATTTGATAAATTTTCAGTTTTCCTGACAGGCTCCATGGCAGCCTATGTGTGGGAAATAACTAGCCATACCACCACTTAGAGAATCTTGGCTTTTCCTGAGGTCTGAGCCTTATTGCTCCTCTGAAGAACTGCTGAGTAAGAGGGTGTCTAGCCCTGATAACACCCGTAAAGGCAAAAATTGCAGAGACTTGGACCCGCGGCGAGCTGACTGACAAGGAGAGATCCAAGCCCGATTGTAGCAAGCCCAGGATATCTTGTACCTTTGGGTTATTGCAAGACCCTGCAGTGGAAGAGGTGTAGGATGCTAATTTTTTCAGAATCCTCTGTTAGACCCTGTTGGTGCCGGCTCTTTTGGCATTTAATAACATGGAGATGGTCCTACTTGGACAGCCTAGGGTCTCCAGCCTTCCCCTCTCAAGAACCAGACCATCAGATGTAGATGGGCTGGGCATGGATGTAGAGTTGACTCTTGTAATAGGAGATCTGGTCTGGAGGGCAGAGGAACTGGGTCCAGGAAGCTGAGTTGCATCAGCAGGGGAAATCATGGCCTGTTTGGCCAGTATGGGACTATTGCCACTATCTCTGCTTCTTCCATCCTGAGCCTCAACAGAAACCGGAGAATGACAGGAACCGGGGGAAATAGGTCCTGTGGAATCGACAATGGTCTGTCAGAGCATCTACCCCCAAAGCCTGGGGACAATGAGACCTCGTGTAGTATTTCTCTAGTCTGAAGTTGCACGAGGAGGTGAACAAGTCTACTTCCGGAATGACTCCCAGGGACAGGACCCACTTGAAGACCTTGGGTTGGAGAGTCCACTCGTTGTTGTCTAGAGAAACTCTCAACATAAAATCTGCCTGAATGCTCTGGACTCCAGGGAGATAGACAACTGTCAGGTTGGCCAGGTTTTTCTGGGCCCAGGACATGATGGGCTTTACCCCCTTCAACAGGGAGAGACTGTGAGTACCGCCTGTCTCTTGATGTATGAGACTGTCATCATGCTGTCCAGTCTTAGGAGGACTGAGGCTCCTGTTGTTAAGTGGTTAAAGGCCTGTAGATCGCAGAACGCTGTCCGGAGTTCCAGAACATTGGAGACTATCCTGTGAGAAGGAAAGCTTAATATGCCTTGGGCTACCTCTGTCAAGCAGAGAGCGCCCCAGCCCCTGTTGCTTGCATCTGTTGTGATGGTGATTCAAGACACAAATGCAATGGAGTGACAGTTGAGGAGGTACCTCTGTTGTAACTACCAAGGAAGGCTCTCCCGCATGGATAAGGTTATTCAGATAGAGTGATCCCGAAGCCCTGGGTTCCATTGCTGGAAGAAGCCCTTCTGGAAGGGCCGCATTTTCCACTTTACCATGGGTGTTCTTGCTACCATGGTGTTGATGATTTGTAGGCATTATGAGGCTCGGAGATGAGAAATAGCTGGGACGTTTGGCCATATTGCCGCTTGCCTGCCAATGGCCAGGCTAGTAAGCTCTTCATGGCATTGCATAATATTGCCCATGTCCACCTGCTAATAGCTAGGATTGCTTGACTTTCAGAGAGGATCACCGTTAACCACCACAGTATCGCCATGCACATCGCCAAGCCTGGATTACAGAAAACTTCATAAAAGGTAAGACTTCATCTTGGTCCTAGGAGGAGGACAAAAAAGGAACACGGCCTCTGGCCCGGAACAAAGATTTATGGGAGAAGGGTCCTATGAAGGGGCGGGATTAACCCACACGTAGGCTGCCATGGAGCCTGTCAGGAAAATACTTTCATTTTAACTTTCCCATTGAGTCCAATGCATTTGCCAAAATAGGAACATGTTGCCAAAATAATGAAATGCTGCTCCCAATGTTGCTGGAATATTAGGGTAATAAAAAAATGTCAAATTTGATAATAATAACAATAATAACAAGACTAGAATGTGCATTTTCCACTATTGTCTCATTCTGAATGTTATTATTAACCATTAGGCCTCATACACACTAGATGTTTTTAACATGATTGTTAGGGGCATCTGGCTTCTTTTTTTTTTCTTATCTTATAACCCCTGCATTTTAGCCTATGTGTCCATGCACACAACCAGCGTGTGCAGATTTTGGCAGAAAAAAAAATGCTTGACATGTGTAAACGTGTTTAGCGCTTGAGCATTAATTCTTTTCAATGTCTAGAATTAATGATTATTCTGGCCAAGGAAATTAATTAATAGCCAAGCGCATGATGCGCCTAAGCACACCTTAACCACTTCAGCCCCGGAAGGATTTACCCCCTTCCTGACCAGAGCGTTTTTTGCGATTCGGCACTGCGTCACTTTAACTGACAATTGCGCGGTCGTGCGACGTGGCTCCCAAACATAATTGAAGTCCTTTTTTTTCCCACAAATAGAGCTTTCTTTTGGTGGTATTTGATCGCCTCTACGATTTTTATTTTTTGCGCTATAAACAAAATAAGAGCAACAATTTTGAAAAAAACACATTATTTTTTACATTTTGCTATAATAAATATCCCCCAAAAATATATAAAAAACACATTTTTTTTTCTTCAGTTTAGGCCGATCGTATTCTTCTACATATTTTTAGTAAAAAAAATCGTAATAAGCGTTTATTAATTGGTTTGCGCAAACGTTATAGTGTTTCCTAAATAGGGGATAGTTTTATGGCATTTTTATTAATAATTTTTTTTTTTACTAGTAATGGCGGCGATCAGCGATTTTTATTGTGACTGCGACGTTATGGCGGATATGTCGGACATTTTTGACACATTTTTGGGACCATTGTCATTTATACAGCGATCAGTGCGATTAAAAATGCACTGATTACTGTGTAAATGACACTGGCAGTGAAGGGGTTAACCACTAGGGGGCGGGGAGGGGTTAAGTGTGTCCTAGGGAGTGATTACTAACTGTAGGGGGATGGGCTGTGTGGGTGACGTAGCTGATCTCTGCTCCGATGACAGGGAGCAGAGATCGAGTAACCCTTGTCACTAGGCAGAACGGAGATGCTGTTTACAACGGCATCTCCCCGTTCATCCGCTCCGTGAGGCGATCGCGGGTATCCCCGCGGCGATCGAGTCCGCGGGACCCGCGACCCGACTCACGGAGCTCGCGGCCGGCGCGCGCGCGCGCTGCCGGTGGCGCGCACACACTGGCACGGCGGGAAATTCAAATAGACGTAAGGTACGCCCATTTGCCCAGCCGTGACGCTCTGCCGACGTACATCGGCGTGCGCCGGTCGGGAAGCGGTTAAAGAGGAGTTCCAGTCAAAAAAAAATTAAAAGTCAGCAGCTACAAATACTGCAGCTGCTGACTTTTAATTGGACACTTACCTGTCCCTGGGTCCAGCGATGCGGGGGATCGAAGCCCCGCTCGTCTCCCCCCTCTGTTCGGCGGCGCCGGCATTGCAACTGTGGGCGCCGGGCTGTGGCTTCACAGCCTGGCACCCACTGCGCATGCGCGAGCGGCGCCGAGCGCCGTGATTGGCCACTCTGTCACCTGGGACCTGTAATGGGTCCCAGATGATTGACAGGAGGGAGGAAGCAGAGCTGAGCCCTTCCTGTGCCGAGGGGGAAGTGATGTCACCAGCCCAGGCACTGGAAGAGGCAGACTACGAGGGACCTCCTAGCAACAGGCATTTAGAGGTGAGTAAAAAAAAAAAAAATATCCAAATTATTTTTGTATTTTTTTTTAGGATTTTTCATGTAGTTTTTTTTTTGGGTGGAACCCCACTTTAATGCATTGCGCACGTTTACAAGTGTCAAGCGTCTTTTCTGCCTAAACATTGCTGCCATAGGTAGCGAAATGTCCAGAGTGCATAAGGCCTTAAAACAAATACCGTACATAGATTTATAAACATATGAATAAATAAATAAATATGTGTATAAGTAGCACAAGCTTCACATATTCACAAATGTAACAACAGCATTTCAATTTAGGGAGAGAGGACAGAAAAGTGAGAAATACTGACACAAAGCAAAAAAAACAAAAAAAACTGTTTCAAAAAGTTTCTATGCTCCTGAGAATTTACTTTTACATTTGTACCAGATAATTAGTAAACTGACTCTTAATCGTGTTGTTAAGATGTAATTTTTTCACACCTTCTCTGACTTTGACACTTTGGAATTGAAAACTTTTCGTTTGCTCTTTGTTCCATTGTTCTTTAATCTTCTGCACTTTGCATTTAGTATCACTGAAATTTCGCACTTACTATGTCAATAACATCTGGCAAAATTGCCACCTATTAAGAGTAAGTGTTCTTTTTTTTCTCCGGTGAGAAATGATGGTATATTATATTGGTTTCCCTTGAGAGGCTAAGGAGACAATTTTAGAGCTGATAAATGCATTGCAGAATTCACCAGAATCACAGGAGAAGGTTAACGGAACTCAGGAACTTACAACTTTTTTCATTTTTATTATATAGATTTTTTTCTATATATGCTGTCAATTTGCTTAGGGGGGGGGGGGGGGGGGGGGTGATACAAAGGTGTATCAGCCAAATATGTATTTAGTCAAATATTTTTACATCAGATTCCATGACAGCATTCTATCTGGACAACAGACACACTTATTTCATTTTCCTTTTTTACAGTTTATAGTCTTTAAAGCTGAACTCCAGTCAGTTGAAAATGTTCACCTTGCAGGGCGGCCCCTCCGTACTGCAAGCATGATTGGCCACAAGTTTCCCTTGTTCTACAAGACCGGTCTCTGAAGCGGCTCCACTTCAGTGCTTGACCCGCAACAGCTCTTTAAACTCTTGCTTACTGAGCACTTAAACCCCCCTCTTGTCCAGACCAATTTTCAGCTTTCAGCGCTATCGCACTTTGAATGACAATTGCGCGGTCATACAACACTGTACCCAAATGAAATTTTTATCATTTTTTTCCCCACAAATAGAGCTTTCTTTTGGTGGTATTTGATCACCTCTGCGGTTTTTATTTTTTGTTAAAAAAAATGTACGAAGACCGAATTTTTAAAAAAAAATATTATTTTTTTTATATTTTGTTATAAAACATTTAAAACAGATCATTTTTCTCCTTCATTGATGTACGCTGATGAGGTGGCAGTGATGGGCACCGATAGGTGGCAGTGATGGGCACTGATGGGTGGCAGTGATGGGCACTGATGGGTAGCAATAATGGGCACTGATCGGTTACACTGATAGGCAGCACTGCTAGGTGGCGCTGATTGGCACCACTGGTGGGCATTGATAGGTGGCACTTGTGGGCATTGATAGGTGGCACTGGTGGGCACTGTGGGCACTGTCAGGTGGCAATGGCAGGTGGCACAGATGAGGCATAACTGCCTCTTCCTCTTCAGGACCGATGTCCCTTGCAGATGAGCTGGTGATCGGCTTTTTTTTCTCCTCACGCTATAAGCGTGAGGAGAAAAAAAGACGATTACTGAGCTTTTGTTTACATCATGTGATCAGCTGTCATTGGCTGACAGCTGATCACATGGTAAGGGGCCAGGACCAGCCCCTTACTCGGATCGGTGATCACCTGAGTCTCAGTTACTCGGAATGCACAGCACGCTATGCGTGCGCCCTGCAGGGCTCGCGCAGGGAGCGTGCACAGGGGAGGCCATCATATGACGGCCTCCCAGAAATTCAGGTCCGCGCTGTGGCCATCATTCGGCTATAGCGCGGACCTCAAGTGGTTAAAGTGATTGTAAAGGCTCTTTTTTTTTTGTTTTTTTTTTAAGTAACAAACATGTTATTACTTACTTCCTCTGTGCAGTTGGTTTTGCACACAGCAGCCCCGATCCTCCACTTCTGAGGTCCCTCTTTGCTTCTCCTAGCCCCTCCCACCTTTGAGTGCCCCTCAGCCAGCAGCTTGCTACAGGGGGCACACAAGCCAAATCAGAGCTGGGGACTCCTGCCTACCTTGCATGTGTAAAGAACAATGTGAAACCAATGATGTGATGTCTCTCTCATGGGCTGATCTGTAAGTATTAGTATATCTAAATACTCCCTAAGGGAACTTTTTTGTATCGTTCAGAAAGTTTTCCCTCCCTCATTTTTATAAAGGGTTTATTATATTTATATATCTGATTTTTCTGTACTTACAGTGAATGAATTTTTGCATCCATACTCCTGATGAGTGAACATGATTTACGAAACGCGTAGTTTTGAAAAACAAGTTTTTCTATTCATGTGATGCCAAGACAGTTCGGCTTTAATACAGCATGTACTCAGCTATGTATATGTATAATTATGTATCATCATTTTATACAGTGTATGTGTTCATGGTATATTTTTACCAATATGTCAGCCTTTGTATATGGTTATGTTTATGTCTTGAAAACATTATCAGGCATTTCTAGACCACGGAATTGCTTTTGATATAATAAAGGTTTTATCATATGTTTACTCCATGCACTCATTTTTGCAGCAATAAGCCTCATTTAACCACTTATCAACCAGCCGCCGCAGTTGCACTGCGGCAGAATGGCACAGGCAGGCAAATCGCCGCTATATTATGGCGGTTTCTAAGGCGGCCACTAGGCGCGCGCCCGCTGCTCAGCCCAGGAGCCGATGCGAGTGCCCGGTGGTCTCGATAACCGCCGGGCTCCCGCGATCGCTCGTAACATGGTGAGAACTGGGATCTGTGTGTATAAACCCGGTTCTCTGAGGGGAGAAGAGACTGATCGTCTGTTCATACAAAGTATGAACAGCGATCTGTCTTCTCCCCTAGTCAGTCCCCTCCCCCCCTTTAGAACACACATTAGGGAACACAATTAACCCCTTGATCGCCCCCTAGTGTTAACCCCTTCACTGCCAGTGACATTTTTGTATAGCACTGATCGCTGTGTTAATATCAATGGTCTCAATAATGTGTTAAAATTGTCCGATGTGTCCGCCATAATGTCAAAGTCAGGATAAAAATCGCAGATCGCCGCCATTACTAGTTAAAAAAAAAAATAATAACAATAAAAATGCTATAAATCTATCCCCTATTTTGTAGACGCTATACATTTTGCGCAAACCAATTAACGCGATTTTACAAAAAATATGTAGAAGAATACATATCGGCCTAAACTGAGAAAAAATTAGCTTTTTTTTAAAAAAAAAAAATGGGGATATTTATTATAGCAAAAAGTACAAAATGTTGTGTTTTTTTCAGAATTTTTGCTCTTTTTTTTGTTTATAGCGCAAAAAATAACAAAACCGCAGAGATGATCGAATAGCACCTAAAGAAAGCTCTATTCGTGGGGAAAAAAAAGGACGTCAATTTTGTTTGGGTACAACATCGCACGACTGCGCATTTGTCAGTTAAAGCGACGCAGTGCTGAATCGCAAAAAGTGCTCTGGTCAGGAAGGGGGTAAAATCTTCCGGGGCTGAAGTGGTTAAAGTCCCATTCTTTTCCTTTATTTCTATATCAATGGAGCATCAATGAGCACTGCAGGAGACACAGAGGAATGACACTTCTGGAAGTGTCAGTTTCCCGTTTTACTACGAGAGGTGATTTCGTGTATCCTCTTCCCTTCTTCTGCATCATGGCAGCTACTGCTGTGCAGATCCTCCCTCCTCCTCCTAGACGTCCAATAGGATCACCCGTCCTTTAAGCCAATCAGGTGACGGGTCTCAAGACCCGCTTCCTGATTGGCCGGGAGGAGGACCTGTGTGTTAATAGCGAATATTCATTCGCTATTGTCACACAACTAGGTGAGATCGGGGCACAGTGCTCTGCTCCCCGAGCCCACCCTTCTTTGAAGCCTATTAGAGCATCTGGCTCTAATCATGTACTTAAAAAAAACACCCCCCCGCCATTGGAATCCATGCGTCCGGCGCCCTGTAAGTATATCAGGGCGGACGAATGGATGGGGGGGTGGCGCCAGTACGCCCCTAATGGATGGGCCATCACTGCTAATAAGTTAACTTTAGGTGACCCTGTTGTTCTAAGAAGAAAAAAAAAAGCTACTTCCGGGTATAAAATGCATGAACTGCCCTTGCATACCTGCAGCATCTCTTTCCTGCTCTGCCAGAAAGTTGGATCGCTCTGACTGAGCAAAGATTTGGCACCTTCTTAAGGTGTTGGAACTTGCCTGCTTGCTTCCACCTTCAAAGATTCTCATCGGCCCATCGTTTTAAACACCTGCCCCATTATCCTATAGGAATGTGTGCAGGACAGGAAGAGGTGGGCAAGAAATTAAGAGGTCATTTTAATTAGAGTAAATGACAAAAAAAGTAATTAATTCAGATCAAGCCGGATGGAGCAAAAATTAATTTTGTTTTAATTTCGGAATTTTGGAACTATTTTTAAAATTTTTTTCATAATCACAGGTTTTGCACATTTAAAACCAATCCTTCTGATTTTGTTTAAGTTGAATTTTAGTGGAAGATTTATCCCTGTCTAAATGACCAGTCTGTACACCGAATCACTAAAATAAATCACCTAATAAAATATTCTTAAAACAACATGACTCTGACATTAGTAAACCACAAGGGAGGGAATAATAGATTAAAATTAATAATGCATTAAATTCAGGCAAGACTGGCAAGAAGAGAGGTAAATTTTAACCTGAAAGCAATCCAGTTGCATAGGTATACAGCAGATTCCCGCAAAAGAAGAAAACATATCAATTTGGCAAAAAGCTAAAAGCATTCTTACCTTTTGATTTATGTGCTGCTGTAATAGAAAGTAGTGTGTTACGCTCAAAGAATTTAGGTGTCAATAAAGCAATGTGCAAAAAAAAAAAAAAAAAAGTTTTGGCATGAGTCAAAAATAATTTGATATTTTAGAGGTTTTTCTTTAAAATTCATTCAATCGGACATTGTAGCTAATAGACCACTGATATGAATGACACATGGAGCCACATTTCAGAAAAAAAAAAAAAAAAGTTATGAAAAAAAAAAATACTGTTGCCTGTGGCAACCACTTAATTTCCATCTGTGATTTTTGTAGTCTAGTAGAAAAATGATTCACTATTGGCAACAAAAAATATTTCTTTTGGCACATCTTTAATACATCAGCCTCATTATCTTTTGAGGATGTGAACGCCTTATGTTAGGGTATAAGCCAATAAAGCAAATCATTTTACTAGTTCTAGTATTTTTCACCAGGCCTGTAAAAAAATACACACATTGCCAATGTTATTTAAGCCCAATTCCAACTTTTAGTTTGCTCCAGTGAAAATAATAAATGCAACTCCCACTGCAACTCTCACCTCCTCTTTGGTGCTACGTAAAAGGGTACTCCAGTGGTACAGCATCTGCCCCCCTATGGGCTGGCTGACACCCAGCTTCATTCAACCCACTATTGCAACAATAAGGTAAATATCAACCATTCAAATAAAATCACTGCACTACTCTACACACAATGAGGATTTTTTTTTTTTTTTTAATATCCAATACTAAATGAATAAAAACAGTGCTTGGTTGCCTCTACTTATTGACATGCGTTCCCGCACCCAAAATAAACATAAAAACAATAAGTGCAGCGCAACATCACTAAAAAAATGAATGTGTAGAAACTGGTCACTTTATTACACCTGTTTAATTACTTGGTAACACAAATTGCTAATCAGCCAATCACGTGGCAACAACTCAATGCATTTAGGCATCTAGACGTGGTGAAGGCGATTTGCTGAAGTTTAAACCGACCATCGGAATTGCGAAGAAAGGGGATTTAAGTGACTTAGACGGGCTGGTCTGAGTATTTCAAAAACTGCAGATCTACTGGAATTTTTATGCACAACCATCTCTCGGGTTTATAGACAATGGTCCAAAAAAAGAGAAAATATCCAGTAAACGGCAGTTGTGTGGACGAAAATGCCTTGTTGATGTCAGAGGTCAGAGAAGAACGGGCAGACTGGTTCCAGATGATAGAAAGGAAACAGTAACAGTAACAGTAACTCAAATAACCCCTCGTTACAACCAAGGTATGCAGAATACCATCTCTGAATGCACAACACATCGAACCTTGAAGAAGATGGGCTACAGCAGCAGAAGACCACATTGGGTGCCACTCCTGTCAGCTAAGAACAGGAAACTGAGGCTACAATTTGCACAGGCTCACCAAAATTGGACAATAGAAGATTAGAAAAATGCTGCCTGGTCTGATGAGTCTCAATTTCAGATGCGACATTCAGATGGTAGGGTCAGAATTTGGTGTAAACAACATGAAAGCATGGATCCATCCTGCCTTGTATCAATGGTTCAGGCTGGTGGTGTAATGGTGGGGGGGATATTTTCTTGGCACACTTTGGGCCCCTTAGTACCAATTGAGCATCGTTTAACCACTTGCTTACTGGGCACTTAAACCCCCCTCCTGTCCAGACCAATTTTCAGCTTTCAGCACTGATGCACTTTGAATGACAATTGCGCGGTCATACAACACTGTATCCAAATGAATTTTTTATCATTTTTTTCCCCCACAAATAGAGCTTTCTTTTGGTGGTATGTAATCACCTCTGCAGATTTTAAAAGACTAAATTAATTTTTTTTTTTTTTTTTTTAAATATTTTGTTATAAAATTTTGCAAACAGGTAATTTTTCTCCTTCATTGATGTATGCTGATGAGGCGGCACTGATGGGTGGCAGTGATGGGCACTGATGGGTGGAAATAATGGGCACTGATCAGTTACACTGATAGGCAGCACTGCTAGGTGGCACTGATTGGCACCACTGGTGGGCATTGATAGGTGGCACTGGTGAGCACTGTGGGCACTGGCAGGTGGTAGGTGTTAATGGTAGGTGGCACTGGCAGGGGGTACTGGTGGGCACAGATGAGGCATAATTGCCTCTTCCTCTTCAGGACCGATGTCCCTTGCAGATAAGCAGGTGAACGGCTTTTTTTTCTCCTCACGCTGTCTGCGCTGTGGCCGTCATTCGGCTATAGCGCAGATGGTAAGTGGTTAAACGCCACGGCCTAGCTGAGTATTGTTGCTGACCATGTCCATCCCTTTATGACTACAGTGTACCCATCTTCTGATGGCTCCTTCCAGCAGGATAATGCACCATGTCACAAAGCTCCAATCATCTCACCACTGGTTTCATGAACATGACAATGAGGTCACTGTACTCCAATGGCCTCCACAGTCACCAGATCTCAATCCAATAGAGACCCTTTGGGATGTGGTGGAATGGGAGATTTGCATAATGGATGTGCATCCCACAAATCTGCAGCAACTGCATGATGTTATCATCTCACTATGGACCGAAATCTCTGCGGAATGTTTCCAACACCTTGTTGAATATATTCCATGAAGAATTAAGGCAGTTCTGAAGGCAAAAGGGAGTCTAACCCGGTACTAGCAAGGTGTACCTAATAAGTGGCTGTTGAGTGTATATAGGTATCAATCATGTAATATCAAAACCTAATTAAAATGCTTTACATAAATGTGATCATAACCCTCTATATATATACGCACAAGCCATCAAACATGAGTCAGAGTACAAAGAAAATATATATGTAAGTGATATAAATGTGCAAAAATGAAATAAGGTGTACAAATAAAATGAACTGAAATGAAACTGAACAAAGTCCACATCAATAAAAAATAAATGTCCTGCATTAATATTGCATACACGCTCTAAAAACAAACAGGCCCATATTCTAAATCTCCTGTGCAGAAAAACAGCATATTATGCAGGAGTGCTCCACCTCTGTGTATCCACCACCAGTCTCTGCTGCCTCTTACCTCCACGGCTGACCTACACAATGGTAAGGGCTGTCCCAAATACCGGAGCGTATAATGCTGAAGCAATCCTCCAAAGGGTAGGTGAGACCAACTCCTCAAACAATGCCTCAGGAAACATACCATCCAGCAGGGAAGATTAAACAAAAAACCTTCCATAGTGTAATATGTTCAGATAAAACCATTTAATCAGTAAGAGATTAAATAATACTCACAAACAAAGTGCAATATGAATTCAGTACACAAGATTGATAGGCAAAAAAATTTACAAATGCATTGCCACCTTAAGCATGGACAAATTGAGAGGATATGTCAAAATGGCCGATCCATGACTTCCGCGCACGATGACGTCACGTGGCTCCGATCTGACGCATTTCGTCACGTAATACAGAGACTTTCTCATGGGGAAAAAAAAAGGAAAAGCACCAGAATTTAAACAAAAAGCAGTGGTTATGGGTATGATTGCAAGACAAATATTCATATTGGGGTGGGGGCTAAGGGCCAGTTTACTGCCTTTCAAATTTTAGAAAGGCCAGTTGCCCACTATGGTGAGTGGAAGTAGAAAATGCCTCAAGCTTGGTGGGCAGTGGGAGTAAAAAAATTACATAGTGCCTGTGGTCAGTAGAAGGAGGAATAGTGTCCCAATATTAGTTTCAGTGGAAGAAATAGTGCCCCATCTTGGTATAAGTGGAAAGAGTAGTGCCCCGTCAATCCCGTCATATGTATTAGTGGGAGGAATAGTGCCTCATCGTTGGTGTCAGTGGAAGAAATAGCACCCCATCGTTGGTTTTAGTGGAAGAAATAGTGCCCCATCAATGGTGTCAATGGGAGGGATAGTGCCCCACCATTGGTGTCAATGGGAGGGATAGTGCCCCACCATTGGTGTCAGTGGGAAAGATAGTGCCCATTGTTGGTATCAGTAGGAGGTATAGTGCTCCATTGTTGGTGCTAGTGGATGTAATAGTGCCCCATCATTGGTGTCAGTGGGAGGGATAGTGTCCCATCATTGGTGTCAGTGGGAGGGATAGTGTCCCATCATTGGTGTCTGTGGCAGGAATAGTAGCTATTGTTTGTATCAGTGTGAGGAATAGTGCTCCATCTTTGATGTCAATGGGAGAAATAGTTTTCCAACATTTACATCAGTGAAAGGAATTATGGCCCATCATTGGTGTCAGTGGAAGGAATAAATTCTGGATGGTACCTCTGAACACTGCTACACCCTTTCCAGCAAATTATGCAATAAAAAACAGGGATTTTTAGTTCACATATATTGCAATACATGTTTAAGCTGACCAAAGTAAACATCCCTTGTAATAGAAAAAAAAAAACATGACAGGGCCTCTTTAATGTGAGATTTGGGGTCAAAAAGACCTCAGATCTCACATTTACACTAAAATGCAATAAAAACCATTGGGCGGAAGTGACGTTTGATGTCGCCTCCGCCCTCCAATGGAGTGGAGCCGAATGGGGGCCATCTTTCCCTCACTCGGCATCCAGCCTGTGAGGGGAGAGGACCCGATCGTCTCCGCTGCTACCGATGGCTCCGGAACGTGGCGGAGACGACCGGAGCACGGCGGAAGGGGGCCCCTCTCCCGCCCCCGATAAAAGTGATCTTGTGGTGAATCCGTCACTGAGACCACTTTTATCTGAAAGCCGACCGCCCGCAGAAGAAGAGGATACTGGGGTTATGGCAGCTGGCTGCTGCCATAACAATGGTATTCCTCTTCAAACAGCCGCCGTATAATGACGGCGAGTGGTTGGCAATACATGTGAACTAAATATCCCTGTTTTTCATTGCATAGTTTGCTGGGAAGGGTGTAGCAGTATGCAGAGGGTCCATCCAGAATTTGTAGTGGAAATGTGTGTAGTCCACCTGTGTGTAATTTAAATGATTGCAAAGTCTTGTTTTACCAAAACAAAACAAATAACAAACATGTTATACTTACCTCCTCCATTCACCTGGTTTTGCACAGAGCAGCCCGGATCCTCCTCTTTTCTGGACCCTCTTCGCTGCTACTGGCCCCTCCCTCCTGTCGAGTGCCCCCAGCAGCTTGCTATGGGGCACCTGAGCTGAGTCACAGCTCCGTGTGTCCATTCAGACATGAAGCCCCACCCCCTCTCTCCCCTGATAGGCTAACTGACTTTGATTGACAGCCTCGGGAGCCAATGGCGAGAGAGATGGGGCTCAGGTAAGTAATTAGGAAGGTGCTGGGGAGGCTGCTACACACAGAAGGTTTTTTATCTTAATGCATAGAATGCATTAGGATATTAAGATAAAAAAACCTTCTGCCTTTGCAACTCCTTTAATCTCTGTATAAACACAGCTGTTCTGTGAGGCCATCAGAGGTTTGTTAGAGAACCTTAGTGAACAAACAGCATTGTGAAGGCCAAGGAACACACCAGACTGGTCAGGGATAAAGTTGTGGAGAAGTTTAAAGAAGAGTTAGGTTATAAAAAAATATCCCAAGCTTTGAACATCTCACAAAGCACTGTTCAATCCATCATCCGAAAATAGAAAGAATATGGCACAACTGCAAACCTACCAAGACATGGCCGTCCACCTAAACTGACAGGCCGGGCAAGGAAAGCATTAATCAGAGAAGTAGCCAAGAGGCCCATGCTAACTCTGGAGGAGCTGCAGAGATCCACAGCTCAGGTGGGAGAATCTGTCCACAGGACAACTATTATTCCGCGTACACACAATCGCACATTCCGACAACAAAATCCATGTTTTTTTTCTGACGGATGTTGGCTCAAACTTGTCTCGCATACACGCGGTCACACAAATCTTGTCGGAAATTCCGAACGTCAAGAACGCGGTGACATACAACACATACGACGAGCAATGAAAAAATGAAGTTCAACAGCCAGTGCGGCTCTTCTGCTTGATTCCGAGCATGTGTGGGACTTTCGGAATTGTGTACACACGATTGGAATTTACAACAACGGATTTTGTTGTCGGAAAATTTGAGATCCAGATCTCAAATTTTGTTTGTCGGAAATTCCGATGGAAAATGTCCGATGGAGCCTACACACTGTCGGAATTTCCGACAATGAGCTCCCATCGAACATTTCTCATCGGAAAATCTGACCATGTGTATGCGGCATTAGTCTTGCACTCGAGAAATCTGGCCTTTATAGAAGAGTGGCAAGAAGAAAGCCATTGTTTAAAGAAAGCCATAAGAAATCCCATTTGCAGTTTGTGAGAAGCCATGTGGGGGACACAGCAAACGTGTGGAAGAAGGTGCTCTGGTCAGATGAGACCAAAATCAAACTTTTTGGCCTAAAAGCAAAACTCTGTGTAATGGAAAGCTAACACTGCAGATCACCCTGAACACACCATCCCCACAGTGAAACATGGTGGTGGCAGCATCATGTTGTGGGGATGCTTTTCTTCAGCAGGGACAGGAAAGCTGGTCAGAGTTGATGGGAAGATGGATGTAGCCAAATACAGGGCAATCTTTAAAGAAAACCTGTTAGATTCTGTAAAAGACTTGAGACTGAGGCAGAGGTTCACCTTCCAGCAAGACAATGACCCTAAAAATACAGCCAGAGCTACAATGGAATGGGTTAGGTCAAAGCACATTCATGTGTTAGAATGGCCCAGCCAAAGTTCAGGCCTAAGTCCAACTGAGAATCTGTGGCAAGACTAGAAAATTTGCTGTTCGTAGACGCTCTCCATCCAATCTGACAGGGCTTGAGCTATTTTGCAAAGATGAATGAGCAAAATTGTCACTCTCTAGATGTGTAAAGCTGGTACAGACATCCCCAAAAAGACTTGCAGCTGTAAATGCAGGTCTTGAAAGGTGGTTCTACAAAGTATTGACTCAGGGGGGCTGAAAACAAATGCACGCCACACTTTTCACATATTTGTTTGTAAAACATTTTGAAAACCATTTATCATTTTCCTTCCTTCCATTTTCCTTCCACTTCACAATTATGTGCCACTTTGTGTTGGTCTTTCACATAAAATCCCAATAAATTTTTTTTTACGTTTTTGGTTGTAACATGACAAAATGTGGAAAATTTCAAGGGGTATGAATACTTTTTCAAGGCACTGTAGATATCTTACCTACGAATGGGGATGACGGAGCATTCACTGATATAAATAAATTGTGTATAATGGGTGATTGGTGTCCTGAACCCATTGAAAAAGCATATCATCTTAACAGACTTCACTTGCTTCTACAGGCCCATATATTATAGAAAATTATTTTTTCATCCCATTGGTGCATCAAAAAAAAAAAAATGTAGAAATTAAAATGTTACTGATTTTTTGTTTGACCAAAGTCTTGCTTTGGAAATGGAGGAATGCCAAGCACTGGCGGGTGTGTTAAGCATTGGAAACCATTGTTGGAAACCAATTGAAGTCTTGTCTGAGTGAATCACTGACATGGAGCATGAACCTTCCACGATGTGGCAGAGGGATGTCCCGGATCGGCAAATGATGGATTCATGCCCATGCATTACACATAGCACAACTAATGATGTGAGAGGCTAATTTACAGAGGTTTTCACATTAAATATATCTAAAGGGAGGCCATAAATCAGTCATCCGCTAGGTACAAATGTATGAGCTTTCAGAACTGATGCTTTATTGACATATTACTTAACGGAACTCTAAAATCCCAGTGGAGCAATGACTCAGGAGAGAATGTAAATTAATAAAGTATATTATTTTTACTGATAAAAAAAAAACGTCTTAGACAATTTACATATTTGGCTTGAATTTGAAATAAATTTTCATGTTCTTATACAGTTACTTTTCCAATAGTATTTGAAAACAGACAAACAACAACAATAATAATAACATCAATTATACTAATTTTAATATTTTTTTGCATTCATTATTTTTTAAATAATAATAATAAAAATAATAATAACTTAATAATTAAAATAATAATTTTAAGGTTGATTATATTATTAAATTATTTGTTATAATTACTATTAAATCTATTAGTATTTCATAATATACTTTTTCTTACTACCTTGATGCATTCTCTGCATTAAGATAAAAACCTTCCAATGTCTGTGCAGCCCCCTCCCTAAACACTTACCTGACACCATTCTCGAACCAGTGCTCTCCCTGCCGGCAGCCCCCTGTGCTCTCTTTCTGCATTTGTGGGCTTTGTTGTGCATCCAATCCTGTGAGGAGGGAGCGGAGGGCAGGGCCAAGTCACTGTGTGTGTGTGTGTGTGTGTGTCTATTATTATTATTATATACGATTTATATAGTGCCAACAGTTTGCACAGTGCTTTGTAATGTAGAGGGGGGACAGCACAATTACAATACAGTTCAATACAGAAGGGACAGGAGGGCCCTGCTCATGAAGCTTACATTCTAAAGGGACGGGGGAGGTGTTACAAAAGGTAATAGCTACATGTTTTGATGGGGGTGGCTTGGGTACAGTTCTTAGGTGGGTGTGGGATAGGCTTCCCTGAATAGATGAGTTTTCAGGGATCTCCTAAAGGTGGACAAGGTAGGGGCTGATCGGACATACTGGGGCAGGGAGTTCCAGAGGATGGGAGAGGCACTAGTGAAGTCCTGGAGGCAAGCGTGGGAGGAGGTAACAAGGGAGCTAGAGACCAGGAGGGCCTGGGAGGAATGGAGGGGACCATTTGGGCAATATCTGCAGATGATGTTGGTGATGTAGCTGGGGGCGATGTTGTGGATGGCCCTGTATGTTGTGGTTAGTATTTTGAATTTTATACGGAAGTGGAAGCTAGTGAAGGGATTGGTAAAGAGGGGCAGCAGTCATGGATCGGTTAGTGAGGTGTATTAGTATAGCAGCAGCATTCATAATCGACTGAAGGGGGATAGCCTGTGTAAGAGTAGGCCATTAAGGAAAGAGTTGCAGAAGCCGAGGCGGGAAATAACCATGGAGCGAATAAGCTGCTTCTGGAGATGTCACGGAGGTTAAGGCGGCACAATTTAGCCAGTGATTACACCCAGCACCCTGGCATGTGTGGAAGGACCAATGGTTGTGCTGTTGATCTTAATGGTAAAGTCATGGGGAAGGGACCAGGAAGGAGGAAATATAACAAGCTCAGTTTTAGAAAGATTGAGTTTGAGAAAGTGGTGTGACATCCATACCGATATGTCAATCAGTAATGCCGCGTACACATGGTCGGACTTTTCGTCTACAAAAGTCCAACAGCCTGTCCGACAGACTTTCGACAGACTTTTGGCGGACTTTTGGCGGACTTTTGGCGGACTTGCGGCAGACTTTCTTACGAGCGGACTTGCCTACATACGATCACACAAAAGTCCGACGGATTCGTACGTGATGACGTACATCGGACTAAAATAAGGAAGTTGATAGCCAGTAGCCAATAGCTACCCTAGCATGGGTTTTTGTCCGTCGGACTAGCACACAGACGAGCGGATTTCTGGGTCCGGCGTAGTTACGACGTAAAGATTTGAAGCATGTTTCAAATCTAAAGTCCGTCAGATTTGTGGCTGGAATAGTCCGCTGAAAGTCCGCTGAAAGTCCGGGGAAGCCCACACACGATCGGATTGTCAGCCAGCTTTAGTCCTTCGGCGTCCGTCGGACTTTTGTAGACGAAAAGTCTGACCGTGTGTATGCGGCATAAGTTTGTGATCCGTGAGGAGATTGAGGGGGTGAGGTGAGGAGTGGAGAGATAGATCTGGGTGTCGTCAGCATAGAGGTGGTATTGGAAGCCATGGGAGGTTATCAACTGGCCCATGGAAGAGATATAGAGAGAGAATAGGTGGGGCCCAAGGATGGAGCCTTGGGGTACCCCAACAGAAAGAGGAAGAGGAGCGAAAGAGATGGAGTTGTAAGTGACACTGAAAGTGCGCTGAGATAGGTAGAATGAGAACCAGGATAAAGGAGAATCAGGGAGGCCAAGGGAGTGGAGTTTGCTGAGGAGAAGCAGGTGGTCAACTGTGTTGAAGGCAGCAGAGAGGTCCAAGATAATGAGTATGGAATACTGGCCATTGGTTTTAGCAATTATTAGGTCGTGGTGAGTTTTAGTAGGGCGGTTTCAGTGGAATGTTGTGGGTGGAAACCGGACTGTAGGGGATTGAGAAGGTTGTTGTCAGTGAGGTAGCAACTCATTTGGTTGTGGACAAGGCGTTCGATGAACTTGGAGGCAAACGGGGGCAGGGAGTTGGGTCTTAAGTTATTCAAACAGGTGGGGTCAAGTTAGGGTTTTTTAAGCATGGGGGTGACCAGTGCATGTTTGAACGGGGAGGGAAAGGTGCCAGAGGAGAGGGAGAGTTTGAAGATGTGGGTAGGGAGTTTAGGATAGATCCATAGTCTTTGGATGCACACAGCTCATCTCAGGAGCGGTGCCTGCACAAGTACCCCTATAGCAAGCGACTTGCTATGGGGACATTCGGAGAAGAGGAGGAGCAAACCGCGATGGCAGTGGACCCTAGAAGAGGAGGATCGGGGCCAATTTGTTCAACATCATTGCACAGTGCAGGAAAGTATAACATGTTTGTTATTTTAATCAAACGGTAGCTTTACAATCACTTTAGGGGCCAATGCACACATGTGCATCGTAGCAATGTAAGCTAAAATGTACATTCTCATAATGCACAGCAAAGCACCTGCCCTATGTGTGGTGTGCTGGTGTACCATACATTGCGAATGGCACCCCAATGAACTATAAATTAGAGTGCAAAGCATGACAAACCACAACATTGTGATATGCTGCATTGTGGGAAAAAGGGTCATGTGCATTTTTCCAACCATTTTGGTACTTGCACAATTAATGTGTTGCTGGTTTAAGTTGCACACTAATGCCGTGTACACACGGTCGGACTTTTCAGCTACAAAAGTCCGACAGCCCGTCCGACAGACTTTCGACTGACTTTTGGCGGACTTTCAACGGACTTTCTAACGACCGGACTTGCCTACACACGATCACACCAAAGTCTGACGGATTCGTACGTGATGACGTACACCGGACTAAAATAAGGAAGTTGATAGCCAGTAGCCAATAGCTGCCCTAGTGTCGGTTTTTGTCCGTCGGACTAGCATACAGACGAGTGGATTTCTGGGTCCGGCGGAGTTATGACGTAAAGATTTGAAGCATGTTCCAAATCTAAAGTCCGTCAGATTTGCGACTGGAAAAGTCCGCTGAAGGTCCGATGAAGCCCACACACGATCGGATTGTTCGCCGGATTTGGTCCGTCGGCGTCCGTCAGACAAGTCCGGCCAAAAAGTCTGACCGTGTGTACGTGGCATAACACTCACACTAGCATTACACCATTGATCATTCAGCTGCTGGGCTCCACACTTCCCACAATGCACACACAGGAGGAGAGGGGCAGGAGAAGAAGGAGCAGATCATCTCTCTCCTCTCCCATCTGTGTGAGGGAGTAGGGATGGGGAACTGTCAGTGCAGGCTCTGGGCTGTATGAGAGAGATGCTCTCAGCTCAGAGTCCTGCTGAGGAGTACTCATAGGTGGCACTGATAGGCGGCATTGATGAGCACTGTTAGGCAGTACAGATAAGCACTGATATGTAGCACTGATGAGCACTGATATCAGTGTAAACAATGTACTGACAGTCTTGCTGGTTAACAGCTCTCCTTTCTTCATACAGACACAGCGTGGGAGGAAAAGACTGCCGATAACCGGCAAGTCTGTTTACATGTGATCTGCTGATCACATGGTAAACAGCCGCTGTGATTGGCCCTTTACTGTGATCTGTGATCAGCTGAAACACACAGTAGTCACAAAGCCTGTTGGATGTGTGCCCCAGGGGGCACATGGGAGGCAGGAATTTGGGAGGATGTCCATGGTCTTCCTTCCAGAACTGGAAGCCCGGGGCTCAGATGGAAGAGGGGGAAACCCTTTGTGGTTTCTTGCACCGGGGCCCAAAAGGTTCTGGTTATGCCTCTGCTGCTCAACATCCCTTTAACCCAGCCAGTGTCATTAGTACAGTGACAGTGTACAGTATTATCACTGATCACTGTATTAGTGTCACTAGGGACATCAGCTAGCGTCAGTTAGTTTCCCTTCCAGCCAGTGTTAGTTACCGCCAGTCCCTGATTGCCCACCAATGTATTCAAAAACCATACTCCTGCACTCGCAATGGTTAAACAAGAGGTACACAGTGTAAGGATTCTTTCTTAGTGCCAGTGGTCTTGCTACCCCATTAGGACAATGGGTGTCCTTATAGACTGAAAGACAACAGAAGAAAAGGGTGCACCGACCTGATTGCCCACCACACTATCACAGTCACACTCTAACCTATAATTACTAGTATAGCATCTATACAGATCAGCATTATGGTCATGATCAGAACTATACCAGTGTCCCCAACAGTATAGTGTCCCCAAAAACACAGTGATAGCAGGATCGGCCCCGATTACTGCCAGCACCTATGACATGTAACAGAATACACATTGGCCTAAATCTATAAAATTGATTTTATTGGAATATTTTCCATTCTTTTTTGTTTATATAATAATAAAAAAGGGGTGATTAAATACCACCAAAAGAAAGTTATTTTTGTGTGAAAAAACTATATATATTTAATTTGGGTACAGTGTGACATGACTGCACAATTACCAGTTAAAGTAGCGCAGTGCTGAACCGCAAAAAATGGCCTGGTCATGAAGGGGTAAAACCTTCCAGAGGTCAAGTGGTTAATGCTTGTTATTTTGTTCAATATTGCTGGTCCACCCACTAGCCATAGCGCCACCCTAAAATGTCTCCATAATCTGCCACATAGCTCCTGGACACATGCCAGTACCAGCACCAAAGGTAAAGAGTTGAGAAGCAGTGGCTACAAAGCCTGTGCCAGTGCCTGTACCTTACATTCTTGTCTTTGCATTTTTTATTGTGCATAACAGAAAAGAACAGTTAATCCATCTCTACTTTTTCATTTGCCTGGAATGTATCTTCCGATCTGCAATATCTGAAATTTAAAAATTGCATTTTAATGTTACAAAAATGAATGTCGAGTCCGGTGTTTTGCAAACAACATACATTATGTGGCGTATCTTTCGGAGTCTTTTCCCGTGATTAAAATTCCTGCCAGTTTATGATGAATATATAGTAGGTATACCTAGTTTGATATTGTCTTGTAGAAATGCATGGCTTATCTGATATATTCTGTCACCAGTTTTATGAGCACACTCATAGACGGCATAAGATGAAAGGCCATTGCTGTATATTTAGTTTCAACAAGAGAGTGATTATTGTATCACTGTTTATATGTTAAAGGGCACCTGTTAGTTAGTAATCTTCTACTCTATCTTTGAGAATTATGATTAGTAGGAATCAGTGACCTCACTAGACACCAACAACAACACTGGAAATGCAGCTTAACCATTTACAGCGTGATGAGATAACTTAGCATGCAACCTATCTATTCACTAAAAAGCAGCAATGTTACTGTAATGCCGCGTACACACGGTCGGACTTTCTATCCTACTTGGTCCGGCACACTTTCCGACGGACTTTGTCCGCCAGGTGCGCCGGACTTTAAAACGGACGGACTTGCCCACACACGCCGGGACTTTCCGGCGGGCTAAGTCCCCCCGTCTTTCCGACGGACTTTCGCCGCAGTTCCGGCGGACTTTCAGAATGAACGGACTTGCCCACACACGGACAAGTCCGTTCATTTTGAACGTGACTCAGGTGCGACGGGACTAGAAAAGGATGTCAATCTTGCCGCTTTTATCGGCGAGATTGACACCTTGCGAGCCCCGTCGCGGGGCATACCAGGCCCTTAGGTCTGGTATGGATTATAAAGGGGAACCCCTACGCCGAAAAAACGGCGTGGGGCCCCCCCTAAAATCCATACCAGACCCCGATCCGAGCACGCAGCCTGGCCGGTCAGGAAAGGGGGTGGGGACGAGCGAGCGCCCCCCCTCCTGAACCGTACCAGGCCGCATGCCCTCAACATGGGGGGTGGGTGCTTTGGGGGAGGGGGGCGCCCTGCGGGCCCCCCCCCCCAAAGCACCTTGTCCCCATGTTGATGAGGACAAGGGCCTCTTCCCGACAACCCTGGCCGTTGGTTGTCGGGGTCTGCGGGCGGGGGCTTATCGGAATCTGGGAGCCCCCTTTAATAAGGGGGCCCCCAGATCCCGGCCCCCCACCCTATGTAAATGAGTATGGGGTACATGGTACCCCTACCCATTTACCTAGGAAAAAAGTGTAAGTAATAAAACACACTACACAGGTTTTTAAAATATTTTATTAAACAGCTCCGGGGGGGGGGATCTTCCTCCGGCTTCGGGGGTCTTCTTCCGGCTTCGGGGGTCCCTCCGCTTCATCTTCTCCTGGCGTCCGGTTGGTTCTTCTCCGCTCTCCGGCCTCTTCTCCCGGTGTCCCAGGTCTTCGGCCGGCCCCTCCGCTGTCTTCATGTAGCTCTATTGCCAGCGGAGGTCCGGACTTCTGGGCTTCTTGTCTTCTTGTCTTCTCTTCTCTTCTCTTCCCCCAGATGTTGACACGACGATCTCTCCGGCTGGACTGGTCTCTGAGGGCTGCGTTGTGACTTATATAGGCGGAGACCCCGCCCCCATATGATGTCACAGTCCCTGGGCATGCTGGGACTGTGACGTTTTAGGGGCGTGGTCAACATCACCCAGTGACCACGCCCCCTAAAACGTCACAGTCCCAGCATGCCCAGGGACTGTGACATCAAAAGGGGGCGGGGTCTCCGCCTATATAAGTCACAACGCAGCCCTCGGAGAGCAGTCCAGCCGGAGAGAGCGTCGTGTCAACATCTGGAGAAGAGAAGAGAAGAGAAGAAGCCCAGCAGCTCAGAAGTCCGGACCTCTGCTAGCAAGAGAGCTACCTGAACACAGCAGAGGAGCCGGCCGAAGAACTGGAACACCAGGAGAAGAGAGCGGAGAAGAACCAACCGGACGCCGGGAGAAGATGAAGCGGAGGGACCCCCGAAGCCGGAAGAAGACCCCCGAAGCCGGAGGAAGATCCCCCCCCCCCCGGAGCTGTTTAATAAAATATTTTAAAAACCTGTGTAGTGTGTTTTATTACTTACACTTTTTTCCTAGGTAAATGGGTAGGGGTACCATGTACCCCATACTCATTTACATAGGGTGGGGGGCCGGGATCTGGGGGCCCCCTTATTAAAGGGGGCTCCCAGATTCCGATAAGCCCCCCGCCCGCAGACCCCGACAACCAACGGCCAGGGTTGTCGGGAAGAGGCCCTTGTCCTCATCAACATGGGGACAAGGTGCTTTGAGGTGGGGGGGCCCCGCACGGCGCCCCCCTCCCCCAAAGCACCCACCCCCCCCATGTTGAGGGCATGCGGCCTGGTACGGTTCAGGAGGGGGGGGGCGCTCGCTCGTCCCCACCCCCTTTCCTGACCAGCCAGGCTGCGGGCTCGGATCGGGGTCTGGTATGGATTTTAGGGGGGACCCCACGCCGTTTTTTTGGCGTAGGGGCTTCCCTTTATAATCCATACCAGACCTAAGGGCCTGGTATGCCCCGCGCTCGCCGCAATAGGAAAATTTGTTTTTCCTATTGCAGCGAGCGCGAGATGCAATACCCTGCCCTCGCGTCGTATCTGGTCCGTCGGACCAGCATACACACGAGCGGCCTTTCCGTCGGACCAGCACACACACGAGCGGACTTTCCGCCCGAAACTGAGTCCGACGGAAAGATTTGAAACTTGGTTCAAATCTAGGTCCGGCGGGCTTTTGGGAAGAAGTCCGCCGGAAAAGTCCGCCGCCGCCCACACACGGGCGGATTGTCCGGCACACTCTGGTCCGCCAGACCAAGTATGCCAGAAAGTCCGACCGTGTGTACGCGGCATAAGTGTATCTGTGCACTAGAGGTAAGTGACATCACTGAGAATGCAGCCTATCCATTCACTGGAGACCAGTGACATCACTGAGAATGTAGCCTATCCATTCACTAGAGACCAGTGACATCATTGAGAATGTAGCCTATCCATTCACTAGAGACCAGTGACATCACTGAGCATGCAGCCTATCCATTCACTAGAGACCAGTGACATCACTGAGAATGCAGCCTATCCATTCACTAGAGACCAGTGACATCAGTGAGAATGCAGCCTATCGATTCACTAGAGACCAGTGACATCACTGAGCATGCAGCCTATCTATTTACTAGAGACCAGTGACATCACTGAGAATGCAGGCTATCCATTCACTAGAGACCAGTGACATCACTGAGAATGCAGCCTATCTATTTACTAGAGACCAGTGACATCAGTGAGAATGCAGCCTATCGATTCACTAGAGACCAGTGACATCACTGAGCATGCAGCCTATCTATTTACTAGAGACCAGTGACATCACTGAGAATGCAGGCTATCCATTCACTAGAGACCAGTGACATCACTGAGAATGCAGCCTATCCATTTCATAGAGACCAGTGACATCACTGAAAATGTAGCCTATCCATTCACTAGATACCAGTGACATCACTGAGAATATAACCTATCTATTCACTAGAGACCGGCGACATCACTGAATATGCAGCCTATGCATTCATTAGAGACCGGTGACATAACTCATGATTAAATCATTAAATCTATATATTCACTACAGATCAGCTTGAGGCAGCTCAAAGATGTGCAGATCTTTCATTGATAATTTTGCTTAGTGAGATATCTGTTTTCTTAAGTCCTCATGCACACTGGGCATCAAACTTTTAAGGATGTTTGTTGTTTTTTTTCTGCCTCTAAATGCCCCTTCATGTTAAAAAAAAAGTGGTAAAAAAAGCACTTGTGGATTTAACTAATCATTTATTTGTATAATTCTCCTTTAAGGGGGCATGGCAGGAGGTGTGTCCTATGCCTACATACTTTTGCTATTAGGGGTCCCTCGTTCCAATCTCAAAAGGTTGGGAGGTATGTAAACTGCAGGGTCGGCCCGAGTGCTGAGTGTTCAGGTAGGAGGAGATTCCCACTACAACCTGTGTCCTCCTGCTGTTATAGGAGGCGGATCATCCGACAATCAAGATGTGACATCCCACCCACTGTGTTCTTTTTTGGTTACTGGGCATGGAGGAGGAGGGAGGGACTGGGCCATCATTTAGGATCTGTATACACTCCCACATGTGTGATGTCAACATCATGTGACCTGAAAAGCTCAGCTCAACAAGGAGATATTCTCTCCAGCAATAGAGACCAAACTGAGCATGTGCAGGGGGACCACCACTCCGACTGTGTCTTATCTGGCCTTGCCCAGAGAGACCATGCAGGAGGGGGAGGATCTGTGCATACAGGATCAAAGAGCCTTTTTACACAATGCAGAGGATTAAGCCCTTAGGTTCCACAGTGAGTATAACAAGCTTGGTATTCTGCATATACAGACAGATGTTACTGTGGGTTTAGTAACACCTTAAGCTGCTTGACTGACGTCAGCGGTACCAAAATTTATGTAATTTATGAATATTGGGCTGCTGTCTATCATCAACCTGTTCAAGAATATGCAAGAGTAACAGGAAAAAAAATCAGTTTTCTGTGCGGCAGCGAACAATCATATGAAAGTAGGAAGATGAATAGCAGTCCCTTTTGTTTTTGGTGGCAACATTTGATGAGAAACTGGTCAGAGATTCCCAGAGCAGCGGGAAGACCACCAAGGTCACCAGCAAGGACACGACAGTCAATTAGTATGCAGATCAGAGTCTCGGAGTTCAAAGGTATTCTTCCAATTCAATCACATTAGCCAGACCAGTAATGAGGAAACGCAATGACCTTAATCACAGATCCAGAGCCACTTGCTCAGAATTGCCTGTGTAAAGGGACCCCCTTCATTTATTTCATTTTTTTCAATTTTACAAATGACTGAGAGCCCTAGTTTCCTGTCTTAGGTACTAAAACGTGTTTGTTGTTTTAAAGGTCCAAAAAAACACACATTTATGTATCCAAATGTAGGGACATGCTATGATACGACAATGAAATACCTCTGAGAGAAATCTTCTTACTAAATAAGAACATACTAAATTGGTTTTAACCCCTTCGCGCCTAAGGGTAAAACAAATCTAAATGCCTAAGCCCAATATTGTCATGTGTTAGTAAAACCGTACATATCATTCACATTTAAAATTCAGCTGTATATTTCTTCGTACTACTTTAACCTAAAACAAAAAAGAGAAAGTAGTCCGGGGAGCTTTGCACCATCAGTAGAAATGGAAGCGGTACTCTCCTATATTGGTAGGAGGAGTAATCAAAAATGTAATTATCAAAAAATAAATAAAAATTAAAAAAAGGAAGATAAACACACCCTAAAGAGTTACCTCTACAAAAAATATTTTATTGACATATAAAATGTCCAAAAATATTATAGCTTTAGGACACAACCCCCCTCCCCCAAAATTGCATGACCTCCCATATATACTACTATAACCTACCACCAAAGAAAAACCCAAAATAAATTCTCCTGCTCCTGATGATGGCAGTGATACCACAGATGGGTATGTTAGTTGTTATATGTACCCGTAGTACAGCCCAAAAATAATATTGCACATTTTTTTTCTATCTTACCTAAAACACACTGACACTTACACTAATTATAAAAAATAAAATAAAAATCTGCCCCCCCCAAAAGAAAATACTGACCCTGAACTTTGACCCCGACCTTGACCCAAACATTAACCCTGGCACTGACCTAGATCTGGAGGTAAGAAAAACACTGTGCTAACTATGATGTAAATCGTGGTGAGGAGCAGCTACATAAGGTGCGACTAATACACTGGGCAAAATGGTGATAACAATGTAGCGCGTGACAAAAGAACATACGATTAGTGCTAATCATATAAAACGGCAAAAAAACATATGATGTAGAGGAGGGTGAGAATCAATACATCAAAGAAATGATAAACAAAGTAGATGACCATTTGGTCGAAACGCGTAGGGCGTTCTCATCACTCTTCATATTGCCCTTTCTTTTTATGTGATCACATGTATTTTATTGTTTTTTTTATAAATAAATTACCTCCCGTTTTTATCTGCACCATGTGGAAGCATTATTTTTTCTCCACATGATTCCCTGTTATGAGTGGACACCATAACTTGGCCATACCCACCTTCATACCATACCTTCAAGATTTTTGTTCCTGAGTCCCTGAAGTGGCGTTGGGTTTGGAGATCTCCACAAGCATTACCTTCTGGCGTGAGTGGTTATTCCTCCTGGCTTCATCCACCTTCCGTGTTTCCATTCTGTGGTTCCTGAATTTGTGTTGGACCCGAAAGTCCAGAGGAGTGCCCTTGGATTTCGTGTTGAGGTTCCATCCATTTGGACATCCATACACCTGCCAGATGTGGCACACTGCTTTGATGACTCTATGTCACTGACATTAGAGTCCACCAGATCTGGTAAGAGCATATACTCACCATCCTGTTGTTGATGTTCGCTGCCTTTCTAGGTTCCCTGCCATGGATGGATCTGCATATTGATTGCCATCATTTCAGGAGCTACACCATCTAGTTGCTGTATAGTCTGTTTAGACATAGTGGGACTTTCTATTCTCCCTGTTCGGACACGGACACTTTCATTTTTTGTTTCTCATTTCTTTGATGTATTGATTCTCACCCTCCTCTACATCATATGTTTTTTTGTCGTTTTATATGATTAGAACTAATCATATGTTCTTTTGTCACGCGCTACATTGTTATCACCACTGACCTAGATCTAACCTTGATCTAGGTATTTTTTTATTTTATTATTTTTATTATTAATTAATTAATTGTTTCATTTTTTTTAAACACACTTTTTTTTCTGTGCAAGGACAGAGAGAGAGAGAGAGATACAATTTATCTCTCTCCTCCATTCACAGTAAAAGAAAACATGGGGGCGGGTTTTACAGGGACTGATTACTGTGATAGCCAACCAGAGGCTATCACAGCAACAGAGTAACCCTAAATCAAGAGTTACGGGTCCCGATGTTAGTAACCCACGTTCTCTGTGCTGGGACCGCGCCGTGTGGTGTGCCCCCAGAACATAAGGGGGTACGCAAATATATGGCTCCACGGCAAAAAGCCCAGTGCAGTGGGTCAGCATATTTGTGTGACATAAGTGTGAAGGGGTAAACCCAAAAGCAAACATTTGTTTTATTGCAACTTACCAATCCTTGGATGTGATAGCTGCATTTGTTTTCTTTTTTTGCCTTTCTTTTCTTTATTTTAGTATCTAGTGATCCAGCCAGCATGCCTGTTGTTTTTCAACAGAACAAGCTCTCCTGCAAATGCAGCAGTTAGAATGTTGGGAGAAACCATTTACAACTGACAAGGGTGTTTACAATGACCAGCTTTTATTTATTCATGTAAAACCTGTATTTAAATGAACAAAACTGTTGCTGTAACTGCTTGTGTAACCGCGATGTAAGCTGGAGTTTGGCTTCAGATTGGTAATGTATCTAAATCTGCTAGTACATCTAACACTCCTATCCCCCAGACTGACAAAGCTGATGCCCACAGCTGCCTGCCCCCTGTGCTCCTTCATCCAGAGTGGGGGCACTCTAACACAGGAGGCTTGTTACTGGCCAGATCACCAGGTGAAAACAGCCTAAAAAACTAGAACTATTGTAGCCAAAGATGCAATATATTAAATTTTTGGTTTTGGCTTTAATACCGCTTTATTAAGCAATTTTGAGATCAGTGACCAAATCTGCCACTTGAAGGTTTCAAGCAAACAAAACAATCCATCCAAGCCATTACTAGCCAATCACAACTTGTTTTATTTCTGTATTAATTCCTTATGCTGTGTACACACGGGCGGACTTTTCGACCGGACTGGTCCGACGGGACGAATCCGTCGGACAATCAGACCGTGTATGGGCTCCATCGGACCTGCAGAGGACTTTTTCGGTCGAAAATAAGATGGACTTTAGATTTGGAACATGTTTCAAATCTTTCCGACGGACTCGAGTCCAGTCGAAAAATCCGCTCGTCTGTATGCTAGTCCGAGGGACGAAAACCGACGCTAGGGCAGCTATTGGCTACTGGCTATCAGCTTCCTTATTTTAGTCCGGCCGTACGTCATCACGTACGAATCCGTCGGACTTTGGTGTGATCGTGTGTAGGCAAGTCTGTTCGTTCGAAAGTCCGTCGGACGTCCGTCAAAAGTCAGTCGAAAGTCAGTCGGGAAGACCGTCAGACTTTTGATGCCGAAAAGTCCCAACTTTGTGGGAACAGTTTGGGGATGGCCCCTTCCTGTTCCAACATGACTGCACAAAGCAAGATCCATATAGACGTGGATGAGCGAGTTTGGGGTGGAGGAACTTGACTGGCCTGCACAGAGTCCTGGCCTCAACCCGATAGAACACCTTTGGGATGAATTAGAGCGGAGACTGTGAGCCAGGCCTTCTTGTCCAACATCAGTGCCTGACCTCACAAATGTGCTTCTGGAAGAATGGTCAAACATTCCCATAGACACACTTCTAAACCTTGTGGACAGCCTTCCCAGAAGAGTTGGAGCTGTTATAGCTGCAAAGGGTGTGGCTGCACTACTGCTGATCGCCTGAGCTCCAGAGAGGCCTACTGATCCAGGGAGCTTGATTACTCCCTATACCCAGAGTGGATGCAGGAATCTGGGGTGGACCCCGGGGAGGATCCCCCGGATGGCCAGAGTACCGGTCCTCCCATACCAGTGTTTGAGGACCTGGGAAATGGCCCAGCTAAAGGTGAAAGCCTGTCAGCCTACAGAAAGAAGGTTTGTGCTAGGATTGCGAGAATTGCCAAGGAGGAGGAAGTACTGGCGAAGTTGAAGTTTGACTTCAAACATAAAAAAATTGCAAATGACCGGCTTCACAGTTCTAAGAGAAGACAGATGCGGCCTGAGTTAATGGCTTTGGAGGCTAAAGTGGAAAAGCAGAGTCTGCTGGTGGCTGCATTGAAAGAAACCAGCGGAGCTTTCAAGGAGAAATATGGCAATGAGGATCGCTTCCGTACAATGCGCAGAGGGGCCATAGAGTCCAGTGGAGGAGAAGCATCACCAGAGTGCGAGAAAGAAAGGTCAGTGCAAAGCAAAAAAGTTTCTGCGGGCTTGGACTGTGTTTCTGGCCAGCACGCTGGAAAATCTTTACATTCTGAGCCAAGTATCAGTATGCCTGCAGAAAGTGGAGAAAGCTCTGGCACACAGGCTGCGGGTGATCAGCAGTCAGGTGTTTTGACTGCCAGTATGTCATCGGGTCAACCAAGTTCTGTGCCCTTGTCACCGCAGCAGGAGGCTATGGAGCAAGATGATCCATCCGAGCCTGTGAAGGGAGCAGGAATGCTTACGTTTATCACAGAAATGGAATCCCCTTTGCATGGTCGCAAGTTTGCAGTGTCAGGATCATCTGAGGATGAAGAAGAGGATAGTGATGTCAGCACAAAACCTTTGAAACATCAGGTGGCTGAAAAAGCTGTTTTTGTTAAAGATTTGCCTATACAACATAATGGAGATGTAGTTCCTATAGATGGTGCTGTAGAGGGCAGTGGAGAGCAAGCTCATCTCCTGGCTGAGACTACCACCTGTGTACAGAGAGCCAGTGAGGGGTGTGCAGACTCTGCTGTGAAGAGTGCTGATAAAGACATCTCCGCTGTTAGTAACCCTTTAGTTACTGGTAATGAAGTAAGAATTACCAAGGGTAATGTAGATGATATTTCTGTGTCAGAAGTCTCTGTTCCATCTGTTGATAATGTTGTTTCTAACTTATCTAAAGAGGGGTCTGTAACTAAAAGTGATGTGCGGGATGTTGCAAGGAGTGCAGTTATTTCCTATGCTGCAGCGGTGGCTGCACCTGTCCCAAGGGTGAGTAGGGCCATTTATTCTGAGGTCACTAGGACTGATGTGAACGAAGGTCAGGCCAATCTGACACCATCTGGTAGCTCCTTTAAACGCCGCAATGTGGTCCAATTGAGGTGGACTGGAGAAGGCCCCCCCCAAATAGGAGAGATGTGGTGGACCGTATTCTGGGGATGGGTTTTAAAGCGGAGGAGATTTTTGCCCTTATCAGCCCAGTTGGGTCATATGAGTATGACCTCTCCTTTGTCAAGGCGGAAGGATTAGATGTCTTTTGGGAGAGATATGAGCAGAGGTGGAAGGAGTCCCCAAAATGGGCAGGTTTGTCACCCAAAGTAATCTCTCGCCAGCCATTATATAAGAACGTCACCATTCTAGTACGCAATGAGTCCATTCCTGCTGCAGATCTGGTGGTGTGGTTGGGGAGATATGCTGATGTCCAAGCTCCCTTGAGGAAAGTTGTAGATGATAGGGGGATTTGGACAGGGGGATGGACGGTGTTGGTAAAACTGCATGTCACCGGTAATGTTGTTAAGCACATCCCTTCGTCTGCCTTTATAGGTCGTGACAGGATTATTACTTTTTATGCAGGGCAACCAAAGTTGTGTCATCGCTGTGGTGAAAAGGGGCATTTTTCAAGCTCATGTTCTGTGCAGAAATGTTCCCTCTGTCAGGGCTCAGGGCATGTTGCAAAAGACTGCAATAGTATTCGTTGTAATCTTTGTAACAAGTTAGGTCACCCCTATAGTCTTTGCCCTGAAGCCCTCCATAATCAGCCAGAGGTGGTGGAAGAACTTCTGAGGATGGAGGAGAAGGAACGTGGGGGGCAGCAAGGGGTTGGTGGAGCTGTTTCAGCTAGTCCTGAGGCCCCCCCCACAGGTGTCAGTTTCCCAGCCTGAAGGTGTGATCCCTACTGTGTCTGCTCCCCAGTCTGTGCTCCCTACTGTGTCTGTGTCTACTTCTGTTGTGTGTTCTTCTCCAGTGTTTCAAGTGCCCAGTGTTCCAAAAGTAAATAAGTCATCCAGATTGGCTGAGGCTGCCAAAGGGGCAGATTCGTGCAGATCTGAGGTGGCAGCTTCATCAGGGCCTTCCCTAAGGCAGCGTAAAACCTCTAGTGGAGGTTCTAAGGTGAAGAAGGGGAAAGTTGCCGCTGCTAATAATGTAGATGAGGTCTTTCAGGGTAATGTTTCAGGGGAGGAGGGAGAGTGGATCAAGGTGGGGAGAAGGAGGAATAAGGTAGTCCTGACCTCTGCCTCCTCGGTTTCATCCATAGAGGTAGATGATCTACCGCTGGGAAACAAGTTTGGGTCCTTATCTGAGGGGGAGGAGGAGTCTTCTAATTCCGTGTCTCAGATAGAGGAGGATGAGGTAGAGTGTTCTCTAAAGAGGTCAAGGTCTCCAATAAGAGGGGAGGGAGCTCAGGCTAAGAAACGCCTACCTCAATCATCCTGATGGCAGTTCCCATTCCGATAAAGTTGGCAACGATTAATGTTGCCAGCATAAAATCTGTAAGGGCTCGTAATATGGCCTTATTTTTGCTCAGCGAGATTGATGCTGATATTTTATTTTTGCAAGAGACCCGGCTAAATAGACTTGCCGATGTCCACCTGGCAAAGAGGGAGTGGAGGCGTGGGCCCGCCTTCTGGTCTCTTGCGGCTGAGCCTTACAGCGGAGTTGCAGTACTTTTTACTGGCATGGTAACGTGTCGGCGGGTTATCGAGGTAGAGATTGGAAGGTGTATGGTCCTGGACGTCTCTGTGAAGGGGCATGATCTGCGTTTAATAAATATTTATGGACCACAGACTAGATGGGAGAGGAAATGCTTCTTTACAAAGATTAAGCCTTTCCTTTTTACATCTCGGCAAGTTGTCTTTGGAGGTGATTTTAACACCGTTACTAGGCCCAAAGACAGGAAAGGCTCCACTGACAGCCTGAGATATGATAGCCTTTTTCTTAATACGATAGCCAGGGAAGCAGGTCCGGAAGATGCGCATATTAAGCGTTGCCCAGACAGCACGGGCTACACATTTAGGCGAGGCAGTTGTGAGAGCAGGATAGATAGGTTTTTTTTAAAAGGGGACTCTGCCTTTTCGGCTCCTGAGTGTCGTATGGTGGAGTTTTCTGATCACCTTTTGCTGTCTGTTATTCTCAATGCTTCAGATATACCACCTAAAGGAAAGGGTATTTGGAGGATGAATTCGGCTCTGCTGGATGACGAGGAGGTAAGACAATCTTTTGAGGATTTTTTTCAGGCTCAGGTAACCATTCGGGATTTCTGCAGCAGTAAGTCGGAGTGGTGGGAGCTTGCCAAAACCCGGATTAGTGGGTTTTTCAAAGCCATAGGAAAAAGGAAACAGCTTGGTAAGTACATTGCCTACCAGCAGCTGCGGAGAAAACTTGATCGCCTTGTCTCGAGTGGTGGAGATTCCGGGGCAATCTCTGAGGTGAAACTTCTCCTTAGGAAGTATCAGTATGACCGGCACGCTTCTTTGGTTCTGGAAAGGGACTACGGGAAATATCACTCGCCCGACCCTTATCAGAACTGCAAACAAAGCGCAGCAGTTAAGACGGTTGTTGGGCTAAGGGATAGTACGGGCTCTTTGACGAAATCCAGGTCAGGGATCCTGGAGGTCTCAAGGTCTTTTTATGTGGATCTTCTGGGGGAGAAGTACCTCGATCGGGCAAAGATGTCAAGTTTTCTGGATTCTACACCAGGTCTGGGAAATAACATTCCGCTTGCAAGTTTGACAGGGGGAATCACAGCAGAAGAGGTAGTCAAAGCTATAGATGGTCTGGCTATTAAGAAAACCCCTGGGCCAGACGGATTGACGGCTGAATTTTATAAGATTTTCAAATCCAGCTTGGTACCTTATCTTGTGGAGGTATTTAACGGCTGTCTGCAGGAGGGTTCGCTCCCTCCCTCCATGAGACAATCTGCTGTGATTCTGTTGTCAAAAGGCAAGGATCCCTCGATGATTGAGAATTGGCGCCCCATTAGCCTTCTCAGTGTCGATAGAAAGATTCTGGCGAAGATAATTTTCTGGCGCTTGTCGTCAGTAGCAGACAGATTGCTTTCTCGTCATCAGCACTGTTCGGTCCAGGGCAGAAGCAATTTTTCAGCGGTGTTAGCTGTCCGGGAGGCTCTGGAACGTTGCAGGGCTGAAGGCTGGGGAAAGTATTTGCTGGCACTGGATCAGGCGAAGGCTTTTGATCGTGTCAATCATGAGTACCTCTGGCTTCTCCTTGACAAGTATGGCCTGGAGGGTGGGTTTATTGGATGGCTTAAGACTTTATACAGAGAGGCAGAGAGCTTCATGCTTGTTAACGGTTGGGTTGGAAGGCCCTTCGGGGTTGGATCGGGGGTGCGCCAGAGGTGTCCGCTGAGCCCTTTGCTATACGTGTTCGCAATCGACCCCTTCATCAGAAGGCTAGAGAGCGGACCGTTGTGCGGGGTGCCGGTGGGCATTACTGGTGAGCCGCCCTTGAGGGTTGTAGCCTATGCTGATGACGTTTCTCTCTTTATCTCTGGGACAGAGGAGGCACAGGAGGTGGTTTCAGTTATAGAGCAGTATTCCGAGGCATCAGGCTCCAAGGTCAACCGTGATAAAAGTGACGTTTTTTGGATGAGCGAGGGAGGTGAGAGCTTTGCACTTCCGGACACCTTCCCGAGGCCTCAGCAGAAAGTCAAAGTATTAGGCATCGAGTTTGGCCCTGATGATTACAGTAAGTCAAATTGGGAAGCCAGGCTGAATGATGCTGATGTCAAGGTGAAATGCTGGAAAGGGTGGCGGCTCTCCTTGAGGGAAAGGGTGGACTTGATTAAGACCTACCTGATTCCTACCTTTTTGTATGTCAGCTTTGTTTGCATCTTGCCAGAGTCTTGCTATACCAGGATTTATAGTTGTTTCTTCCAATTATTATGGGGGAACAGGCTGAATCTTGTGAAGCGGAATGTGACTTACCTATCTAGGTGGAAGGGTGGCCTAGGGATGGTCAACCCGGTTGTGTTCTTCTCTCTGATGTTTTTGAAACACAATTTTGGTAACATGTTAGCAGAGAGACCGCCTGGATGGGTAGGTATTTTCCAGATCTGGTTTAGACCTTTTCTGGGCTGTTGGGAGAGTGGCGGGCCAGTGAAAAGCCTAAGGATCAAGCATGGTAAGCTCCCGGCTTATGTTGCCCTGTGCCTGAAAATTCTTAAACGGTGGCATGTGACAGCAGAGGATATCATGTCCCTTCCTAGGAGACTCCTGGGGGAGAAGATCGTGGGTACTGTCTTTCATGCGCTACTGGCCTTAAGGGATTGCCCAGGTCATATTATGAGGGAGGGTTTACGTTTAATAAATTCTGAGCAGATTCCCTTGAAATTTAGGGACCAGGCCTGGCTCGCTTTCCACGGTAGGCTCTATGTGAGGGGGAACGTGAAGTGCCGCTCTTTGGACAATCGTGGTTGTCCAAGAGTGGAGTGTCAGGGTGAAGTGGAAACCATGGACCACTTCTTGTTTCAGTGCCCTTTCAATATAGAAGTCTATAAAAAGGTGGGGAGGGCTCTGAATATTCCTTTCCTGCCTAGCATGTCTTATGCTGAGTGGGTGTATGGAGCATTGCAGAATCGCAAGGGATTTGATTTGGACACTCTTTTTCTAGTCAGCTTAGTAGTCCGATATTACACCTGGAATGCACGGTGTCAGGTATCCCTTCGGCAGAAAGTCCTTCCTGTTCCGGTGGTGGTGTGTGAGATTCTTGGTGAGGTAGGGAAAATTCGGGGTCTCGAGAAAGACAGATGGCGGCAAAGGGTCTGGATAAAGGCGTGGAGGAATATCAGGCCTGTAGCTGCTGTTTGTTGATCTCTGGGTGTTGGGTTCTTTCCCTGTTTTCTCTTTGGACACTCCTTTAGATTTTCAAGGATAAACATAATTTTGAAGAAAGGCTACATACACATGATAATCTATGTTTCTTGGTCTGAATGTTAATCAAGTTGAGTAATGTGTAGAATTGTTGAAGATGTCTGTGCTTTTTAGTGATATATGTATATAGTATAATATAATACAGTGATATTCCTCTTGGTTTAAAAAAAAAAAAAACTTTTGTTCATATATTATAGGTTGAAGTAAGCCTTTATTATTATGTTTAGTCGTATATACAATATGTTATGCATATTTAAAAAACAAAAAAAAAAAAAAAAAGGAAATATATGTATGTGTATGTGTGTATATATGTGTGTGTGTATGTATGTATGTATGTATATATATGTATATGTATAATATTTATTTTTTTGTATTTTTGTATAAAAAAAAGTTGGAATGTGTTTCATGTTTGCAAGATTCTCAAATAAAAAAAATTGCCAACTCAATATTGAACCCGCGTACACACGATTGTCATTTCCGACAGGAAATGTTGGATGTGAGCTTGTTGGCGGTAAGTCCGACCGTGTGTATGCTCCATCGAACAATTGTTGTCGGACTTTCCGCCAACACATTTTGGTTAGCATGTTCTCAAATTTTCCACCAACAAATGTGTGTTGTCTGACTTTCCGATCGTGTGTACACAAGTCTGTCGGACAAAAGTCCAAAGTACAAACACGCATGTTCGGAATCAAGGAGGAGCCGGAAGAGCTCGGTCTTGTAAAACTAGCGTTCGTAATGGAGATATCACATGACTATTGAATTTCCTTTTTATCGGCTGGCCGTACGTCTTGTACGTCACTACGTTCATAATTGTTGGCCAACATTTGTGTGACCGTGTGTATGCAAGACAAGTTGGAGCCAACGCCCTTTGAACAAAATTCCACGGTTTTGTTGTCGGAAAGTCCGATCGTGTGTACGGGGCTTAAGACTGGGATGCCATTAAAGTTCATGGGCATGTAAAGGCAGGCGTCCCAATACTTTTGATAATATAATGTATATTTGGTAAAGTAGGGGAAGGCTAACATCCCTATCAGCTGCCTATGTCGTTGTTGGGCATAGTCACTCATTTCCTGTCTGGTGACAACTTAGTCCTTGTGATAGTAGGCAATGAGAAATCTCTGCAATAGTCCTGGATAGCAGTAGACACTGACAGGGGTTGTTGTTCTTCTTCATTCTATTAATAATGAAAAAAAGTTGTGTCTGGATTAACAGTTAACTGTGCATTACATAGAGTCTCAGAGAGAAGAAGGTTCTAAAACCATATAACAGTTTTAACAGGCTCAGATATAAGGACCTTTGGAGGATTGGGCTCCTAATACCGGTAATTATAAGGATATCGTTCTCTATGTCATAGTGGACAACAATTAAAAGAGATGGCATCACAGAGAACTACAATCCATTCTTCTTTATGCAAATATAATGAAGGAGTAAAAAATCCCGGTACCATAGAACTTTGTCATAGTCCCAGGTAGCAAGGATAACTTCAAAACATCTACCGCAGTAAAACAACTAAAACCATATAATACACAGTAAATAGTGGTGCTATAACCAATTAGCAAGTGTCATAAACACTTAAGAAATAAAATAATATCACCCAGTAAATAAAAGAGAAAAAAGGTCAAAAAATTAGAGTCCTTAAAATAACAGGACATAAAGTGTTCAATGAAATATCCATGATGAATTGATCTTGTTTGAGAGCTCCCTACCACACCACGTGAAGACTGTGACACCGCTCCCCTATAGGTGGCAACTCACCAGAAATGTTTGCCTCACACTCTCATGCTCGGCAAATCAGGCATCAACCCCTTTGGGGTTAAACAGCATTGTACACCGATCTCCAGTCTTAAATGGAGATCAACTCCAGAGATAAAATGATAATTCTCCCGCTCTACAAAACTCTGGTCCGGCCGCACCTGGAGTATGCTGTCCAGTTCTCGGCACCAGTCCTCAGGAAGGATGTGCTGGAAAAGGAGCAAATACAAAGAAGGGCAACAAAGCTAATAAAGGTTCTGGAGGATATTAGTTATGAGGAAAGGTTGCGAGCACTGAACATATTCTCTCTGGAGAAGAGACCCTTGAGAGGGGATATGATTTGAATTTTTAAATAATACCATACTGGTGACCCCACAATAGGGATAAAACTTTTTCGCGGAAGGGAGTTTAACAAGACACGTGGCCACTCATTAAAATTAAAAGAAAAGAGGTTTAACCTTAAACTACTTAGGGGGTTCTTTACTGTAAGAGCGGCAAGGATGTGGAATTCCCTTCAACAGGCGGTGGTCTCAGCCGGGAGCATCAACAGTTTCAAAAAACTATTAGCTAAGCACCTGAACGACCACAACATACAGGGATATACAATGTAATGCTGACATATAATCACACACATAGGTTGGACTTGATGGACTTTGTGTCTTTTTTCAACTTCACCTACTATGTAACTATGTAATGGTAGCTCACAGGTAATATATATCTGCAAAAACGAAAAAACTACAATAGTGCAATATCGTTCAACAAGTATTTATTGTAATCAAAATAAAAAATCCAAATATTGCACTCACGTTATGCAAAGCATAACATCGCATTTAGTGAAGCAAGTTTACATATCGCGCTCATGGCGGACGTAACGTGTGGTAAGCAGTGTCTCACCCAACCAATGTCGACTTTGCCGGAATGTCATTTTCGGTACTACGTAAAGCGCCACTTCTGGTTGCCGTACATCCACGTTCCAACGAGTTTCGTCATTACGACTTCTTCCTGGGATTCAAATTTGTGGCAGTGTTAAATTGTAAGTCCATTAACTTCCTGCACATTTTCACTGGCAAGTTGTACACTTGCAGAGCACTTGAAGCACAAGTTCTAGTTGACACTTTTCCAATTTGTAACAAATTTGCATGGCAAGTCAAGGCAAGAGCAAAGTTGTAGTGGTGAGTCTACATCAAAAGCTCTGTAATGCCCCGTACACACGGTCAGATTTTCCGATGGAGAATGTCCGATCGGAGCGTGTTGTCGGAAATTCCGACCGTGTGTGGGCTCAATCGGACATTTTCCATTGGATTTTCCGACACACAAAGTTGGAGAGCAGGAGATAAAATTTTCCGACAACAAAATCCGTTGTCGGAAATTCCGATCATGTGTACACAAATACGACGGACAAAATGCCATGCATGCTCAAAATAAATAAAGAGATGAAAGCTATTGGCCACTGCCCCGTTTATAGTCCCGACGTACGTGTTTTACGTCACCGCGTTTAGAACGATCGGATTTTCCGACAACTTTGTGCGACCGTGTGTAGACAAATCAAGTTTGAGCCAACATCCGTCGGAAAAAATCCTAGGATTTTGTTGTCGGAATGTCCGAACAAAGTCCGACCGTGTGTACGCCCTATTAGTCTACAGCATGAAAATTCAGCCACAGCGACCCCTGTGGTGGGATGACTATTGCACAAAAGAACTGAGCCAGAACTTGCAGAGTTTTGCAAAGAATGTTGATCTGGAGTCATGCATTGTGGCCTTGCTGCAATTGTGCATCAAACATGTGAAGCCTGGCAAGTCTAGCAATAGCTTAGTAAGTCATTTTCACACTTGCAGCACAATTGCTTATTATCTGGGTTGGCCCTTCTAAGATGTCACCAGGGGCAGGACCCATCTAGTATTCTACCTAATGGAAATCACTTCTTCTTTGGCCAAAATGCTGAAGAACAGGGTGACATCTTGCTGATTTGCCAAACAAAGGGATGACATCAAAGCATAGGTGTGCGCAGCCTATTATATTAGGGTGTGCACCTCAAAGCTCCAACACATATGCCTTTGTGACATATTAACCGGCCTCTTCCCCACTCGTCATCCTAAAACAATAGGGGGGGGGGGAGCAGGTGAGCACACAGGGGGACCTGAGCAGCAGAAAGAAAAGGAACTGGGACAAGAGGGGTGGCATACATTGCTACCAATCCCCTGTATTTTCCTCCCATGGCAGCTGAATATGGGCGAGAGGAAGAGAAGGAGAAGCCTACTTTCAGCTGCTGCAGAAGAAAATACAGATCGGTCCCTTAAAGTGGAGGGCCACCCTGAAAAAAAAAATTGCACCAAAAATCCTAAAAAAAAAATAAAAAAAAAACATTTGAAAAAAAAATAAAAAATTTAAACTTACCTGAACCCTTGTTGCTAGGCAGTCTTCCTAATCTGCCTGTTCCTATTCAGCGTGCTCCTAGCTGAGCGGCCCCGTTGCCTTCTGGGAACTGTGTGTGTTCCCAGAACACCACTGGGCCATTCACAGATCGCCGCGCCGCTCGCACGTGCACAGTAGGAAACTGGCAGTGAAGCCGCAAGGCTCCACTGCCTGTTTCCCTTACCTAGGATCGCGGTGCCGGGACCCGAGAGCCGAGGGACGGGTCAGCCTCGGGCGGCCGACATCGCGGGCACCCAGGACAGGTAAGTCTACTCATTTAAAGTCAGCAGCTACAGTGTTTGTAGCTGCTGACTTTAAAAAAATTGTTTAGCTGGCCGGAATCCTGCTTTAATTTCCACTCCAGCCGCCTATCCTGTAAAGGTTCTGGGGGCCTGCAAGTAAGGATCACGGCTTACCTGTCACCTGCCCACAATTGATGGGTTGCCAACTCCAGGATTAGGGTGTGCCCAGGCACACCTGGCACACCCCTTGCGCACGCCTATGCATCAAAGGAGATGATGAGTGGATAGGGACAGCAAGTGAGGCCATCTCTGATACCTGAATGTCAAGATGAACACTAGTATCACTCAGCAGGCGGCCTGTGATACCCGAGCCAGTTTAAATGCAAAGGATTCATGTTTGACTTAAATATACCTTGAACAGGAGAATTAATACGGAAGGGGTCTTCACCTCTAATTTTAAAGATAAGTACAATAATGCGTTCATCATTTTTACAAAGCAGTGTAACAACTTGTATTAGACACCCGGTGATACCAGCAGTGACCTCTTCAGAACAATAACTTCACCTTGCCAGAACGAGATCCTTGAGTCCCTAATATATTTCTTAATCTCTTATTAAAGGCTTTGCATGGGCCTTGCACACTTTCTCCAGAGCGAATGTAGCCAATTTCTTAAGTGGAATTATGGTACTCACATTAGAGCAATTCCGGCTGCCTGTCATGCTCCCTTCAAAATGACACAGCATTTGCATAATGATGACTCTGAGCTCATGCATGCCTGCCAGCCCACTTGCACTTCTGCATTTCCTATATATATATATATATATATATATATATATATATATATATATATATATATATATATATATATATATATATATATATATACATATATGTATTAGTAAAAATTGTAGGTAAATATAGAAACACTTCCTTCACTTTAATTACATTTAACTGCAAAAGTCTAAAAGCTGTTTTATAACTAAAATCTGCTTTTCAGTGGCAGTAACGCACTTAAGTACAGCGAATAAACGAGTGCGCAATGCCTATAATCAGCCTCTTAGGAATCTCAGTTACGTGAAAATGTAAAACACACAGAAGCATGGACACATGACAAACACAGGGCACATTTAATAGGGCTCATTCACATGGAGGAAAAAAACTTTCCTTTTAGATGCGCACAGTGCATAGCTTAGTACATGTGTGGTCATTCACTGCTATAAAAACAAGAGTTGTATACGTCAAAACGCTATATACTTCTAAGTGTGTCTAAACGTGCCTAAATCTGAGTACTTAAGGCACATATATTACGCAGGGTCTTCTGCTAGCTTTGCCAGCCTGAACCTGTGCATGAGCCCTCTCCTTTAATTGTAAGGTTCTCTCCGCAGTGTAAGGATATTTTTAAATTTGAAAAAGAAAAGGAACCACTGAAGACGTCAGACGTAGGCTGACGAAACGGCATTGGGTGGGGTTTGAAATATATCATTCTCGGTCAGCTGGAATGATGGTGGAGCGCAAACCAGTGATTCCTATACAATACATGCTGATCCCTGTCTTCTTTGATGTAAGTGCAATACAACCTTCTCTCCCTCTCTATATGGCAATACTGGAGCTTTGAATATGCTCTATATATATATATATATATATATATATATATATATATATATATATATATATATATATATATATATATATATATATATATATATATATGTATATATATATATATATAGCTGGGATGACAACAGCAATTTGAGTTCATTCCTGTGACCTCATGTATGATATCTTGGATTTTCCCATATGCAGAATTTGACTCCCTGTAATATGGGTCAATTAAGTCTAGTGAGAGTAAGGGTCTGAAAAAGCATGCAAGCCATGTGAAACGCATCACCCATGTCCCCCTGCTTATTTACCATTGTGTGCTGATGTTTTTACTTTTCCAATAAATCCTTCCATCCTTCGTTTCTTCACATAAGTCTGGTGAGTGCATAGTGTGTCTGCATGCGGGTGGAGAGGAACCTTTCCTATACTCACTGAGGATGTTAACCTACAACAGTAAAATCAGTCTGTATATACAGTAAAGCATGCTTGTTATATTAACTGTGGAACCTAAGGGGTTAATACTCTGTATTGTATAAAAAGGCAGTTTGATCCTGTATGCACAGAGCCTCCTCTTCTTGCACAGTACCCAAAACATGTCCAGATAAGACAGAGTTACTGGAGTCAAGCTGCACATGCTCAGTTTGGTGTGTTTTGCTAGAGAGTTTTTTTTCTTCTTGGGAGAGTGCATGTGATCAGCACAGAGCCAATCAGCACTGTCCAGACAGAGGGTCAGGAGTCCTGCATCCTGGTGCAGAATGAAAACTCCTCCTACAAGCTTTAACCAGGCACTGATAGAAGTCACAAGACAGCTATATACTGCTGATGAGAAAAGATATTTAGCAGTTTATATTTATTAAAATAATTGCATTTCTATGTTCTGTGTACTGTGGGAGACCAGATATAGTGAATGCAGGTTCCTGGGTATATTAACAATTTAAGCTGCAAAGGCAATTGACAGGGGTGTTCACATGCTGCGGCAAATATTGTCCCCTTATTGCGTTTGACGGGCAGTACTGGCTGCTGGTCTCGGCCTATTCAATTAAATGGGACTGTCCTCCAAACCCTGTGCAATGCAGCACAGAGGTGTAGGATTTTAGGGGTTAAAACGGCAGAAGGAAGTGAGGAAGTGACATAATGCTTCCTCACTGTATGTCAAGCAGCCTTCAAAAGGAAATTTTCCGTGGATTGGGATCACTCTTCAGAGGGCAAAGCTTGTGTGAATGAACCCTTAACCACTTGCCGACCGCCTCACGCCTATATACGTGAGCAGAGCGGCACGGGCAGGCAAAATCACGTACCTGAAACGTGATTGCCTTCCCGCGGGTGGGGGGTCCGATCGGACCCCCCCCCGGTGCCACCTGCGGTCGGCATTTGGTTGGAAGCGATGGGAGACGAGGGGGAGGCCATCCGATCGTGGCCCCCCCCTCGCGATCGCTCCCAGCCAATGACAAACATCCCCTGCCTCTGTATAGTACACAGAGGCAGAGGATGTGATGTCATCTCTCCTCGGCTCGGGAGTTTCCGTTCCAGCGCCGAGGGGAGATGACATGTAAGTGCACCAACACTCACACACACACAGTAGAACATGCCAGGCATACCTTACACCCCCGATCCCCCCCCCCGATCGCCCCCCGATCCCCCCCCAATCACCCCCCCCCCTGTCACAAACTGACACCAAGCAGGTTTTTTTTTTTTTTTGTTTTTTTTTTCCTGATTACTGCATAGTGTCAGTTTGTGACAGTTAGCAGTGTTAGGGTAGTGACTGTTACCCCCCTGTAGGTCTAGGGTACCCCCCTTACCCCCCCTAATAAAGTTTTAACCCCTTGATCACCCCCCCTCACCAGTGTCGCTAAGCGATCATTTTTCTGATCGCTGTATTAGTGTCGCTGGTGACGCTAGTTAGGGAGGTAAATATTTAGGTTCGCCGTCAGTGTTTTATAGTGACAGGGATCCCCATATACTACCTAATAAATGTTTTAACCCCTTGATTGCCCCCTAGTTAACCCTTTCACCACTGATCACCGTATAACCGTTACGGGTGACGCTGGTTAGTTTGTTTATTTTTTATAGTGTCAGGGCACCCGCCGTTTATTACCAAATAAAAGTTTAGCCCCCTGTAGGTCTAGGGTACCCCCCTTCCCCCCCCCTAATAAAGTTTTAACCCCTTGATTACCCCCTGTCGCCAGTGTCGCTAAGCGATCATTTTTCTGATCGCTGTATTAGTGTCGCTGGTGACGCTAGTTAGGGACGTAAATATTTAGGTTCGCCGTCAGTGTTTTATAGCGACAGGGACCCCCATATACTATCTAATAAATGTTTTAACCCCTTGATGGCCCCCTAGTTAACCCTTTTACCACTGATCACCGTATAACCGTTACGGGTGACGCTGGTTAGTTTGTTTATTTTTTATAGTGTCAGGGCACCCGCCGTTTATTACCGAAAAAAGGTTTAGCCCCCTGATCGCCCGGCGGTGATATGCGTCGCCCTAGGCAGCGTCAGATTAGCACCAGTACCGCGAACACCCATGCACGCACCGTACACGCACCGTACACCTCCCTTAGTGGTATAGTATCTGAACGCATCAATATCTGATCCGATCAGATCTATACTGGCGTCCCCAGCAGTTTAGGGTTCCCAAAAACGCAGTGTTAGCGGGATCAGCCCAGATACCTGCTAGCACCTGCGTTTTGCCCCTCCGCCCGGCCCAGCCCAGCCCACCCAAGTGCAGTATCGATCGATCACTGTCACTTTTTTTTGTAGCGTTTTGGTGAACTGGTAAGCACCAGCGGCCTAGTACACCCCGGTCGTAGTCAAACCAGCACTGCAGTAACATTTGGTGACGTGGCGAGTCCCATAAGTGCAGTTCAAGCTGGTGAGGTGGCAAGCACAAGTAGTGTCCCGCTGCCACCAAAAAGACAAACACAGGCCCGTCGTGCCCATAGTGCCCTTCCTGCTGCATTCGCCAATCCTAATTGGGAACCCACCGCTTCTGCAGCGCCCGTACTTCCCCCATTCACATCCCCAACCAAATGCAGTCGGCTGCATGAGAGGCATTTATATATCCTCCCGAGTACCCCTACCCAACGAACCCCCCCAAAAAAGATGTTGTGTCTGCAGCAAGCGCGGATATAGGCGTGACACCCGCTATTATTGTCCCTCCTGTCCTGACAATCCTGGTCTTTGCATTGGTGAATGTTTTGAACGCTACCATTCACTAGTTGAGTATTAGCGTAGGGTACAGCATTGCACAGACTAGGCACACTTTCACAGGGTCTCCCAAGATGCCATCGCATTTTGAGAGACCCGAACCTGGAAGCGGTTACAGTTATAAAAGTTACAGTTACAAAAAAAAAGTGTAAAAAAAAAAAAAAAACACAAACAAAAATAAAAAAAAATAGTTGTCGTTTTATTGTTCTCTCTCTCTATTCTCTCTCTCTATTGTTCTGCTCTTTTTTACTGTATTCTATTCTGCAATGTTTTATTGTTATTATGTTTTATCATGTTTGCTTTTCAGGTATGCAATTTTTTATACTTTACCGTTTACTGTGCTTTATTGTTAACCATTTTTTTGTCTTCAGGTACGCCATTCACGACTTTGAGTGGTTATACCAGAATGATGCCTGCAGGTTTAGGTATCATCTTGGTATCATTCTTTTTAGCCAGCGGTCGGCTTTCATGTAAAAGCAATCCTAGCGGCTAATTAGCCTCTAGACTGCTTTTACAAGCAGTGGGAGGGAATGCCCCCCCCCACCGTCTTCCGTGTTTTTCTCTGGCTCTCCTGTCTCAACAGGGAACCTGAGAATGCAGCCGGTGATTCAGCCAGCTGACCATAGAGCTGATCAGAGACCAGAGTGGCTCCAAACATCTCTATGGCCTAAGAAACCGGAAGCTACGAGCATTTTATGACTTAGATTTCGCCGGATGTAAATAGCGCCATTGGGAAATTGGGGGAGCATTTTATCACATCGATCTTGGTGTGGTCAGATGCTTTGAGGGCAGAGGAGAGATCTAGGGTCTAATAGACCCCAATTTTTTCAAAAAAGAGTACCTGTCACTACCTATTGCTATCATAGGGGATATTTACATTCCCTGAGATAACAATAAAAATGATTTAAAAAAAAAAATGAAAGGAACAGTTTAAAAATAAGATAAAAAAGCAAAAAAATAATAAAGAAAAAAAATAAATAAATAAAAAGCACCCCTGTCCCCCCTGCTCTCGCGCTAAGGCGAACGCAAGCGGCGGTCTGGCGTCAAATGTAAACAGCAATTGCACCATGCATGTGAGGTATCACCGCGAAGGTCAGATCGAGGGCAGTAATTTTAGCAGTAGACCTCCTCTGTAAATCTAAAGTGGTAACCTGTAAAGGCTTTTAAAGGCTTTTAAAAATGTATTAATTTTGTTGCCACTGCACGTTTGTGCGCAATTTTAAAGCATGTCATGTTTGGTATCCATGTACTCGGCCTAAGATCATCTTTTTTATTTCATCAAACATTTGGGCAATATAGTGTGTTTTAGTGCATTAAAATTTAAAAAAGTGTGTTTTTTCCCCAAAAAATGCGTTTGAAAATCGCTGCGCAAATACTGTGTGAAAAAAAAAAATGAAACACCCACCATTTTAATCTGTAGGGCATTTGCTTTAAAATAATATATAATGTTTGGGGGTTCAAAGTAATTTTCTAGCAAAAAAAAATAATTTTTTCATGTAATCAAAAAGTGTCAGAAAGGGCTTTGTCTTCAAGTGGTTAGAAGAGTGGGTGATGTGTGACATAAGCTTCTAAATGTTGTGCATAAAATGCCAGGACAGTTCAAACCCCCCCCAAATGACCCCATTTTGGAAAGTAGACACCCCAAGCTATTTGCTGAGAGGCATGTCGAGTCCATGGAATATTTTATATTGTGACACAAGTAGCGGGAAAGAGACAAATTTTTTTTTTTTTTTTGCACAAAGTTGTCACTAAATGTTATATTGCTCAAACGTGCCATGGGAATATGTGAAATTACACCCCAAAATAAATTCTGTTGCTTCTCCTGAGTACGGGGATACCACATGTGTGGGACTTTTTGGGAGCCTAGCCGCGCACGGGACCCCGAAAACCAAGCACCGCCTTCAGGCTTTCTAAGGCCGTAAATTTTTGATTTCACTCTTCACTGCCTATCACAGTTTAGGAGGCCATGGAATGCCCAGGTGGCACAAACCCCCCCCAAATGACCCCATTTTGGAAAGTAGACACCCCAAGCTATTTGCTGAGAGGTATAGTGAGTATTTTGCAGACCTCACTTTTTGTCACAAAGTTTTGAAAATTGAAAAAAGAAAAAAAAAATTTTTTTTTCTGGTCTTTCTTCATTTTCAAAAACAAATGAGAGCTGCAAAATACTCACCATGCCTCTCAGCAAATAGCTTGGGGTGTCTACTTTCCAAAATGGGGTCATTTGGGGGGGGGGTTGTGCCATCTTGGCATTTTATGGCCTTCAAAACTGTGATAGGTAGTGAGGAGTAAAATCAAAAATGTATGCCCTTAGAAATCCTGAAGGTGGTGCTGGGTTTTCGGGGCCCCGTACGCGGCTAGGCTCCCAAAAAGTGCCACACATGTGGTATCCCCGTACTCAGGAGAAGCAGCTGAATGTATTTTGGGGTGCAATTCCACATATGCCCATGGCCTGTGTGAGCAATATATCATTTAGTGACAACTTTTTGTAAATTTTTTTTTTTTTTTTTTTTTTTTGTCATTATTCAATCACTTGGGACAAAAAAAAAAAATATTCAATGGGTTCAACATGCCTCTCAGCAATTTCCTTGGGGTGTCTACTTTCCAAAATGGGGTCATTTGGGGGGGTTTTGTACTGCCCTGCCATTTTAGCACCTCAAGAAATGACATAGGCAGTCATAAACTAAAAGCTGTGTAAATTCCAGAAAATGTACCCTAGTTTGTAGACGCTATAACTTTTGCGCAAACCAATAAATATACGCTTCTTGACATTTTTTTTACCAAAGACATGTGGCCGAATACATTTTGGCCTAAATGTATGACTAAAATTTAGTTTATTGGATTTTTTTTATAACAAAAAGTAGAAAATATCATTCTTTTTCAAAATTTTCAGTCTTTTTCCGTTTATAGCGCAAAAAATAAAAACGCCAGAGGTGATCAAATACCATCAAAAGAAAGCTCTATTTGTGGGAAGAAAAGGACGCAAATTTCGTTTGTGTAGAGCATTGCATGACCGCGCAATTAGCAGTTAAAGCGACGCAGTGCCGAATTGTAAAAAGTGCTCTGGTCAGGAAGGGGGTAAATCCTTCCGGGGCTGAAGTGGTTAAGCAGAGAAAACTCAGTGACGCGTCACAGACTCTACACCACATCTTGCATTGTAACTTTGTGGAGTCCAGCAGATAGCAGAATGATACCATTTAATGAAACACTGTATTCACTAAAACATTAATAAAATTATTTTTAAATGCAAGTGGCATAAGTGCCTTAATATGACTTATGAGCCCCTTGCAGTCCCTGAACAGCAAGGCTCAGACTGGGGGATGGAAAAGCACCACAAGCTGCACCAATCAGTGCAGGTAGCCAGGCACACAGCAGTATCTTATCCGCACAGTTAAAGTGATATTAAAGGCTTTTTTTTTTTAACTACTTCACCCCCGGAAGAATTTACCCCCTTCCTGACCAGAGCACTTTTTGCGATTGGGCACTGCGTCGTTTTAACTGACAATTGCGCGGTCGTGTGACGTGGCTCCCAAAAAAAATTGACGTCCTTTTTTTCCCACAAATAGAGTTTTCTTGTGGTGGTATTTGAACGCCTCTGCGGCTTTTATTTTTTGCGCTATAAACAAAAATAGAGCGACAATTTTGAAAAAAACGCATTATTTTTTACTTTTTGCTATAATAAATATTCCCCAAAAATATATAAAGAAACAATTTTTTTCCTCAGTCAGGCCGATACGTATTCTTCTACATATTTTTGGTAAAAAAAAATCACAATAAGCGATTATTGATCGGTTTGTGCAAAAGTTATAGCGTTTACAAAATAGGGGATAGTTTTATGGCATTTTTATTAATATATATATATTTTTTTTAAATGGCGGCGATCAGCGATTTTTATCGTGACTGCGACATTATGGCGAACACATCAGACATTTTTGACACTATTTTGGGACCATTGTCATTTATACAGCAATCAGTGCTATAAAAATGCATTCCTGTGTAAATGACACTGGCAGTGAAGGGGTTAACCACTAGGTGGCAGTGTAGGGGTTAAGTGTGTCCTAGGGGCGTGTTTCTAACTGTCAGGGGGATGGGCTGTGTGTGGCATGTCATTGATCTCTGCTCCGATGACAGGGAGCAGAAAACAGTGACACTGTCACTAGGCAGAACGGGGAGATGCTGTTTACATCAGCATCTCCCCGTTCTTCCTCCCCGTGAGGCGATTGCGGGTATCCCCGCGGCGATCGAGTCCGCGGGACCCGCGAACCGACTCACGGAGCTTGCCGCGGGTGCATGCGTGTCCGCTGGCCGCCTCTTAAAGGGCAACGTACAGGTACGGGATTTTGCCTGTATGAGCCCTTCTGCCGCAGTATATCTGCGTGAGGAGGTCGGCAAGCGGTTAATTATAAATATGTTATACTTACCTGTTCTGTGCAGTGGTTTTGCTCAGAGATGCCCTGACCCTCCTATTCTCGGGTCCCTTGCCGGCTCTCCTGGCCCCTCCCTTCTGCCGAGAGCCCACATCAAGCAGCTTGCTATGTGGGTACCCAAGCCGGGCTGATGCTCTATGTGTTCATTCAGACATGGAACCATGGCTCGGCCCCACCCTCTCTCTCTCCTGTTTGGCTCACTGACTTTGACTGACTGACTGACTCAGCCAATGAGGAGGGAGAATCCCCAGACAGCCGAGTCTCTTGTGCAACATCGCTGGATTGAGATGGGGTTCAGGTAAGTATTGGGGGGGGGCTGAGGGGGGCATTGCATAAAATGCATGGAATTCATTAACCTCCCTGACGGTATTCCTGAGTGTGGCTCGGGGCTATTTCAGCACCATTAGCGGTAACCCCGAGCCACACTCGAGATTGCATTGCAGGATCCTGGTTGCAGTATACTTACCTTGTCCCCAGGATCCTGCGATGTCCCCCCTGCTGTCTGCGGGCTCCGTCCTCTGCCCAAAGCCTCTCTGTGCCAGGCTCCGTTCCTTGCGAGCGTCGCAATGCACGGGGGCGGAGCCTGGCGGCAACTTAAAAAAAATGTAAAAATCATAACACATACAGTGTTGTAATCTTACAGATTACAGTACTGTATGAAATCATTTCACATCCCCTTTGTCCCCAGTGCTTTGTCCAATGCCCTGCATGCAGTTTTATATTATATATACTGTTCTTTCTGCCTGGAAACTTGAGATTGTCCATAGCAACCAAAAAGTGTCCCTTTACGTCAAAAGTGGGTTTAGACCAGCTAGAAAACAGTGATAGTAAATTAGAACACTTGCAGAATTGAGCGATAGTGAATCGTGGGGAAATTTATTTTATTAATATTATATTATTATTTTTTTTAAATATTTATATTTATTTATTATATTATAATTTATGTTTTTGTGTTTCAAACTTTATCATACCCGGGATATCTACTAGACTCTTGGTGGACAGATTTAAGTGTGTTATTGTTAAGAATTACAGGCCTACAATATAAAACGCCAAATTTCCATGCAAAATAATTGTACCGCTTTCAGCACCTAAAATCCGAAATAATGTTACCGCCAGGGAGGTTAAGATAAAAAAAACAAAAAACCTTCTGACTTTCAAACCACTTTAACTCCGTAAACAGTCCAGGGTGTTTTTTTTTTTTCTTTTAAGTTTATTGCTTAGTAACCATAAACTTGGGAGGTCAGTAGGGTGTTAGATACTCCAAAATGCTTGGTGGAGAAATTGTAGAGGACTCTTCTCTACCTTTAAGGAGCAGCAATACTGTACCCTCCCCAGCTGTGGACCAGGGTGATTGCCGAATAGGTTTTGGCAGGATATGGACTGAAATGGTCTGGATTCTGACAGCTGCAGGACACTTGAGCACTGCACACAGGGGGACTTTAGTTGTACTGTCATGTACCTGGTCGGAGGCCGAAGTGCCGAGAGGGCTCCCCTTGCGGCTAAATGCAGTACACCCCTGAAGATGGTACAGAAGGTGTATTGCCAAAAAGAGCACAGGTTGCCAGATCGGTACAGAAGAGTAGAGCTGGTGGTCACCTGAAGTATACTGGATAATGGAAGCACATGCATTAAATGGATAGCTGCATGTGCTAACTAAACCCCTGTTTTTAACGCAGAGTGTTGGACAGGTAATTTGGTCAGTTGGCAGACTGGTTGGTGAGTTGAGCTATGGAATGTTCTGTTTTTGTCTTCCCTCATCACTAGACATGTGCAATTCGTTTCGTTCCAAATTAGTTTTTTAACGAATTTCGACAAATTCGTTAATTCGGAAATATCTGAATTAACGAAAAAAGCTGTTTAATAATTTTTTCTGAATATTCTTAAATTTGTAAATTCGAAAATTCGGAATTTCAAAATTGGCAAATCCAAAAACCCAAAAATGCGAAAATCTAAAATAATATCTAACTAATAATAGCTTAACTATTACCAACTATTAAATTATAGGTATTGGAATTTCCTTTCAAATTTGGCTGTTAGTGAACGTAACGAATACGAATTATCCGAAATAACGAATGCCTTATCTGAATGAATGGAACGTAGCAAATTAATAATAATAAATACCAATATTAATAATAAAAACATTTTATTATTAGTATTATTATTTATTATGAATTATTTCCGTTCCATTTGTTTAGTTGCGACATTGGTTATTTCGGATAATTCGTAACTTCGGATAAATTTGTATTCGTTACGTTCACTAACAGCGAAATTTGAAAGGAAACTCCAATACCTGTAATTTAATAGTTAGTTATTATTAGTTAGTTAATTAGTTGTTCTGTTGCATTTTCTGATTTTCTTTCTTATTTTCGCATTTTTGAAATTTATGAATTTTCGAATTTACAAATTTACGAATTGCGATCTGAAAAACTAAAAAAAAAACAAAAAACAAAAAAAAAACCGAATTAAATTAAAACTAATGTATTTTTCAGCAGTGCACATGTCTATTCATCACAGCATTTGATTAACAGCAGTGGGAGCCAATGGCTGCTGCTGCTTTCAATCCACCGAATGAGGAGGGAGAAAGCAGCAAATGCATAGAACGCATTAAGGTAAAAAAAACTTTATGCCTTAGAACCATTTTAACTGTGTGCTCGAATGACGGCTTCAATACAGTCACAAATTCTTTCCTTTCTGTAAAATCCACATGTCCAGTACACTGTTTTTCTTCCCAAGTCATTCTTTCCTATTTCCTTTATGTTGTTACATCCTATGTCATGTATTTTATAAATCCATTATGTTACCATCAGCTTGCCCTGCCTTACAATTCCTGACACTTGCATAATTTAGATGACAGCAGCATGGACTGCAGCCTGCCTGAGGGGACTGCTGAGACTAAGGGTCTGGGGGTCTCCTTTATGTAACACAATAACACAGAGAGACAATATATCAGCTTACTTCTTAATATCACATAAAGAGACGGGATTTGACCCATGAAGGTTGATTCCGTGATGTTCAGTGCAGAAAATGTATCTCATTTGAAATCTGAGTCTACAACAGTGAAATGCAAAGCATTGTTTATAGCAGAAATTTGTACATTACGGATTAGGTATATCGTGAGAGTTTGGAAAAGATGGTCACTGTCTGAAATCATCTTTTAAAAGGAACTTATACTAAAAGAGAAATATAAAAGATGAAAAGGCCCACCAACCACAAACTTGCCAATGCCTAGGGTAAAGGATTTCTTCAACAGAAGGTACCTTTCTTGACAGAACTCACCTCAGGCATCTGGGCCTTACTCTTCTCTTGCACTACTGGTCCTACCTCCAAATGCTCATTTTGAAGCATTACATTCTGGGAATTAAATTGTCACACCTGGTATAAACCAGGTGTGACAATTTAATTCCCAGAATGTACTGTAAAAAAAAATATCTTCTTACTTATACGTTAGCGGCCAATGTCACCTTCACAGTGGTCCCCTTGTGAAGCAACACTCTTTTCTAGAGGATTGGGCCACTGCCGGAAACATTACTAGAATTTGTTTTCCAGAAAGTTGTGCGGTATCTTTGTCAGGGCGATGTCCGGAATGTCATCAAATCTCTGTCTTTTTAAGGCACTTTTTAATTTTGGAAACAGCCAAAAATGTCGGGAGGGGAATAAGGTGGTTGGTCATGTTTCAGAATGGATTTCTAGACCAGGAACTCGCAAACACTTAAAGCATCATGTGCAGGAGCATTGTCATAATGGAGAAGCCACTTGTCAGGCCGGAGTTCTGGTCTATTCCTCAGAACAGTTTCCTGCAACCTTTTCAGAACTTCCAAGTAACAATGTTGGCTGACCATACTTGCGTCATCTTCCTGGAACCACCTATATCATTCAAAAAGCCTTGATTTCTTCATGGAACGTTCACCATAAGCCTGTTGTAACAGAGCTAATGTTTCACTTGCACTTTTGACACTTTGCATGCAAATTTTGATGTTAATCCGCTGCTCCAGATTTCTGTCACTCATTTTTCGCACACATGTTATTTCTTCTACTATTCCGCAAATACTGAGGCCCCTTTCACACGATCGGACCGTTCAGGTCCGCCTGTCAGTTTTGACGGCGGACCTGAACGGGCGATCCATGTTAGCCTATGGAGCGTCGGATGTCAGCGGAGACAAGTCCGCTGACATACTACCCCGTCCGATCCGCTAAAAGCAGACGTATGGCTCTACGTCCAGATCCGTCGCTGGCGGATCGGATCGGGTGAGATCTGACGAAAACGGACACGCTGTCGTTTGAGAAACACTGCTGTGGATAACACATTTTGTGTCCCTGGGTGACTACACTCATTCAATCCACTGTATCTATGGAGAGAGCCATGGTTAGCACATAAACATGTCTCTTCATCTTTGTTACATACTGGGTGGGGAGATTAGTAGATTACAGAAGGAACATAACATGATTTGTGTTTTTAGTTAAGCTCACGTGGAATGGGAAGGGTACTGCATTTCTGCCAAGATCAACAGGTATTTTCTGTAGTTGATGAAAATATTCTTGAAAAAAAAATAATGCAGTCATATCTAAGGACTAGTAAACTGCAATATATTCTGTGGTTGCAATATTCTTGCAATATAGCTTTTGTTGCATTGTTTAGATATCCTTTAAGCCTAACAACCAGGGACTTTCAAGACTGTAGAATTACTGTTCTAGTTTATGGGAGGTCTAAGAAAGTGATCTTCCAAAAAGGAAAGTGGGGGGAGATTTACGAAAACTGGAAAGTGCTAAATCTTCAGCTGAACTCGCACGATTTCAAACCTGCGTTCAGTGTTAACGAGGGCTTATTGTCAAAGCTTAACTGAACACGGTGAAGTTAGAAGCCGGTTGGCTACCAGGCACAGTTGCACCAGATTCTGAGTACTCCAGTTTTAGTCAATCTCCCCCATAGATCTTCCAAAGAATCCAATTTTTTTCTGGATTGGGTTGTTGAACTTCAGGTAAAATGATTTTCTTATACCCTATCTCCCTGTTTCTATGTCTATGAAAAAACATGATCAATCTAACCATATATCAAATTAAAGGAAGTTTGAAAAAAAAATACAAAAAAAACCTGTTTGATTGTTTATTCACTTTCATCTAACTGATACAAAAAAGTAAACTGTCAACTTGCATTATAGTAACAGATAACCCGTGATCTGGAAATATATCACAATTAAAATGTATTTCTTAAGTTTTAACATCACTGTTTAATTTTCCTCTTCATTATCGAGATGTTTTTTAACAGTTTCCAATTAAAAACAATTAGTGGTCTGTAAAAATGGGAGCTGAGACATGTTATTTACAAAATACTTTTTTTTTTCTTTCCTTCCCGTTAATTGTTTTTATGTTGTCACTGAATAACTCGTAACTTCTTCACGGTAGAAATTCGGCCATTTTTTTTTCTTTCTTTCTTTTTTTTTTTTTAAACGTTTCACTTCCTAAACAAAAGTCATAGAATATTTAGTTTCAATAAATCTCAAAGTTCTAAAGGGAAGGAGATGAAGTTCTTACTGCGTTATAAATGTAAGTGCTTTTTTTTCCTATAATAGAAGGTGTTTAAAAGGTTCTCTACAGCTTTAAACAGAATTACAATTTACTTCTTTCAAGTGTCCAGGCCATAAATTCTTCTCAATTCTCTCTCTCTCTCTCCTTGTCGGAATTAATGAGATCAGATTTGATCAGGGCAGTGATGTGTTCAGAGCCAAATCACACAACAGCGCTCGTGCTGTAATGGAATTTGCATCTAATGCATACATAAATCAAACATCTTTCTGGACATTTTCATATGCATAATGTCATTTCATCCACTTCTCTTTCTCTCGGCAGAGGGGGCGATTTTTTTTTTTCTCTCTCTCCCTCTCCAAGAAAATGACTTTTTCAAATGCTTTCATTTTATTTTCGCTGACTAGAATCCCGGAGAATACGCTCGGTCGGAGCAGCTTTTGGGGTGAGGTTGACAGCTCCTTTTTCCAAGAGGGGTCCTTCGCATTTATCATGCCTCTTCCTCGGGGGCTTTGTTATGCAAATGTGGCTGAAATTGACGATTCCAAAGTGCTTCATTTCGGTTACTTGGCGGTTGGAGATGGTAGATAAAAAGAAAAGTGACAAGACATACTGATTGCCCTCAACGCTTGTAACCCTCTTGCTAACAAGCCCTCCATATTGTTAAAAATTCCCATTGTTACTGGGATGGCAGTTCCATTATGCAGGCCTTGCAGATCTGCGATTTGAATATTAACCCCTGAAATGCCACCAAATCAAGTGGCAACTGAGCCACTCGGGTGCAAGCTTTGGCTTGATTGAGCCCTTGTTGCCCCGAGCAGCTGCGGCACTCCTTTCCCTTTTTTTTTTTTTAAATCACATATATCAATTATGTACGCTTCATTAGTAATTAGTATATATATAGATAGATAGATAGATAGATAGATAGATAGATAGATAGATAGATAGATAGATAGATAGATAGATAGATCTATCTATATCTATCTATATCTATAGATATATATCTATAAATATATATCTATAGATATATATATATATATATATATATATATATATATATGTATATATCTATAGATATATACATATATCTATAGATATGGATATATATCTATAGATATATATATATATATATATATATATATATATATATATATATAGAGAGAGAGAGAGAGAGATATCTATATATATAGATATCTATATATATAGATATATATATATATAGATAGATAGATAGATAGATAGATAGATAGATAGATAGATAGATAGATAGATCTATCTATATATATATTAAAAGCCACTGATCATTATGATTCTGTAATGAAAGCTCCTTCATTCATGACTGTGGAATGTTGATATTCTTTATAATGGTGGTGGTGGGTGTGTCTTTTGTTCATCTGGATGAATACAGTAAAAGATTATGTTAAGTTATTTCATTTCAGAAGCTGTTTAACCAGAGATTCCCCATAGACATAAAATCTATCTATCTATCTATCTATCTATCTATCTATCTATCTATCTATCTATCTATCTATCTATCTATCTATCTAGAGCATCCGGTCCATAAGGGGCGCAAGGGTGCCGCCCCCCTAAGTTTGTGGGGGACTCATAGGTTTCTACAAGGTTTTTTTTTTTCCAAGCACATGATTAGAGACGGAGGCTCTAATTGGCTTGAAAAAGGTTGGGCTTGGAGTGCGCCCTGGGCCCACCCACTTGTGACACTGGCGAATCAATATTCGGTGTTGGTTTCCAGCTTCTCCTCCCAGCCAATCAGGAGAGGAAACAGATCTAAAGAACACTGGGTTGACCGGGAGGAGAAGTCAGGGAAGTAGCGGGGTTGTGGCTTATTCCTGGTGGGGTGGGTGCAGACCTGGGGGGAGGGTTTGTTTGCCACCCTCCCAAAAAGTTTAGCAACAACTGCCACTGCTATCTATCTATCTATCTATCTATCTATCTATCTATCTATCTATCTATCTATCTATCTATCTATCTATCTATCTATCTATCTATCTATCTATCTATCCCTTCCTCACCAGGACATTATTTGCCATACGGCACTGTGTTATTTTAATTAACAATTGTGCGGTCGTGCGACGCTGTACCCAAATTAAATTTATGTCCTTTTTCCCCCACAAATAGAGCTTTCTTTTCGTGGTATTTGATCACCTCTGCATTTTTTATTTTTTACGCTATAAACAAAGAACCACCAGCGATTTTGAAAAAAAAAAAAACAATATTTTTTACTTTCTGATCTACACATTCAATAAAAAGAAAATCTAAAAAATCAAATTTCTTCATCAATTTAGGCCAAAATGTATTCTGCTACATATTTTTGGTAAAAAAAAACAAAAACAATAAGTGTATATTGATTTGCACAAAAGTTAAAGCGTCTACAAACTATAGGATATTTTTAATTATTTGATTTTCACATGATTTTTTTTACTAATAATGGCGGCAACCATTGACTTATAGCGGGACTTTGATATTGCAGCGGACGAATCGGACACCTATCTGACACTTTTGACATCTTTTTTGGGGACCAGTGACACTATTACAGTGATCAGTGCTAAAACTATGCACTGTCAATTTACTAATGACACTGGCTGGGACGGGGTTAACATCAGGGGCGATCAAAGAGTTAACATTGTGCCCTAGCTGGTGTTTCAGTGTAGTGGGGGGAGGTGTTTTTTTCTAGTGGAAGGCATGGATCAGTGTTTTTCGGCTTTGCAGGTACACAGGATCCATGCCTTCTGTACTAACAGAACGCCAATCTGCCTTGTTTACATGGGCAGACTGCCATTCTGCCTGTGTACTAAACGATCAGCGGGTGCAAGCGAACATCGGGTCCGCAGAACCCGCTGATCAGCTCCCGCTGTGTAAAATCACAGCAGGAGCAAGCCGCGGGCAGCGCGCACCCGTGGCCAAAACCCAGAAGTGCAGAATCACGTATACGTATATACGTGACTCAGCGCAGCGTGGCCACCCTGTAGCAGTAAATGTGCTATGGGGCGGTCGGGAAGTGCTTAATATCTTTAAGTACTTCAATTATGACATATAGAATCTTTTTTTTATGTCTGCCTCTCTTAAACTCCTAAGTCTCAGCTATCTATCTATCTATCTATCTATCTATCTATCTATCTATCTATCTATCTATCTATCTATCTTTATTATCATTAAGCATTCCCAGAACCCCATCTAGCCTGTCTTGTCTGTCCGCCTGGCTCTGCCCAAGGCCCGAATCTCACAGAAGACAAAGGGAAAATGGTCAAGTCCCACACTGTGCAGCCGGTTAAATGAATTTCGTACATCCTGCATGCATCATTGATAATGCAAACAAGCTAATCTGGTTAAAAGGGGAACCTCTTAATATGCTGAGAGATGAGGATAAATCTAGCAGCTGCAGTCGAAGCCTTAGACCTCTCTAATGTGAATTCTACAGGGCAATTTTACTAATAGGCTCACAGTGAAAGAAGTCCCCCTTAAAGGGGAACGCAGGGAGGGCCTAGCCTGAGGATAGCATTACACATTTCTCTGCTTTATCGTCTGGGAAGATTAACCATGGGAGCGGGAGGACCTGGCTGTTCTTTGAAGTCTTATTTTGTAAGATCAGACAGGAATTTAGACCTTAAAGATGGCACGTCTGGGATTATTGAATAAAAATGATGATGTGTAATGTGTCACAATAACCCATAGCAACCAGTAAAAATTAAGGTTTCATTTGGTTGAATACAGGAAATCTAAATTTGATTGGTCAATAGGGCTTAGTGCTCTCTGCACATTATTGTTGCCCTTTGCATTGTCTCCTTGAAAGACTAAAAATTAACATTGGCATAAAAACATGGATATCTTTAAAGAAACCTTTGCATATTATATACAGAATTATATGCAGTGCACAGGGGTTGATTTATATACAGCGATAGTAAACCGCTGGGCGAGCTTTTTTTTTTCTTACCTGCAAGGTTATGTTATAATGTGCTAGTGACACTTATCTGAAAACGAAGCCCTCCAGAGAAGTGCTGCCATCAATGGAGGCCACTTCCATCTTCACCCGTCTTCCTTCTGGGTCCGCGGACTCCTGTAAATGCAAGGGGGAGTCGCCGTTTATGTAGCACAGGTTCATAATAATGTACAGTATCTCACAAAAGTTAGTACACCCCTCACATTTTTGTAAATATTTTATTATATCTTTTCATGTGACAACACTGAAGAAATGACACTTTGCTACAATGTAAAGTAGTGAGTGTACAGCTTGTATAACAGTGTAAATTTGCTGTCCCCTCAACATAACTCAACACACAGCCATTAATGTCTAAACCGCTGGCAACTAACGTGAGTACACCCCTAAGAGAAGATGTCCAAATTGGGCCCAATTAGCCATTTTCCCTCCCCGGTGTCATGTGACTCATTAGTGTTACAAGGTCTCAGGCGTGAATGGGGAGCAGGTGTGTTAAATTTGGTGTTATCACTCTCACTCTCTCATACTGGTCACTGGAAGTTCAACATGGCACCTCATGGCAAAGAACTCTCTGAGGATCTGAAAAAAAGAATTGTTGCTCTACATAAAGGTGGCCTAGGCTATAAGAAGTTTGCCAAGAACCTGAAACTGAGCTGCAGCACGGTGGCCAAGACCATACAATAGTTTAACAGGACAGGTTCCACTCAGAGCAGGCCTCACCATGTTTGACCAAAGAAGTCGAGTGCACATGCTCAGCATCATATCCAGAGTTTGTCTTTGGGAAATAGACGTGGGAGTGTCATGGTCTGGGGTTTTGTCACATAAAAAGATATAATAAAATATTTACAAAAATGTAAGGGATGTACTCACTTTTGTGAGATACTGTATTTCCTAAATTATGTATACTTGTTTTGGATCATGCCCATCCCAGTTCCAGGAGAGGGGATCTTAATAAGGTTCTTCTCCAGCAGGAGCTGAGGTGGATATCGATTCTGAGCGCCACTTTTCCACCGCGCCTCAATGAGGCCTTTAACCTAAAACCGTTTCTACCAGGCTTCTCATCTGGAGGTTTTGATGGGGATTTTTAAAATTATTTGACGTCTTTCATGTTCTATTTGAAAATTGAGGTTCTGTCTCTTTATTCCTCTTTTTATCTGTAAATAACAAATATTGTTTTGGATTATTTTATGTGTGTAATTAATCTCCCAATGTCTGTCCCGGAAATCCTAACAAATTTATAATTGTATTTTTCAGCTGTACAAGTGATGGCCGACATCTGCTTTTCCACATTTTACCACTTCACTATTCTTACTCCTTCCTTTTCTTAATTGTTTAGGCAGCACTGTAGCTTCTGCCCCCTGATGCATCGAGGCTCCCCGGCACGGGGGGGGGGGGGGGGCCCGGGTGCTTTATGTGCCGGGGGGCCTTCCCTTAGCTTTTGGTCTGGGTTTCCACATTGTTGTCCCGCATATACGGGCCCATCTTGGCCGCCAGTCACTCCCCACTGTTCCTGTCGGTAGTTCTGTCGACGTCTGACGTCACCGCGCCTCATGACGCGGTGGCGCCGGATGCCACACGAACAGGGGATTGCTTAGTGAAATGGTATGTCTTACTCTCCGAACATGCACAGGTGTATCTCCAGGGTCCATCAAGCTGATGGCCCTGCCGATCACCTGTCTAAACATCATCCCTGTTATTGGATGGTCTTGATTGGCTCTAACCTGACCACTCCCTTAGACTTCCTTTATTAAGTAGACACATTTGCAGTCATTGTTGCTGCATACACTCTCCATATCCCCGCAATTTAAGATATTACAAACTGGCAAGGTGAGCAATTTTGGTTTACTATCTCTGGACATTTTTATCTCTGTTGGACTCTCGCCTAAAGAATGCGATGTTCGGTCCACAGGGGATGCCTTAGAATCTTTTTTCATACTGGAATGCCTTTTGGTGCCGTTTGCAAAAAATCGAATGCAATATACTTTTTTATTTTATGTTAGACTCATATGTCTGGATCCAATCCTTGCGGGCTTTGATGTGATGTGTGGTGGAATCAGGGTGGCTGCCATTCAATTCATTTACATTGGTGTTCTATCCATGTTCTCGTCTTGATTTGAACTTACAACATTGAAGTGTGCTAGGCCTCCTGCTGGCCTCACTTTCCTGTTAATACATCTTGCTGTGTGAACAAATACCACAAATTATGTGAGTATTCTCTGCATCTTTTGATGCTTTTTGCCATGCTTGGAAAACTATTAATAAGCGGCTAGTGTTACTCTTTTCATGTATAGTATTATACTCATATGGCCTGGTTTTACCTCCCATGCCCATAAAATCCCTGAGGCTACCTTCTTTTGCAAATCTTCATATGTGGGATGTGGCATGGGTCTTCCAGACCTGTTTTTATTGGAGGTTTCGCTTAAATAATGGACTCTTAGATAACAACCCGAGTGGCCTTCCTTCAGAGCGCATGCACCAGTGACGTCATCAGCTGCATATGCAGGTAATATCTCCTAAACCGTACACGTTTAGGAGATATTTACAGTACCTATAGATAAGCCTTATTATAGCCTTACCTACAGGAACAAGTCAGAGATGGGAGTTCACTCCCTCTTAAAAAAAGTGATCTTCCAAAAAGCAAAGTGGGGGAGATTTACTAAAACTGAAGAATGCAAAATCTGGTGCAGCTCTGCATAGCAACCAATCAGCCTCCAGGTTTTATTGTCAAAGCTTCATTGAACAAACTGAAGTTAGAAGCTGATTGGCTACCGTGCACAGCTGCACCAGATTTTATACTCTCCACTTTTAGTAAATCAACCCCACAGTGTCACATTTTTCATCATGCAATCACCGACTTTCTTATATTTCATTCAAAGTGGCTCCTCTTCCTTAAAAGCTGCATAAAGATAACCCGTGGAAGGAAAATTAGCTAGATATTATACATGCCTTTCCTCGATATATGCAGGGTTTGATGTCATCAATGGGAATGCTGAACACCACATCTCATGAGAAGAGTAAGACCTGGACAACTCAACCTTCTCTAAGATCTGACTGGAAGGAAAATGCTTTCACCCTTGCCTGGGTGCTATGGAAGAATGTCGGGGAAAGGTAAGTATATTATTACCTGTCTCCCCACACTTTTTTTTTTGGACTTGTATGCAGCATTTGGGAGGGGGGGTGCACTCCAAAACTCAAACACAGCCTTTCTCTGCAGCCCCAGCTGCATGGGACAGTGAATGAATGAGAAGTGCTCTGTGTGAAGTGGCTTCCTGTTCAATCACAAACTGAAGCATAGTGAACACAGTTTAGTGTGCTTCAGTTATGAATGGACACAGTGAGCGAGTGTGTTCACTGTGTTCATTTAGAAAAGGAACTGTTTACTAGCCCCTTCCCATGCTCTTCATCCTGAAACATCCCCTTGCAGCAGCCGGGGGGAGAGGAGGGAAGCCAGCAGCACTGCATGCAGGTGGGCGAACAACGGGGGGTGCCTGGAAAGTAGGGAAAATCGGCAATGCACATAGTGATTAGGGTGTGCCCAGGCACACTTGGCACACCCCCTACGAATGCCTATGTGCACAATAATTCTTCAAGAGCCTGAACATGCAAGGATGGAAGATAGGACTTATTCTTATTGAATGACATAATTTAATCACATTTGTTGGAGAATATTTTGATAGTTACTTCCAGAAACCACAATGGCACTTCAGCACATTCGAATCTAGGGTTTTCAGAGCATCCTGGTACCTCTCGGACACATAACCTTCTTCTGACCCTAATATGTAACCTGTCCTTGTCAGTAACCTTAAAAAAGAAAGTTCATTTTTTTGTTTTGTTTTTTTCAAAATCATATTTACCTACATGGATGCTGCATCTGCCCCCAGCTGTCTCTAAGACTGAGAACCGATCTAACACCGCTGATCGCTCAGTTGTCACAGCTCCGTGAGCAGAGAGCTGGTGGCTGTCAGTCACCGGCTCTCTGCTCTGCCCCCCCTGCGCTCACTGGAGCGATTGGCTGGGGAGGGGGCAGGAGCGGCTGGCTCAGACTCTCAGAGACTTGCTGAGAGGCTGAGCCAGGTGCCGGTCCAGGGTTGTGGGTAGATCCCGACTTTATTATCTCAATCTTTCCCCAGCCTGGACTGGCTCTGTGACATTATCTGACAGCGGGCTTCACCACGCTGTCTGCTGGAAACGGTTCACGGAAGTGCAGAACAAACTGCACTCCTGTGATGCACAGGAGAAGTACAGCCAAATGAGCTTTGGCTGTACTTCACCTTTAACATATTACTCACTCCCTAAAATGAATTCTTAACTTTTAAAGTCATTCTAAATGCTGAAAGTTTTTTTTGGATCCCGAACGTATTCTATGCAATAAGGTAAAAAACCTTCTGTGTTCAGCTCACCCCTCCAGCCACCCCTTATACTTACCTGAGACCAAACTCAATCGAGCGCGGTGCCCAATAGCAGCAGCTCTCTCGGCTCCCTCCCTCCTCATTGGACATGGAGGCAGCAGTGGGAGCCATAGGCCATAATTGCATTTCCATGTTCTGTTTACTGTGGGAGACCAGATATAGTGAATACAGGGTCCTGGGTTTAGTAAAACTTTAAGCCCTAACCGCATTCTGAGAACTTAAAGGATAAGTTCACCTTTGGAAACACGTTACATCTTCCTGCTCCTGCAGCCTCTCCCCGACCCCCGCTCCCTGTGACAGCGGGCCGGGCATTTTCTTCCTGCACCCACCCACTGGTATTATTTGGGGCTCCACCCACACAGCAACGTGATTCATTCAAAGGGTTCTGGGAATAAATGAACTACAACTACTGACAGCTTTTGCAGCTGACGGCTTGTAGTTATAATGAACTACCAGGACACTGCGCTCTAGTAAATCATTGATTCCGTCTGTCATTGTGTAACTGCCTGCTCATACAAGGAATAGGCAGATAGCTTTTACTGAGAGTCTGCAGGAGCCCTGCATTGCACCCGCGACCTGCTGATTGCAAGTGCAATACTTTCCAGGTTCCTACAAAAAAAACTGTAAATGCACATTTTTTTACCTACAAAAAAAGTGAATTTATTATGGAAAATACCCATATTTGTCCTGCAAACATCTATTTGTCCTGCCAATAAAAGAAAATCCAAACTCTTGAGTTGTCACCAGAACAGGAACAGAGGGAATGTCTTTGAATAGGGATGCTTGTTCTGGAAGAGGGGATTTTCCTTAATTTAAAAAGAATCGTGAACACACGTATTCCATATATATATATATATATATATATATATATATATATATATATATATATATATATATATATATACATATTTATCTGTAGTTGTATGGATATCAGTATGATGGGGTTTTTTTCGTATATGAGATTTTAATCATTTATAATAAAATATTGATATTCTTATATTAATTTGTGTTTGGCACCTTTAAAATCCCACTCCCCTTTTTACACTTTCTAATCCTGAAATATTGATTTTTAATCTGTTTTATAAGGGTCCTTCATGGTTCCATCATATGTGGGAATGTCGCCACCCTACCTGGCATACTCCTGACATGGACTGGAGCAATAGTGCTCAACGCAGCCAGTGCTGGCACATAAAATCAGAGAAAACCTCCCAATGATAGAATCGCCACCCACATGGTATTATTCACCTCTCTCCTGCCCACACAACACAACCCTCATAAAAGTGATTTTCCTGACCATCTCACTGTAGCTGAATGAAAATAAGGACACATGCACAGTAGAATCTAATACAGTGGAACCTTGGTTTACAAGTAACGTGGTTAACGAGCGTTTTGAAAGACGAGCAACTTTTTAAAAAAGTCCTGACTGGTTTGTGAGTGTTGTCTCGCAAAACAAGCAGGATTCAAGCCAATGGGGTGTGCAGTACTGCATTTGGCCAGAGGTGCGGGGGAGCCGGTGACACTCGAACGGTTCGGAGTCATTCAGAAATATTCGGAAACACTCGGAAATACTCGGAAACACTCGGAAATACTCCATTCCCGAGTGTTTCTGAGCCTTCCTGAGGGTTTCCGTGTTCATCCGAGCTGTCCCTGAGTATTTCTGAGGCTCTCCGGCGCCCCCCCACCTCTGGCCACATGCAGTATTGCATGCAATAGAAGTTAATGCGAAACAAATATTTATCAGCATATAACACACACTTTTTTCCCCTGAAAATCAGGGGAAAATCGTGGGTGCGTGTTATACGCCGATCCCCGTCGATCTCCGCCGTCTGTGAGGGCCGCCGACATTGAATGAGCCAAGTCGAGTGTACTGTGTACTCGGCTCCACTCACAGTCACGCCCAGTCCCGCCTCCTAGCCTTTATGCCCCGCCATTGGACCGGTGTTGTATCCATCATAGGAGCCGGGCCAAGGGGCGGGACGGGGGCGTTACTGCGAGAGTAGCCGAGTACACGAGTACACTCCGCTCGGCACGGTCTATGTCGGTGGCGAGAGGAGCCGAAGATCACAGTGGCGGGGACGGTGGCGCTAATTTTAAAACAGAAACATGCTGCAGATGGAAACTGAAAGGCTGCAGATGGAAACTGTAAGGCTGCAGATGGACAGTGGAAGGCTGCAGAGGGACACTGGGAAAGGCTGCAGGTGGACAGTGTGCAAGGCTGCATTGATGGGCATTTAAAATGTACGTTTTTTTTCCTTAAACTTAAACTTCCCTCCTAAACTTGGGGTGCGTGTTATTTGCCGGCGCGTGTTATACGCTGATAAATACGGTATCTTTGTTTCCATTGACTTCTATGGGGAAACTCGCTTTGATAGGCGAGTGCTTTGGATTACAAGCATTCTCCTGGAACGGATTATGCTTGTACTCCAAGGTTCCACTGTATTGATTATTGGAATTTGTATCAGAAGAATGAATTGTTCAATCCACAATGTATCAGAAGAACGATGGGCTGCACACTGATGACGTCTCTGAGATAAAAACAACTTTATTGAAGTCCGACAAAGTGTACTCTTTGATTAACCTCATATGGGTGAAAAGTTTTAGAGTGTAGTGGCTTCCAGGTGGGATGTTTGGCAGTTTTTTGGACCACAATAAATTTGTGCTTACTTCAGAGATGTCATCGGTGTGCGGCTCATCATTTTTCTGATACATTTTTGATTGAACAATTATGCTCTCATGGTACATCTGAGACTACAAGGATTATGAGAGCTTGGAGTGCTGTTATCTTCTATACATTCTACTGGGATTTGTAGTTAGAGAAGAGTAGTGCACGTGACCACAATATGTGCACCGCTTGAAAACCCAAAGAGCGGAAGTGACAGGAAAAGGGCCTCCATAAGGTGCGAGTGGAGAGCCCATTTAGGAGAAATAAAAACGGTATGCAGAGGCAATTTTCTGATTCAGCTGAAAAGGTGGGGGTTTACTACTTAGAATTAAGAGGTAAGTCATTTTAGCAATAGATACAAAGCTCATTTGGCTGTACTTCTCCTGTGTATTACAGGAGTGCAGTTCGTTCTGCACTCCCGTTACCTGTTTTTAGCTGACAGTGGTCTGAAGCCTAATGTCACAGAGCTGGTCCAAGCTCGGGCAAGATTGTGAAAATGAAGTTGGGATCCGCCCACATGCCTGGACCGTCCCCCGGCTTGGTCTCTCAGCAAGCCACTGAGAGCCTGAGCTGGCTGCTCCCGCTCCCTCCACAGCCCAGAGCTCCAGTAAGCAAGGAGGACAGCAGAGCAGAGAGTCACTGACTGACAGTTACCAGCTCTCTGCTCAGGGAGCTGTGAGAACTGAATGATCAGCGATGTTTGATAGCTCGATTCTCAGTGCTAGACGAGCTGGGGGGCCAGATGCAGCAAAAAAAACCAAAAACATACATCTCTTTTATCTTAGCTGACCTAATATTACTTGATGTTTTGAATCAATACTTACCTTACCATGCCAGTACCATTGCTCTAATTCGTAGCAGATCCATGACATATTGCAGCAATTGCGACATCAAAACTGACTGGTCTCACTTGGTATCAGGTCAGTGAAGACTGTAATTTCTCCTAAATTCTCTCGTTTGGTGTCATGTGATCTCAGGTCAGCTTACATCCACTATCCTCCCTTCAAATGTGGTATTAATAACTTCTGTTTTATAAAATGTGAGAATTGTTTTATGCTGTGTACTCCAGTCTTATCCCATTATGGATTGTCTCATATACCACCAAACCCTTCCCGAGGAAGAACTAAAGTTTTATAGCTTAAAATACTCCTTGGAATTGTGTTTCTCTATATGTAACAACAGATTTATCAGATATGTTTTGAAGTTGAGTAAAGTAAAGCAGTATTAGAGTGTAGGTGATTGATGTGAACTTCTACTGTTGATAATAACTCAACTGAGGAGCCAAGCCAGATTTTATTATCATATCTGGAGCTGACTGTTGTGTGGTTTCAATCCTTCTCTTACTAAGACAATACTTATAAGTATGTGCATCATGGTGCATTTTAGTTGCATTCTCCCATTTTGTATGAGTTGCCATTCATCCATAGAATGGCTTTTTTTAACATACTAATTAGGTATGAACAAAATTAAACTTTTTTTTTTCCTTGAAACTTTGGCAAAAGTGGGAGATTTTGGTGAAATGATTCCAGTAGACTAAATGCATTGGCATCAAAGGGAAAAGCAAAAAATACATATGTTTTTAGGTTTTTTTTATTCAGAAAAAAAGTTTTATTAGAGAAAAACCAACAGGTACATCATATATGGTGCAATGATCCTTGAAAATACATATAGCAATGAGCATCAAAAAAGACCAATATTTTGACTGAGACATAGGGGCAAGTCTTGGATGAAGTACAAATATAACCAGCAAAAAAGAAAATTGTACATTACACCAGATCCTAGCTACAAGCAAAAAGAACAAACAAAAGAAGAAAAGAAGCAAAAGAAGAGAATGTCTGTATGGAGATAAGCGCTGAATAGTCACCAAACCCCTATAGAGCTTCAGCCCTCAAGAAGTCTATTCATTACTAACTGATGCGGTGCAAGGTCTGGGACATCTAACCAAATTTGCCATGTTGAGTACATTTTTTTGGGAACATTTCTGTGTTGGTACGTTAATTTCTCTGGAATGAGCACAGTATTCACCTGTTCTACCCATTGCTTCTTAGTCGGGATATGAGGAAACCAATAACGGCCAATTAATTTGGGAGCAGTATACAATAAATTCAGAACCACCACATATGCATGTGGGAAATAATGTCTCCTCTTCCAGAGCTCCCTACAAACAAACAATGGGGTCCTTAGAGTGCTGGAAGTTTTATACCTGTGAAATGGTAGCAATAATATCTGTCCGATAGTGAAAGAGTTTATGGTATCTCCATATCATATGAAGGAGGTCCCCGTGTTCCCTCACACATTTTGGCCATATAGGAGTGTCCCTACTCCCCCAACAATGTAGTTGAATTGGTGTTCTATATGCTCTGTGCAACAAAATAGATGTGAAAGCTTCTTGGAAGCTGAGACTGAAGCTAAAGGTGCAGATGCCAGGCAAAGCTCCCAGGAGTCCCTGTCAATGGTACCCACATCCCCCTTCTACCCTCTCCTGCAGGTCAATATTGAAGCATTCTGTAAAGAGTTAAGTAGGGTTAAATAGACACGTGAGATCAACCTCCTTTTGTCTTTTGCCAGTAGGGCTTCACCCACTATGGGTGTCAGAGTCAGCCTAGAGACACGAAATACATGAGTTTTAATGGTGCATTTAGCTCCTGGGGTTACAGAAGCTATTAATTAGCCTCATTATTTAATGTTTTTGTCTTTTACAGTAAGAAAAATCAGACAGTGAAAAAAAAGTCTAAAAAGAAAATTGAAAGCATTTTATAAAAAACGTTTAAGTGCACAAAAAAAAAAAAAAAAACAACAGTTTAAAGAATACTAAATTGAATAAATAAAATTGCCCTAAATTTACCCTCAAAACAAATATTATTTTTTTTCCCCAATGCACAAAAAATTCAGTTTTGGCTTTGGCAGACTTTTGCAGACAGCAACATTTGGGGCTGAAATCAATTTTGGCAAAATCACTCATTCCTAGTACTAATTCACACATTTGTTTGAATACAGTAAAACTTGGTGCTGGATGATCTTAGTGTATGACAGAGTGTATTTCAGGTTCAATATCCTGGCCTGTCTGACTTTCAGTGACATTGCAGCCCTTATAGCCATTCCGGAAGGGTACTTATATTGACTAACACACCAGCAACATTTCTTTTTGCCTACAAATTACTTGAGCCAGTCGGAATCGCTGTGATCCTTTGGCCTCTCCTGTGATATCCAGCAAAATTAACCAAGCAATATTTCCCGGCCACTTCGCCCCCATATCAGAAATAATTGCCCACCCGCCAAAGTTTCCACTCTGCCCCCTGCCTGTGGTCACTATCACAGCAGGAGGGGGCAGAGGCTTCTAGGGAATTTCGGACTGCTGAGCGACAATAAAGGCCAAATTGAGCTTGAGGATTTTTTTTTTTCCCGAGCTGCATGGAAAAGTGTCAGCCTAAGTGGGGAAGAGATTTTTTTTTTATCTGTCATCAAATTCTATGTTTCCATATAAGATATTGTGTCTGTAAAATTCTATTTACTGTTAGCTATATTGGGCTCATGAAGATCTTTGATTGCTGTTGGAAGAACATTGCGGTGTAATATAAAACCCTACTCCTTATTAGATTGCTCATATTTCTACAGAAGTGAATAAAATCCCAAAGTGGTAATTCCCCCTCTCCTGCTGCAGGTGCTTATAACTGTTTCTTGTGAGTATGGTCGCTGGCGGAGAAGGAATAAAGGAAAGCGGAGGGTGAAATGAAACAAAAAAAAAAAAAAGGAAAAGCTGTCGACTGCTATCCACTAAGTACTTCACTCGCTCTGTCGTGCTATGTATCTTATTACCGAAACGGCATGAAAGTTATTTAGCTATAATTGCCCGACTGCTGCACTATTTGGAATTGTTCTTTGTCAGAGCCAAGCAAAATCGACTGAAATACCTGTGCATCGTCAGCCAAAAATTCTCTGCAGATTTATATTGGCCCCGCCGAGAAATTTCTGTTTAACTTGTAATCAAAACAACTCAAACCTAGTTACTGTTTGCATAGCTGCCAAAGCTCTCAGTTTGAGCAGTAGGCAGTGCACTCTTGGTATGACAGGCTGTCGCTCATGTATAAGTGGGATCTGCCAAGGCTTCGCTGTAAGGTGGTGAATTAAATGGCAACAAGTAAGGGCACCGATGAACTAAAGAGAACAGCTAGGTTTAGGATAGATCTCACCTCAAGTTCCTTCTTAAAGAAAAAAAAAAGGCAAAAACTTCATCTCTAAAATCTCATCTAATCTTTAATGTGTTCATGCAATCTCAAAAGTGATTTTCAGTCTCTTTAAGTTTGATAACATTTTGTTAAATGAAAACTAGTGATCTTACCATTGTGTGTGTGTGTTTGTGTGGTGTAGGACCAAACATTTGTGTCTCTGTGTGTGTGTTTGTGTGGTGTAGAAGTTGTTGGGGCATTTTTTTTTACCATTTTATTTTATTTATGTATTTATTTAATTTTTATTTTTACTATTTTATTTTTTATTATTTTTTACATTTTCTTTAGGGGCCCCATTGGGGGGGCTTTGGTGAAATATCAAGGATCTAAGTCTAAACAAAACTCTTGTGTGCGGGGTAGTAGTGGATGGGGTATTTTTATTATTGTTTTTTTAATTTTAGGAGCCCCATTTAGGGGGGGCTTTGATGAAATATCAAGGGTCTAAACAAATCTTTTGTGTGTGTGTGTGTGTGTGTGTGTGCGCGTGTGTGTGTGTGTGTGTGGGGGGGGGGGTGTTTAGACCTTCTGTCAGGTTTTCATTGCTGTTTTGGAGATTCCCTTCCTCTAATTATCCTGTGGTGGGATAAAACAAGTCGTAAAACCTTACTGGCGCGATTGACAACTTGAAAGAAGTTTGTTAAAAATAAAAAACAAAAAAAGTCACATGTACATAAGTATTCACAGCCTTTGCTCAATACTTTGTTGAAGCACCTTTGGCACCAATTACAGCCTCAAGTCTTTTTGAGTATGATGCTACAAGCTTGGCGCACCTATTTTTGGGCAGTTTCTCCCATTCTTCTCAAGCTCCATTAGGTTGGATGGGGAGCATCGGTGCACAGCCATCTTCAGCTCTCTCCAGAGATGTTCAATCAGGTTCAAGTCTGGGCTCTGGCTGGGCCACTCAAGGACATTCGAGGAGCTGTCCCGTAACCACTCCTTTATTATCTTGGCTGTGTGCTTAGGGTTGTTGGAAGATGAACCTTCACCCCAGTCTGAGGTCCAGAGAGCTCTGGAGCAGGTTTTCATCAAGGGTGTCTCCATACATTGCTGCATTAATCTTTTCCTTGATCCTGGCTAGTTTCCCAGTTCCTGCCACTAAAAAACATCTGCACAGCATTATGCTGCCACCACCATGCTTCACTGTGGGGATAGTATTGGCCAGGTGATGAGTGGTGCCTGGTTTCCTCCAGACATGAAGCTTGCAATTTAGACCAAAGAGTTCAATCTTTGTTTCATCAGACCAGAGAATTATGTTTCTCATGGTCTGAAAATCCTTCAGGTGCCTTTTGGCAAAATCCAGGTGGGCCGTCATGTACCTTTTACTGAGGAGTGGTTTCCGTCTGGCCACTCTACCATACAGGCCTGATTAGTGGAGTACTGCAGAGATGGTTGTTCTTCTGGAAGGTTTTCCTCTCTCCACAGAGAAATGCTGGAGTTTTGTCAGAGTGACCATGGGGTTCTTGGCCACCTCCATTATTAAGGCCCTTCTCCCACAATCATTCAGTTTGGCCAGGCGGCCCGCTCTAGGAAGAGTCCTGGTGGTTCAAAACTTCTTCCCTTTATGGATGATGGAGGCCGCTGTGGTCATTGGGACCTTCAATGCTGCAGAAATTTTTCTGTACCCTTCTCCAGATCTATGCCTTGATATAATCCTGTCTTGAAGGTCTACAGACAATTCCTTTGAGTTCATGGCTTGATTTGTGCTCTTTGTTAACTGTGGGACCTTATCTAGACAGGTGTGTGCCTTTCCAAATCATGTCCAATCAACTGAATTTACCACAGGTGGTCTCCAATCAAGTTGTAGAAACATCTCAAGGATGATCAGTGGAAACAGGATGCACCTGAGCTCAATTTTGAGTGTCATGGCAAAGGCTGAGAATACTTATTTCCGTTTTATATTTTTAATAAATTTTAATATTTCAAACAAACTTCTTTCACGTTGTCATTATGGGGTATTGTTTGTAGAATTTTGAGGAAAATAATGATCTTTAACCAATTTAGGAATAAGGCTGTAACATAACAAACATAGAAAAAGTGAAGCATTGTGAATACTTTCCAGATGCATTGTATACTAAAAACTGATAGGGGATACAATTCCTAATACTCCATTGATCATACTTTTATCCATGCTATCGGACTCCTACAAACAGAATAAGAAAGATCTACTCCACTACTTCCTAACAGCAGCCAGTACTGTTATGCGTAGAAACTGGCACAAACCGGGCACCCCCTCAATTGCTGACTGGGCCTGCGAGATTGGCTCCTTGAGCCATATGGAACAAATGGCCACCTGAGAAAATGACAAATCAGAGTCATACAGTATTACATGGATTTCAAATTGTTTTTTACAAGTAGGATAAAGTGTGCTATATGTCCACATGCATATGCAACAATATACATTTCAAACAATATTAGGTAGCCATGGATTTTTTGTGGACATATAGAGAAACAGTAACAATGACATAAAATCAAGAATTTGTATTTAAACAAAAGGCAAAGAAGCAGCAAATTCTGCAAAGGCATAAAATATGTCTATTTTTAGGTTCGCATAGATGAACCACATGTAAACTCAACGTGTTATATTATATGCTGAACATCTGAGAGTCATTTAGCACCACTTCCTTTATATATGCATAGTATATCAAAAATGTAAAGATTTGGGTGCAGAAACACAAAACAATAAAAAAAAAAAATAACAATTTTATTTAAGAGACATTAAAATCCATATGTAGACATAAAACATGTCCTGAATGACCATACAATTCATAAACAAATGCAGACTGATTGAATCTCTACATGTTTCGCCACATCATTGGCTTCTTCAGGAGAATTGTTATCAGGCACTGTATATATAGTCACTAAAAACCAAAGGATAAAGAAGTTTTTTTAGAGACACAAAATATATTATATTACCATTTTAAATATGTAAATACACCTTTAAATTTTAATTTCCTGAATCGGCAAAAAGGTTGAACAGCAAATCTTGGTTCAAATAATTACCTGTATAGTCAATAGATAAATTTGAAAATCTACAAGCTCCAGAGTCATAGGGATGGATCAGTTGGATCAATTGATAAAACCATAGAGAGAGGTAGATAAGTGCTCACTAGGGGTCCATCTATGAGGAAGATAGCAAATAATCAAATCCCTATGATACAGATTCATAATCCCAGTATATGGCAAGAAAGCCTACCTGAGGCCAGCTGTTGTAGAAAACAACTCCTAAATACCATAAACTTGTTAATATCCAAGTTTAAATTCACTTCCCATAAAAAGAAAGCCACATAGGGTATGCTGATACAGCTCCAATTCGTATAGAGCCACCCGAGTCGTCTTTGTCTAAAGTTTTGTTTGGTATGTCTCTTTTTGAGATATGTTACCTTTAGAATTGTAGTTATGAGTTTAATCATTAGGCAATGGATCTGGGTTAGGTAACCATACGGACGCCCAGGGCATCATTCTGATGTTGTCCTTTCCTTGGATTCCATTAGGTGGCGCCATTTGCCTTTGTACATGTTTTGTCCCCTATTTTAAAGCTGCAGCTTTAAACAATCATAGAGCGGCTTTTGGGAGGTTTTTGGGTTAATCTTCACTAGGCCTCCCTATGGGGTTTCTTTTCCACCATGGCGCCGTTGTCCCCGTCATCACGTTGGACGTCTGACGTTTTTGACATCTGACGTCATTTCCGGCACAACCCAGACATGCGCACTGGCTCTCTGAGGCCAATTCCGCCATTAGAGGTGGAGGGTATATATAGAGGCCAGCAATGGTTGAGTTGCGAAGGTCTAGCATAGGAGAGGGAGAGGACGTTGTTGATCTTCCCACGGCAGTTAATGAACTTTCCATAAATGGCAACATTTATGCAGTTCAATCAATTTTTTGGTTATTTGAAGAACCGTACTGATTTTTGTGTCTTTTGATTATGGCTATATCTTTCAGCATACCTTGGGCGGCTTTATACGAATTGGAGCTGTATCAACATACCCTATGTGGCTTTCTTTTTCTAGGAAGTTAATCTAAACTTAGATATTAACGAGTTTATGGTATTTAGGAGCTGTTTTCTACAACAGCTGGCCTCAGGTAGGCTTTCTTGCCATATACTGGGATTGTTAATCTGTATCATAGGGATCTGATTATTTGCTATCTTCCTCATAGATGGACCCCTAGTGAGCACTTATCTACCTCTCTCTATGGTTCTACCAATTGATCCAACTGATCCATCCCTATGACTCCGGAGCTTTTAGATTTTTCAAATTTATCTATTGACTATACAGGTAATCATTTGACCCAAAATTCGCTGTTGCCAATTCAGGAAATTAAAATTTAAAGGTGTATTTACATGTTTAAAATTGTAATATAATATATTTTGTGTCTCTAAAAAAACCTTTATCCTTTGGTTTTTAGTGACTATATATACAGTGCCAATAACAATTCTCCTGAAGAAGCCAATGATGTGTGAAACATGTAGAGATGCAATCAGTCTGCATTTGTTTATGTATTGTATGGTCATTCAGGACATGTTTTATGTCTACACATGGATTTTAATGTCTCTTAAATAAAATTGTTATATATATTTTTTTACATTGTTTTGTGTTTCTGCACCTTTAAAATCCCAATCCTTTACATGTTTGATATCACAGTGTTGTTGTTTTTTATTTTCTCTTTTCTCCCCTTCTTCTCTTGACTTTTCCCCTTTTCTCTCCCTTTCTTTATGTCTATGAATAGTCACATACTGTATAATTGCGCGAGTATATCTCTGGCATTTCTCAGTTAAAGGATTTCAAACCTAACCCACCTACACTGCAGTGGTAATACACCGGAATCTCGCTAGGGATCACATTCTCCCACATACTCACCATGGTTGTACTGTTAGATTTTGCACATTCCTGCACTATGGGTCAAGTTCTTTTTTGATCCTGATATAATAAAAAACGCATCTATTCATTAGACGTACCTATGTTACCATATTCCTACTACTGCTACTAAATATGTGACATATTTGCATTGTCAAATTGTGATGTTATATACCACATATGCATATCCCTCGTTTCGGTTGCTTCATTTGTCTGTCTATTTGTTAATACTTACCTCGTGACAATATTTCTTTTGTTGGATATGCTTTACCCTGTACTGTATGTATATCCAAAAATTGTTAATAAACATTGATTAAACATAAAACCTTTCCGGTTGGAGATTAGGGGCTTAATTGAGAAAGCTACTCAACAACAGGACCTATGTCATCATCTGTTGGCTCTTACAAACAGTGCCTTAAAGAAGAGCTCCAGTTCCGCCCAAAAAATGTAAAGTCAGCAGCTACAGACCTTTAAAATAAAGACACTTACCCATCCAGGGATCCAGCTTCTTCAAACGGCTTTGGGTGCCGGCGCCGGCATCTTAAGTAAGGGAAACCTTTCTACTGCACATGTGCGAGCTGCACTGCACATTGTGAATGGTCCCGCAGTCTTTTGGGACCTATGATGTGCCCCAGAAAGCTGTGGGGGGAAGGAAGGGGGGCTGAACCTCCGTTTAGATCGCCGTGGCGATCTAAGCGGAAGTGGGGATGGATACCAGACAAAACCAGGTATACGATCCCCCCTCCCCCCACAAAATAAGCCAAATGTGGCAGTGGAGAGGGGGAGGATGCAAACAGGTGGAACTTCCCCTTTTGGGTGAAGTTTTGCTGTAAGCCACATTCGTTGAATGTTGGGAAGGGTTGCTTCCTTTTGTTGTTGAAGTCACTTTATGAAAGGGATGGTAAAGGAATGGTTACTCAGACCACAGTATTATGAAAGCAGATGAAAAATAAAAGCCAAATATGATCACTTATACTAATTGAAACAAGCTTAAAGCACAGGTTAATTTTTGGCCATATGTTATATATTGATATGTCTCATGAACCTCATCTCAGGTAACAAAGATTCGTAAAGTGGAGCCTGTGTTTTTTTGTTTTTGTTTTTTTTCTTCTCTTTCCATCCCATCTGTTTTTTTTGTTGTCATCTTAGATTTTCCTGTCCCTTTTCCCAATTTTTCTCCTTTACTAATTCTTCAGAAGACGCAACATGTACGCAGGCACTGCACTTGAATCTGCCATGCTTGTGGTGCATATTTTATTGCATATTTTATTGCATATGTACTTGAAAAAGTATTCACACCCCTTGAAAATTTCCACATTTTGTCATGTTACAACCCAAAAAAGCTCCGGCTGTATGTTTAGGGTCGTTGTCCTGCTGGAAGGTGAAACTCCGCCCCAGTCTCAAGTCTTTTGCAGATTCTAACAGGTTTTCTTCTAAGATTGTCCTGTGTTTGGCTCCATCCATCTTCCCATCAACTCTTCCCTGTCCCTGCTGAAAAAAAGTATCCCCACAACATGATGCTGCCACCACCATGTTTCACGGTGGGGATGGTGTGTTCAGGGTGATGAGCAGTGTTAGTTTTCTGCCACACATAGCGTTTTTTGCTTTTAGGTTAAAAAGTTCAATTTTGGTCTCATCTGACCAGAGCACCTTCTTCCACATCTTTGCTGTGTCCACCACATGGCTTCTTGCAAACTGAAAACGGCACTTCTTATGGCTTTCTTTCAACAATGGCTTTCTTTTTGCCACTCCTCCACAAAGGCCAGATTTGTGGAGAGCACAACTAATAGTTGTCCTGTGGACAGATTCTCCCACCTGAGTTGTAGTTTTTTGTAGCTCGTCCAGAGTTACCATGGACCTCTTGGCTGCTTCTCTGATTAATGCTCTCCTTGCTCAGCCTGTCAGTTTAGGTGGACGGCCATGTCTTGGTAGGTTTGCAGTTGTGCCAATGTCTTTCCATTTTCAGATGATGGATTGAACAATGCTCCGTGAGATGTTCAGAACGTGGATTTTTTTTATAACCTAACTCTGCTTTAAACTTCTCCACCACATTTGTCCCTGACCTGTCTGGTGTGTTCCTTGGCCTTCATGAGTCTGTTTGTTCACTAAGGTTCTCTAACAAACCTCTGAGGGCTTCACAGAACAGCCATATTTATACTGAGATTAAATTACACTCAGGTGGACTCTGTTTACTAATTCGGTGACTTCTGAAGGCAATTGGTTCCACTAGATTTTAGTTAGGGGTATCAGAGTAAAGGGGGCCGAATACAAATGCATGCCAAACTTTTCACATATTTATTTGTAAAGAATTTTGAAAAACATTTATCATTTTCCTTCCACTGCTTTTTGGTGGTCAGTCGCATATGGGACTGTTTATTGACTGAGTGTCACCGTGATTTAGACCCAAGTATGAAGTGTTGCCTGCAAGCTCAACTGACAATCTGTTTTATCACATGATTGGGACTTTGTGTTGAATTTGCACTTATAAAATGCATTTAGCGCAACTCTGTTCTATACCCATGTTTGTTTATGTGCCGATATCACACAGTAGAGTTTCTGCTTATTTATTGGTCTACTAATTCTTGTTGATTTATATCTGTATTAATTTTAAGTGCATTTTTTTTCCTATGTTAGATCTCTCTGTCACGTACCTGGTCGGAGGCCGAAGTGCTGAGAGGGCTTCCCTTGCGGCTAAGTGCAGAGTGCCCCTGAAGGTGGTAACAGGGAGTGCTGTGCTCAGAGAAGCAGAGGTTGGCAGCTACGACAGGTTGAGGTGATGAAGAGATGTCCACTGGATGGCTGCTGATGAGCAGGAAGTACTGCTGGGCAGGAGTGCCTCAGGAGTACCGGTTAAGACTAGACAACAGGGAGAGACAGGAGCAGAGTCAGGAGCCATGCCAGAAGTCATGCACGGAAGGTCAGCCAGGAGTTGAGCAGCAAGCAGGGTCAGGAGTCAGCTGGGGTCATTAACTGGTAATCAGGCAGTAGCAAAGACAGAAGAGCAAGCCAGGGGTCAAGCACAGATCAGCAGGCAGAAGCCGGGTCACTGGAACAAGCCAAGGGTCAAAGCGGGGAACCGAGACAAGACAGGTCAAAGGCAAGCCAGGTCGTTAAAAGGAAATCCAAAGCTATAAGGAACAGAAACACACGGGGGGGGGGAGCTGAAGATCATCCAGAAACTAATGGCTGATGCTGCTGGGTTTAAATAGTGCCAATCTTCCATTTTGCTGGGCATTTGCAGATGTGCCAATCCTTCTACGAACCGTTCTCTGACACTCTCCTAGTTTTCCACCACACAACCAGCAGAGACAGCGATACCAGTGGCGGAGAAAGCTCCAGCTCGAGCCCTTGACTGTTTAGATATACTGGACTATTGAGCTACCTGATGTGCCTGGTCTTAACCGTCTACATGTGAGTGTTACTTATTGTGTCTGCTATTAAAAATTTACTTACAGTCTACACTAATGCCGCGTACACACAGTCGGACTTTCCGGCAGGAAAAGTCAGACGGAATCATTTCATCAGGCATTCATCGTGTGTGGGCCTCATCGGACTTTTGTTTTCGAAAATTCTGACGAACCTAGAAATAGAACATGTTTTAAATCTTTCCGACGGAATCAGTTCCTATCGGGAAAACTGCTCGTCTGTATGCTGTTCCGACGGACTAAAAACGAGGCATGCTCTGAAGCAAGTACGAGACGGCAACTATTGGCTACTCGCTATTGAACTTCCACGTACGACGGGACATACGTGAACAACACGTACATCCCGTTGTACGTGTTGTACGTCACCGCGTTCTAGACGGTTGGACTTTGGTGTGATCGTGTGTAGGCAAGACAATTTCAGCGAAACTCCATCAGAACTCCATCGGAAAGTCCTTCAGAGTTTATTCTGGTGGAAAGACCGGTCGCGTGTACGCGGCATCAGAGGCGCCTGTGCATTTCTCATTTCTTACATTCGTTCTGGTGACCTAGTGACACCCTAGGATTCTCTCACTTTGGATGGATTTCCTCTCGCTTCCTGTTTTGGCTATGGGACAGGAAGTGAAGGGTAATCTCCCCAATGGGACGCAGATGGCAAAACAAAAAAAAAAATAAAACTGATAGGGGTTATAATCCGCCCTTACTCAAAAAAAAGTTTTTGCCTTTAGTTCTACTTTAAGAACTAATCAAGGTGTTCTAGAAATGCTGTATCTGTTAGGAAGATCTATATTCAATTATTTGTAAGATCGAGATATATCACATTATTAGCATTTCTAATTCCTATGCAAAACGATTGCACAGAGCAGGTAAATATAACATATTTGTTCTTTTTAAAAAATGTGCCTTTAGAATCACTTTAACTTACATAAGTTCTTCTTTTTGCAGGTAAATAATGGATTCCAAGCAGAAGCAACATCCCATCATTGAGTTCTTGATGAAGGAGGGGTGCAGGCTGTCCAACAGCCACAGAAAGCTACAGAATGTTTACAGAGGTGACACTATTGACAAAAGTCCACAATAACAAGACTTTGGTCTTGTCAATGATGTAATCTCCATAAACATTCTGTAGTCTTCTGTGGGTGTCGGACAGCCTGCACCCCTCCTTCATCAAGAACCCAATGACAGCACGTTGCTTCTGCTTGAAATCCATTTTTTACCGGCGTTCAAAAAGAAGAAAAAAGTTACTATAGAGGAAGAAGGAAAGAAGTTGGAGCAGTAAAACGTAAGTCACTAAGCTATGATACTAAACAAGAAGCACACTGCGGATATATAATAAGTTAATAAGACACATGTGCATATAAAATTAAAAAAACATACAATGACAATTAAAACATTGTCATCAGACCATCAGGTGTGCTTGCAATGGTGTAACAAAGGGGTGCAAGATTTTCATTTTCTTGGTTTGGGAGTTGATCTCTTCTTACACAAAGACATTAACAGATTAATTACCAAACCAGAAGAAGAAAATGACACTGCCACAGTAAGATATTAATGAATGCTTTTATCACTAGGCTGGGGCTGCCGAAGTTACAGTCTCCTACTGTGCAATTGATTTACACATTGTTACCGAATGGATATTGTTAATATAATCTATTATGTGCAAAATACACTGGCAATAAAATGTATAATGTAGAGATCAATGTAATTTAGAGGTATAAAAAAGGCTACATGGAACTAGCTATAAACGTAGGTGAAAGCCATTAAAAGCTACTTAAAGGGGAACGATGGTACTAAACCGAAGGGTCTCCTATTAAAGAAAACCTGTACTGAGGTGCTAAAGTAGAATAATACTCACCTCCATGCCAGCGCTGCAGTATCTCAGAGCTTCCGACCCTCACCAGCCACTGACATTATGTCTGCTCTTCCTGGTTCTGATTAGTTTTGATTTGCCTGGGATGGGAATTTGTCATTCCTATGCATGCGCAAGAGTTTACTCATCTCAGCAGATGCCAGATTTGCACTAAAGACCTGCCTGTGTGCATTGTTTTTTTTTTAATTTAAGTTCCACTTTAAGGAGGCTGCCATTGTTGAGCTCCGCATCTGAAAATGCCAGTTGCCTGGCAGTCATGTTGGAACAATGGCTTTGAAAAGCGCTAGGTCACAGACCTGGAAATGTATGGAGATCTGGAGTATCGGCTTTCTAATCTGCACATCTGTCCTAGGTCAGTGACTCCAAATTTTAAAGCCAGGGGATCAACATGATGGGCAGCCAAAGAGCATGTTCATAGTGAGATCACTAGAATATTTAGTATCTTCCATCCCTACATTGACAATTTAGTCATTGATCTAGAACAAGAACAAGGAGATCCCTTTGAGGAAGTCACGTGGTAGAGTGACGAAACGCATAGGGGGGGTTCGATGACATCACGGTGCACATACTAGATCAAGGGTGGAGAAGATTGGAGAGTGTTTTTTTAAAGGGCTTGAGTCTTTAAATAATCGGAGGTGGTTGGTTCTCACTGTCATTAAAGAGAATATACAGTAACACACTGGATCTATGAGGATATTTTAATAGTGCACAGAGGAGGACAAAAGCGCATTTGACTCTACATAATATGTAAGGTTATGGAGTCCAGTTGAGAGCACAACTGGTGTTGGTCACACGGATTGATAAAGCACAGTGATGAAAGCACACAAGCCACTAAATAATCACAAATAGACTGTTTAATATTCATGCATATCTTTATTGGAAAGATTATTGATGGAAACGACTCTATTTTTTATATAGTTACTTTTTTTTTTGGTTGTATATACAGCGGGTAACATAAGTATTGAACACATCACCATTTTTCTAGTTAAATATATTTATAAAGGTGATATTGACATGAAATTTTCAACGCATGTCGTTAACAACCCATGCAATCCATACATACAAAGAAACCAAAACAAATACGTTCCAAAATTAAGTTATGTGCAATAAAATGGAATGACACAGGGAAAAAGTATTGAACACGCTAACTGAAATAGATTTAATACTTTGTACAAAATCCTTTGTTGGTAATGACCGCTTCAAGACGCCTCCTGTATGGAGAAACCAGTTACATGCATTCGTCAGGTGTGATTTTGGCCCATTTATTCACACAGTCTTCAAATCTTTAAGGTTTCATGGGCCTCTTCTATGAACTCTGATATTTAGTTTTTTTCCATAGATTTTCTATTGGATTCAAGTCAGGTGATTGGTTGGGCAATTCTAGCAGCTTTATTTTCTTTCTTTGAAACCAATTGAGAATCTCCTTGGCTTTGTGTTTGGAATCATTGTCTTGCTAAAATGTCCACCCTCATTTCACCTTCATCATCCTGGTAGATGGCAGCGGATTTTTAGCAAGGTCTTGGTACACTTTTCCATTCATCCTTCCTTCAATGATATGAAGTTTGCCAGTACCATGTGCTAAAAAAACAGCCCCGCCCACACCATGATGTTCCCACCTCCAAATTTCATTGTTGGTATGGGGGGGCGGGGGTGTTTTTGGGGTGATGTACGGTGCCATTTCACCTCCAAACATGGTGTGTATTATGGCATTCAAAGAGTTACATTTTGGTCTCATCTGACCAGACTATATTCTCCCAGTATTTCACAAGCTTGTCTAAATGTTGTGCAGCAAACTTTAATCGAGCTTCAACATGCTTCTTTTTCAGTAATAGAGTCTTGTGTGGTGAGTGTGCATACAGGCCATGGCAGTTGTGTGCATTACTTATTGTTTTCTTTAAAACAATTGTACCTGGTAATTCCAGGTCTTTCTGAAGCTCTCTACAAGTGGTCCTTGGCTCTTGGACAACTCTTATGATAATTCTTTATACTCCTCTGTCAGAAATCTTGCTAGGAGCATCTGGTTGTGGCCAGTTTATGGTGAAAGTATGTTCTTTCCACTTCTGGATTATGGCCCCAACAGTGCTCACTAGAACATTCAGAAGTTTAGAAATCCTTCTGTATCCAATGCCATCAGTATGTTTTGCAACAATAAGCTTGCAAAGGTTTTGAGAGAGCTCTTTGCTTTTACCCATCATGTTTATGTAGACCTTTCAGTAACTTTAGTCTACAGTTTAAGGCTTTAAGTGATAACTTTTATTGGCAAACTTACGTTATTAAAGATGCAAACTTAGGTCCCTTATTTTTGCTTTATTCATTTTGTATAAATATATAAAATATGAAGAAAGGATCTAAGTTATCCCTGAAGCTTGCATCTTTAATAACCTAAATTATCTAGTAAAGTATATCAGATCTTATTATTTAAGAGCTGTCCTTGAGTTTCAGTTAGGTGATAATGCAAAGACTGAGATTATGTCATCAGTCTTCTAATAGCAGGAGGAAGCATTTCCTCAGTTCGTTCTTCTGCAGTGATCACTCAGACTGTAGACATTGGCCCAGTATGATGGCTAAAAACAAAAGTTGTGCCATCCTTTTGGAGAGAAAAGCACATGACAGTGTTGTCAGAGGGGTGTACTGTAAGCCCAGTGAAAGGTAATAAATACCTATAAGTGTTACACTATATTGTCAAAAGTATTGGGACGCTTTACACACATGAACTTTAATGACATCCCAGCCTTATGCCCCGTACACACGGTCGGACTTTGTTCGGACATTCCGACAACAAAATCCTAGGATTTTTTCAGACGGATGTTGGCTCAAACTTGTCTTGCATACACACGGTCACACAAAGTTGTTGGAAAATCCGATCGTTCTGAACGCGGTGACGTAAAACACGTACGTCGGGACTATAAACGGGGCAGTGGCCAATAGCTTTCATCTCTTTATTTATTCTGAGCATGCGTGGCACTTTGTGCGTCGGATTTGTGTACACACGATCGGAATTTCCGACAACGGATTTTGTTGTAGGAAAATTTTATAGGCTGCTCTCAAACTTTGTGTGTCGGAAATTCCGATGGAAAATGTCCGATGGAGCCCACACACGGTCGGAACTTCCGACAACAAGGTCCTATCACACATTTTCCGTCGGAAAATCCGACCGTGTGTACGGGGCCTTAGTCCGTAGGGTTCAATATTGAGTTGGCCCACCCTTTGCAGCTATAACAGCTTCAGCTCTTCTGGGAAGGCCATCCACAAGGTTTAGGAGTGTGTCTATGGGAATGTTTGACCATTCTTCCAGAAGAGCATTTGTGAGGTCAGGCACTGATTTTGGATAAGAAGGCCTGGCTTGCAGTCTCTGCTCTAATTCATCCCAAAGGTGTTCTATCGGGTTGAGGTCAGGACTCTGTGCATGTCAGTCAAGTTCCTCCACCCCAAACTCATCCATATCATGGACCTTGCTTTGTGCACTGGTGCGCAGTCATGTTGGAACAGGAAGGGGCCATCCTCAAACTATTCCCACAAAGTTGGGAGCATGAAATTGTCCAAAATGTCTTGGTATGCTGACGCCTTAAGAGTTCCTTTCACTGGAACTAAGGGGCAAAGCCCAACTCTTGAAAAACAACCCCACACCATAATCCCCCCTCCACCAAATGATTTGGACCAGTGCACAGAGCAAGGTCCATAAAGACATGGATGAGCGAGTTTGGGGTGGAGGAACTTGACTGGCCTGCACAGAGTCCCAACCTCAACCCGATAGAACACCTTTAGGATGAATTAGAGCAGAGACTGCGAGCCAGGCCTTCTCATCCAACATCAGTGCCTGACCTCACAAATTCTTCTAGAAGAATGATCAAACATTCCCATAGACACACTCCTAAACTTTGTGGACAGCCTTCCCAGAAGAGTTGAAGCTGTTATAGCTGCAAAGGGTGGGCCAACTCAATATTGAACCCTACGCACTAAGACTGGGATGATACAGTATTTTAAATGAAAAAATAGTGACGCTGTGTGCACATAAATACAGTGACAAAAAATCTAAATGAATCAATAAACACTCATAATGATGAACTATACATTGCTGTATAATCAAAGTGTTCAAAATATCAAAAAAGATAAATGTTAAAATTTCACTCCCAGTGTATTGTCAACAGAGGCATATAGAGTAATAGTGAAAAAATTAAACTTATAAATAAAAATCAAAAATAAAGTCCATGCAAGGAAGTATATTTCATAGTTAGTGAATAATCTTCTTAAACACTTTAAAAATCCTTCCACCACACCGGTTGTGATCGTGATCCACTCCCTTTGAAGCCGCACTCACCAAAAAGATTTGCCTTGCACTCTCATGCTCGGCATAAATGCTGTTTCAAACCCACCAGGGTAAATCACACTTCTCGGCTTCCAGCAGTACTTAAAGTGGATGTAAACCCAATGTCATCCTTTCTAAACTACTGCCATAGGGGTTATCTATAAGGATATACATGCCTCCTGCATGTATCTTTACCTGTCAAATGTCTCCCCCTCTGTCTGTTATGAGACCCGAAAAACTGCAGATTCTGTGGGCGGGTCTGTTGTCTGGAGCTCGGTGGGTGGAGTCGTGATGTCAGTAGACACCCCGCCCACCTCTACACTCCCCTTGTCAATATGAATTTTCTCCTGTGTATTTCTTACACTGAACTTCTGCTATGATCTCTAACATCCAGTGAAAAGACAGGAAAGTAACCACATGACTTCAGCATGCCCAATCATGCTGAGATGTGGAACAGCCAATCCTTGCAGAGCTGCTGAAGAAAGGAGTGAGGGTGGGAATTAAAAAATAATGCATGTCTTAGGCTAGTGCATGAGATGTAAATCACCTGTCACTCACAGCAAGGGGGAGGATTTGACAAAGTTTTTCTCTACTTGTCAAGATTTATCTCACTGAACAATAAAATAGGATTGCTCAGAGCTGGATTAACTCTTTGTGGCAAGACTGGGCTCAAATGATAGGAAATCTTATACTCCACATTATGACATAAAAAAAAAAATGCCTCCAATAATGTGATAACGTAAAACTATTTATTTAACAGACACACAAAATCCTCAACTATTGCACTCACATCACTTCAATCATATAAAAGCATTTCAGGGAACAAAACCCCTATAACTGAGCTGTAGCGGTGTAGTGTGGTCACGGCAGACCCGGGATGCAGCTGTTAAATCTCACCCTCCACTCGCTCACTCGCTCGTAACACAGCACCGTCACAACTGGAAACGACAGAACGTCACACATCACACATCACAGATGGTTGCCCTACAGCCACGCCCCGACATGTTTCGTCATTCCGACTGGGATGCCATTAATGTTCATGTGTGTGTAAGGGGAGTTGTCCCAATAGTTTTGGTAATACAGTGTATATTTACATTATATACATTTTTTACCTGGAGTCAAACTTTAACCTGAAAAATATATCTGATGGATGGCCCACTTAAACTGCTTCAACCCTGGAAGATTTGGCTGCTCAATGACAGGCCATTTTTTGCGATTCAGCACTGGGTCGCTTTAACTTCCTTTTTTTCCCACAAATAGAGCTTTCTTGTAGTGGTATTTGATTGCCTCTGTGGTTTTTATTTTTTGCGCTATAAACAAAAGAAGAGCGCCAATTTTGAAAAAAAAACACAAGGGGGGTTATTTACGAAAGGCAAATCCACTTTGCACTACAAGTGCAAACTACAAGTGCAAAGTGCACTTGAAATTGCACTGAAAGTGCACTTGGAGGTGCAGTCTCTGTAGAGCCGAGGGGGACATGCAAAGAACATAAAAAAACAGCATTTTAGCTTGCACATGATTGGATGATAAAATCAGCAGAGCTTCCCCTCATTTCAGATCTACCCCTCAGATTTACAGCGACTGCACTTCCAAGTGCACTTTCAATACAATTTCAAGTGCTCTTTGCACTTGTAGTGCAAACTGGATTTGCCTTTCATAAATAACCCCCAATATCTTTTACTTTTTGCTATAATAAATATCCCACATTTTTTATAAAAAAAAACACATTTTTTTCTCTGTTTAGGCCGATATGTATTCTTCTACATATTTTTGGTAAAAAAAATCACAATAAGCGTATGTTTATTGGTTTGCGCAAAAGTTATAGCGACTACAAAATAGGAGACAAATTTATGGCATTTTTATTATTATTATTTTTTTTACTAGTAATGGTGGCGCTCTGCAATTTTTATTGGGACTGCGACATTATGGCGGACACATCGGACACTTTTGACACATTTTTGAAACCATTGACAATCATACAGCGATCAGTGCTATGAAAATGCACTGATTACAGTGTAAATGTCACTGGCAGGGAAAGGGTTAACACTAGGGGGAGATCAAGGTGTTAACTTTGTTCCCTGTGTGTGTTTCTAACTGTCGGGGGATGGGATTGTCTAGGAGGAGAGAGAGATCGGTGTTCGATGACCGCCGGGCTCCCGCGATCGCTTGTGACAGAGCGAGAACCAGGATCTGTGTGTGTAAACACACAGATCCCGGTTCTTTCAGGGGCGAGGAGACAGATCGTGTGTCAATACTATGTAAGAACACCGATCTCTCTCTCCTCCTAGACAATCCCATCCCCCACCACAGTTAGAACATACACTAGGGAACACACTTAACCCCTTGATTGCCCCCTAGTGTTAACCACTTCCCCGCCAGTGACATTTACACAGTGTGTCCACACTATTTACATAGTGTGGACACACGATCTGTCTCCTCTCCCCTGAAAGAACCGGGATCTGTGTGTTTACACACACAGATCCCGGTTCTCACTCTGTCACGAGCGATCGCGGGAGCCCAGCGCGTCATCGGGCACTTGCATCGAGGTCGGGCACACATACTATGTATGAACACCGATCTTTCTCTCCTCCTAGACGATCCCATCCCCCCACAGTTATAACACACACTAGGGAACACACTTAACCCCTTGATCGCCTCCTAGTGTTAACCCCTTCCCTGCCAGTGACATTTACACAGTAATCAGGGCATTTTTATAGCACTGATCGCTGTATGATTGCCAATGGTTTCAAAAATGTGTCAAAAGTGTCCGATGTGTCCGCCATAATGTCGCCGTCCCGATAAAAATCGCAGATCGCCGCCATTACTAGTAAAAAAAAAAATGCCATAAATCTATCCCGTATTTTGTAGACACTATAACTTTTGCGCAAACCAATCAATATATGCTTATTGCGATTTTGTTTACCAAAAATATGTAGAAGAATACATATCGGTGTTCATACATAGTATGGACACATGATCTGTCTCCTCTCCCCTGATACACACAGATCCCGTGATCGCTGGTGACAGAGCGAGAACCGTGATCTGTGTGTTTCAGGGGAGAGGAGACAGATCGTGTGTCCATACTATGTATGAACACCGATATGTATTCTTCTACATATTTCGCATCGGGGTCAGGCACACGCTGCGGGCGCGCTCCTCCGGCGGCGCACGCCCCTAGTGGCCAAAAGGCGAAGCGACGTAACTTAACGTCGTTTCTCCCAGCCATGCCATTCTGCCACGGTAAAACTGCGGCGGCTGGTCGGCAAGCGGTTAATAGTTGCATTTTATTAAAAATAAATACCATTAGCCCGCTGAGAATCACAGCCACATGTTGTAGACTTGACACAACGGAAGTGTTAAAAAGGAAAAAAAAGAAATCACCAAATTATATTTCTGCTTTGCAAAAAAAAAATAAAATCCTTATTGTTTGTCAGAACAAATAACATTTCTGCCGGCTTGATACTATATGTTAAGTTGTAGTGAAATAATGTGATTTTTCTGCCACGTTAATCACAAATCAAATAGAGCGCTTTTTATATTTCTGTGTTTTTGAACATAATGGATTCGGAGTGGCAAACATCGAGGAGTTTAAACCTCAGCTGGAGACAACAGAGCAAGTTATGAGAGTGCGGCTACAAGGTAGGCAGCGTTTTATTATGTAGATTTCAGTCATTTCATGAAATACCCTACATATCAGGTTAATAGAGAGGAGGGGACGTGGGGTATATTGTCTTCAAAACAGATATTTGTGATTCCCCGCAGGGCTGAGCATTCACTCACAATCAATATACAGTATTTGCTAGTGATGTGTGTACAGTAAATTCTTCTCACTAAATGAGAAAAGGTTTTTATGTGAGGACTGATTCCTTTATTTTATTTTTTTTTCCTCCTTTTTTTTTTCATTGCTAAGCCGCAGATAGATTTAACAGTTTGCTGACGGGCTAGTAAAGTTTTATCCTAATAAACTAAGATAAACTGTAATATTTTATCGCGCCGGCGGAACAAATAAAGGAAGTTGTAATAACTCCTCTGCATTTCATAGCTTCCTTAAAGGGGATTGCTAATTTGAAAAATAACTTCGGTCTAATGGAAAAAAATCAGGTTATTGTTTTTAATATATGGAGCTGCTGAAACCACTAAATCTACTTTTATTTCTTTCTTTGTAATGGAAGGGAAGATCGTTGGTATGCAGTCTGGGATCTGATGCTCTATAAAATGTTATGTCCGCGTACACCCTTTCCACTACATCATGCTCCCTGTACAGCTTACATATTATGCTATTGCATCATGGGAATTGGGTTGATCCCGGGTCAAATTCGCTGAACTCTTTCATATTACAGCAGTAGCTTAGTAGTTAGCACTTGTGCTTTGCAGCACTGGTTTGAGTCACATTCGGGGGAACTGTCTGCATGGAGTTTGCATATTCTTCCTGTGCTTGTGTGTGTTTTCTACTACTAAACATGCTGGTAGGTCAACTGGCTCTACAGCCCTGGCCAAAAGTTTTGAGAATGACAAAAATATTCATTTTCAAAAAAAGTCTGCTGCTTCAGTGTTTTTAGATCTTTTTGTCAGATGTTACTATGGTATACTGAAGTATAATTACAAGCATTCCATAAGTGTCGAAGGCTTTTATTGACAATTACATTAAGTTTATGCAAGGAATCAATATTTGCAGTGTTGACCCTTCTTTTTCAAGACCTCTGCAATTCGTCCTGGCATGCTGGCAATCAACTTCTGGGCCACATCCTGACTGATGGCAGCCAATTCTTGCATAATCAATGCTTAGATTTTGTCAGAATTTGTGTGGGTTTTTTTTATTCACCTGTCTCCCTGAGGATTGACCACAAGTTCTCAATGGGATTAAGGTCTGGGGAGTTTCCTGGCCATGAACCCAACATTTTGATGTTTTGACTAAAGCCACCTAGTTATCACTTTTGCCTTATGGCGAGGTGCTCCATCATGCTGGAAAAGGCATTGTTCATCACTAAACTGTTCTTGGTTGGTTGGGAGAAGTTGTTCTCGGAGGATCTTTTTGTACCATTCTTTAATTATGGCTGTGTTCAAAATTGTGAGTGAGCCCACTCCCTTGGCTGAGACACAACCCCCACATATGAATGGTCTCAGGATGCTTTACTGTTGGCATGACACAGGACTGATGGTAGCGCTCACCTTTTCTTCCACGGACAAGATATTTTCCAGATGCCCCAAACAATCGGAAAGGGGTTCATCAGAGAAAATTACTTTCCCCCAGTCCTCAGCAGTCCAATCCCTGTACCTTTTGTAGAATATCAGTCTGTCCCTGATGTTTTTCCTGGAGAGAAGTTGCTTCTTTGCTGCCCTTCTTGACACCAGGCCATCCTCCAAAAGTCTTCTCCCCACTGTGCGTGCCGATGCACTCACACCAGCCTGTTGCCATATCTGAGCAAGCTCTGCACTGGTGGTGCCCCGATCCCGCAGCTGAATCAACTGTAGGAGATGGCCCTTGCTGAATTTTCCTGGGCGTCCTGAAACCTTCTTCACAAATGCAGTGGAAATGAATTCATTTTCATGGCAAAGAGGGACAAAGAGGGCAAATAATTGCAATTCATCTTATAGTTACATAGTAGGTGAGGTTGAAAAAAGACACAAGGCCATCAAGTCCAACCTATGTGTTGGATTAAATGTCAATATTACATTGTATATCCCTGTATGTTGAGGTCGTTCAGGTGCTTATCTAATAGTTTTTTGAAACTATTGATGCTCCCCGCTGAAACCAACGCCTGTGGAAGGGAATTCCACATCCTTGCCGCTCTTACAGTAAAGAACCCCCTATGCAGTTTAAGGTTAAACCTCTTTTCTTCTAATTTTAATGAGTGGCCACGTGTCTTATTAAACTCCCTTTCGCAAAAAAGTTTTATCCTTATTGTGGGGTCACCAGTATGGTATTTGTAAATTGAAATCATATCCCCTCTCAAGCGTCTCTTCTCCAGAGAGAATTAGTTCAGTGCTCGCAACCTTTCTTTATAACTAATATCCTCCAGACCCTTTATTAGCTTTGTTGCCCTTCTTTGTACTCGCTCCATTTCCAGTACATCTTTCCTGAGGACTGGTGCCCAGAACTGGACAGCATACTCTAGGTGCGGCCGGACCAGAGTCTACAGGCCTTCCTTTATCTAGATGGCATCTCACCTCCTCATAGAAGGTTAACAGATTGGTTTGGCAAGAACGATTCTTCATGAATCCATGCTGATTACTGCTACTACTACTACTACTACTACTACTACTACTGTATATAGTTCCTTATCATCCCCTCCAAAAGCTTGCATACTATTGATGTTAGGCTAACTGGTTTGTAATTCTCAAGGATGTATTTTGGCCCTTTTTTAAATATTGGTGCTACATTGGCTTTTCTCCAATCAGCTGGTACCATTCCAGTCAGTAGACTGTCAGTAAAAATTAGAAACAATGGTCCGGCAATTACTTGACTGAGTTCCCTAAGTACCCTCGGGTGCAAGCCATCTGGTCCCGGTGATTTATTAATGTTAAGTTTCCCAAGTCTATTTCTAATTTTGTCCTCTGTTAGCCATGAGGTTGCTTCATGTGATGTGTCATGAGGACAAACACTGCAGTTTTGGATACTGGAGCCCCCCAATTCCCTTGTGAAGACTGAGGAGAAGAATACATTTAATAACTTCGCCATCTCCCCACCCTTTGTAACCAAATGTCCTTCCTCATTCTTTATGGGGCCAATATGGTCATCCTCCCTTTTTTACTGTTTTATATACATAAAGAATTTCTTGGGATTTTTTTTGCTCTCCTCGCTATGTGTCTTTCGTGTTCCATCTTAGCCGTCCTAATAGCACCCTTACATATCTTGTTGCATTCTTTGTAAAGTCTGAATGCTGATGATGATCCCTCAGCCTTGTATTTTTTGACGGCCTTCTCTATTGCTTTTGTATGCATTTTTACATTGGAGTTAAGCCATCCAGGACTTATGTTTGCTCTTTTGAATTTATTTACCAATGGGATGCATTGGCTAATGCCCTTATTTAATATGCTCTTAAAGCAAACCCATCTCTCCTCCGTGTTCTTTGTTTCTAAGATTTTATCCCAATTTATATCTTTATATCTGATCACTCTTCATAATATTCTGGAGTATATGCAAATTGCCATCATAAAAACTGAGGCAGCAGACTTTGTGAAAATTAATATTTATGTAATTCTAAAAAATTTTGGCCACAGCTGTTAGCAAAACTGTCATGAATGGCTTGCATTCATGACAGCTAGCTTACTATTGTATTGTTTTTGTTCAGCCCACAGCTATCACATGGTACCCAGGCCAATCAAAGCATTCTGCACCATGGTTAAGCTGGCTATACCCTGATCGAAATTTGGCCAGTTTAGTAGGGATCAACTGAATTCCAATCAGTTTGCGTCCAACCCTGTTCGATTGCTTGAATAACTTCTGTAGAAAGAACATGTTGGGAAACTAATGGATGTGGGGACAGGGGATTATAACGGTGCTAAGGTCAAATAATGCAAGAAGGGAAAAGAAGGTTTAAAAAGGCAAAATTACAAAGTTTATTTATTGGTAATGATACATACATAAAAAAAAAACACACTTAAATTGATTTACACTTAAAATAGACTTATATATTGCGTGCGACCCAGGGTATAGTAGAATAGGCCAGATGGAAATGGCCGTCGAAATGGGGGCTCGATTTCCTACATGTTTCACCAAGACATTGGCTTCCTCAGGGAACAAGAGCTCAAAAGTGGGTATAAAAGGGTCTGTATGTGGGGATACAGAAAACATCATATGAGCAAAAATATTTAACAGTACAATATTTAATACACACTAGAGAAATTCAGTATTGTGGCTGGACAATCATGCAAAGAGGTGGCCCCACTAATTCCGGTGGCGCAAACGTACCTGAAAAACCGACACCCAGGGGGGGCGCGGAAAGTGTCACCACAGGGGAAAAAGGGGCAGGCCGCGCCGTGTAGTGTGCCTACAGGGGGCACGCAGTAAACCTGGAAAAGGAATGCATTGGAAATATGTGAGTAGATATTAGATATAGATTAGACGTTGCGTTTAAGGGAGTACTAGAAATGATGCAATTATGCATCGGTTGCATGAAGCAAAGAAAATACATGTATTTATTTAAAATGATATAGAGAACTCACACTATTCTTTAAAAACAGTAGGTTGCAAGGGGCACGAGGTGCCTGTAGATAAATGCACACACACAGCAGAGCAGTTAACGGGATCAGCAATCAATTGGAAAATGGCCTAAATGGGAAAATAAGTTTGCTTTAGGGGTGGAACTAATGGTCGTTATAGAGATAGCAAGGAGAAAACCTCCAAAGAGGAACTTACTTATTGAGGTATACTGCCAAACAAATGGCTGATTTGACAGAGTCAAATGCATGAGGTAGAGTATTTTAGAAAAGGCAGCAGGTGCAATGGGTCCTGAAGAGAGATGGATAGAAGGGGGCGATGTTAGGACAGCACGAACTGTATTATAGGGAACAATGGGACTGCTGAAGAGGCAGGGAGCGGTTTACCTGATCAGCCGTGTAGCAGAGGATGTAGCTCATAGGAGGTCGGTGTTGAGGATTGCCGAGGAAATAAATGGTAGGTCCAAGGTAACTCCTAAAGGGAATGGTTAGGGGCTCAATAAAGGGTAAAATGGGGAAAAAAAATGTAATAGATGTAAGGGGATCAAGGATTACCTGGTTGCTGTGTGTGGAGCATGTACAGGCACGTCCCTCGTTCAGCGTGTGAACTGAGGGACTGGCCGGTTACTAATGTACCCCCCACACCTGATCGAATGATGATCAGGTGTGCGGACGCGAGTGAGGGGCGTCCGCGCTTGCGCACAACGTGGTGCCACGGAACTACAGGTTCCGACATGCATCGCGTGCGCATGCTCAGACATAGCGGGCCGCGTGGCGAATGAGAGGGCGGAACGCCATGGAGTGGGAGGCACCAGGGCGCCGTCACTTCTCATCGGCCGGTGGAATTGAGGGGGCCAGAAAGTCTGAGTACGGCGCGGACACCCAGGGCAGACATGAGTGATCTGCCCCGGGCGTCCGTACAGGCACGAACAGCGCTGGCGATACACCTCCCGAAGGGGGGGCACGACCGCGCCCCCCCGCAGGGGTGCCGGAGGGCCAGGAAAACGATGCGATCCGGCGGTGGAACCCACCAAGTGCAAGATTGGAAGTGGGCGGAGACACAGGGTAAGGGGGCAAAGCCCCCACTTTCCCGACAGTCCACAGGGGTCCATGGGGACAGCGGGAACATACCTGTGTGTCGGCACACAATGTCCAGCCACAAAGTGTGTAACAGACATAGAGAACCTCAGGGTCCTAGTTGCACAAAAGAGCCTATAATGAAAACAATTTTTATGTGACACGGACTGAAGAAAGAAGTAAATATGGGTCAAGAGGGTATGTTAATACATATGTCAAAAAATTCGCACATCCATAAGTAATAAAAATTGACACAAGTCCAAATAGCAAATAGGCATTGTAAGTATAAAGGGAAATACATTTTAACAAATGACATAGATCATGGTGGTGTTAAAGTAACATAAGAGGACTGTAAGGGGAACCACAAATGAAGCCATGGCAGGAGAGTGAAAGGCCAGAAGAACGAAAGAACGAAAGGAGAAAGAAAGGGAGAGCGGGGCGGTAGGAAGAAAAAGAGAAGGAAAGAATGAAAGAAGATAGGGGACGGAGAAGGAGAGAAGAAAAAAGAGAACCAAGTAGAGACTATATACGACGTGGACTGAAGGGTAGGCATTAGAGGTAGAAATGCGCAACATATTTGCAGGTACGGCTCGTCAGAGTACAGGTATTAGAGAAAAGGTTTGAAACTTATGTGTTCATTAAGTCCAGGAAAATTGGTGGCATTTAATATGTGGATCCATTTTGTTTCAAGCTGTAGTAATCTGTTATCTATGCTTCCGCCTCTGACATGTGAAGGAACATGTTCAAGTGCAGAAAACAGAATGACATGGGGATCAAAATTGTGCTGGGCAGCAATGTGCCGGTTGATGGCAGTGGTAGTGGTGTTTTTATGTAGCGGTTTGATGTGATCTCGGATACGGATCTGGAAAGGACGCTTGGTTTTGCCAACGTAGTATGAGCCACATTGGCATTGAGCCAAATAAACGACTCCTACGGTGGCACAGGTGACCCGGTGCCTAATGGTGTGAGTGTTTCCATTAGGCAGGGTCACAACTTTGGAGTTGGTGACAAAGGCACATATGTCACATTTGCCACATTGGTATGTACCTGTGGCAGTGGGCCTATGTGCAGTGTCAGTCACATGATGGCTATTGATGAGTCGGTCACAGAGTGAGGGGGATCGACGGTATGTGATGTCGGGGTATGTTTTTACATATTTGGCAATTGTGGGATCTGATGTTAATAAGGGCCAGAATTGGTTGAGAATATGTTTAATTTGAATATGTTGGTTTGAAAATTGAGTAATGAGTCGTATCGGTTGTCTGGTGTCTAATGGTTTATCAGAGAAGACAAGGTCCTTTCTGTTTAGTTTCTTTGCCTTGTTAAAGGCTTTTTTCAAGAGAGAATGGCTATAACCTCTATCTAAGAGTCTATTGTAAAGTTCATGTGCTGCCTTGAGGAAATCTTCCTCTAGGGTTCAGTTTCTTTTTATCCTAAGATATTGGCTGAACGGGATGCTTCTAAGGAGAAGTCTAGGGTGGGCACTGTGGGCATGCAGTATCGTGTTGCCCGAAGAGGGCTTACGGTAAAGAGCAGTATAAATTTGGCCATTGGAGTGCAAGCCAATCTGGAGGTCCAGAAAATGGATCTGCGACTGGCTGCACTCCATGGTGAACTTGAGATTGAACGTGTTTAGGGTGAGGTGCTGGACAAACAAGACAAGTTCATCTTTGGTACCAGACCAGAACAACAGTATGTCGTCTATATACCTGTACCAGGATATAACCCTGGACAGGTAGGGATTAGAGTGGGCCGGATCGAATAGTTCCCTCTCCCACCCCCCCAGGTACAGGTTGGCATAGGCGGGGGTGCACTTGGGAAACTGTTATTGATCAGTGGCTGCAGCCAATCGACTGCAGCTGTTGATCAGCTTATTCTAATGCCCCGTACACACGGTCGGACTTTGTTCGGACATTTCGACAACAAAATCCTAGGATTTTTTCCGACGGATGTTGGCTCAAACTTGTCTTGCATACACACGGTCACACAAAGTTGTCGGAAAATCCGATCATTCTGAACGCGGTGACTTAAAACACGTACGTCGGGACTATAAACGGGGCAGTGGCCAATAGCTTTCATCTCTTTATTTATTCTGAGCATGCGTGGCACTTTGTCCGTCGGATTTGTGTACACACGATCGGAATTTCCGACAACGGATTTTGTTGTCGGAAAATTTTATATCCTGCTCTCAAACTTTGTGTGTCGGAAAATCCGATGGAAAATGTGTGATGGAGCCTACACACGGTCGGAATTTCCGACAACAAGGTCCTATCACACATTTTCCGTCGGAAAATCCGACCGTGTGTACGGGGCATTACAGTGAGTGATCCTGCTCTCAGAAGGGGTTGATTTACTAAAGGCAAATAGAGTGTTGCACTCTGAAAATGCAGATACTCCAGAGCTTATTAAATGAGGAGAAGGTCTGCTGACTTCCATCATGCAATCGTGTGCAAGCAAAAATGCTTCACTGTGCAAAGAATACCCAATCACATTCAAGGGAAATTTATAAAAGAGCATTTTCGCTTGAATGTGATTGGACGATGAAAGTCAGCAGAGCTCCTTCTCAAACTGTTCTTGCAGTGTGCAACTGCACTTTGCAAAGTGCACAGTCTATTTGCTCTTAGTACTGTAAATCCACCCCAATGTCTCATTTATGTGGATGGCAGAATCTGTTTTTTTTTCAGCCTAATGGCTGAATGAAAAAGCTGTTTTTTATTTTATCCTTTAAAGGGCTGTTCTTGTTATTTTTAGCTGGAGTTTGCTTTAATGGACATACAAAACCATGAAAAAGCAAACATGTTTTGCAATATATACAAGCCAAGAATTTGATAGATAATACCAGATATTATCATTTCTTTAGCAGGGTGGAAAGGGCTAATTAAAGCGGAGTTCCACACAAAATGGAACTTCCGCTTTTCGGAACCCTCCCCCCCATCCGGTGTCACATTTGGCACCTTTCAGGGGGGAGGGGGGTGCAGATACCTGTCAAAGACAGGTATTTGCACCTACTTCCGGCATAGACTCCCATGGGAGCCTATGCTTCTTCCTGTCCCGACCGCGCTGTCTGCTGGGAACACACAGCTCCCAGCAGAGAGCAGGAACCACTAGGGACGCGCAGCGCGACTCGCGCATGCGCAGTAGGGAACCGGGAAGTGAAGCCGCAACGCTTCACTTCCTGATTCCCTCACCTAGGATGGCGGCGGCAGCTGCCGAGAACCGAGCGGGTTCTCGGCGTCCCCTGCCGACATCGCTGGACCCCGGGACAGGTAAGTGGCAATGTATTAAAAGTCAGCAGCTGCAGTATTTGTAGCTGCTGGCTTTTAATATTTTTTTTTTTTGGCGGTGTGGGTGAACCCCCGCTTTAAGAGTTAATTTGTGACCACACCCTTTAGGATCTCCTATATTGTATATGTATATATATATATATATATATATATATATATAAAATAATAATAATAATAATAATAAAATAATTGTAACACAAGCCATACTGTAATTTACCGCTGTTAAGAATATCCTTTCCTTTTCAATTTGTAGTGCTGTCATTTTCTGTCAAATTCAAAGCAACATGGCAACTTAGAGGCATTGTGTACACAGTTGGCTTACAGAACTTCACCAAAGTCATTTGCTGCTTGTGTGATTGGCTCACTGATTTTCCCAGAAGTCTGCACTAAGATACAACTCAGATTTTAGGCATCCTCTGCAACAGAATGTCATTTTTGGTGAGATACTCCTAAGGGTTAACCGCCTCCCGTCCCCTGTATAGACAAGGGCGGGATGCTCTCTTTTTTTGGGCCAATGTCATATGAGGTCGCCCAGTCTCACCGCGATCTCAGTAAAAAGCCACAGTTTTTTACCCATGTGATCAGCTGTGTCCAATCACAGCTGATCACATGTAAACAAGGAAATGCCGTTTATCGGCTCTTCTTGTCTTGCACTGACAGGGTGTGAGGAGAGGAAAGCCGATCAGCAGAATCTCCTCACAGGGGAGACCTGTAAAGGTAATCAGTGCCCTGGTTAAAGAGCAGCCCCAACAGTGCCCATCAATGATGACACTCTGTGCCCAGTCTGTGTCCATAAGTAATGCCAATCAGTGCTGTCTTTCATTGCAGATTAGTGCTGCCCATCAGTTCTAGTTGTGTGAACAAAATGATAAAATTTTGTTCACTGACAGCTGAAAGAACCGAGCCTGAAAGATTTGATGCATTTGCACAAGTACCAATACTCGTGAAAATGCTTAGTATCGGCACCAATGCCGATACCAATTTATAATTATAAACTGGATCAACTACAGATATGTAAAACAGGAAAAAAAGCAACTTTATTAGGACACTGTAAAGGTCGAGTACATAAGTAAGCAGTAGACCAGGCCACTTCCTACATAAACTATTAAAGTGGAGTTCCACCCATAAATGGAACTTCTGCTGATCGGATACCTCTCCCCCTCCAGTGCCAAATTTGACACCTTTCAGGAGGGAGGGGGGAGCAGATACCTGTCAAATCCAGGTCTCTGCCCCTACTACCGGAGAACTACATAATGTACGGCCCCTCCTCCTCGCTGCCTTCTGGGAGACACACAGGTCCCCGAAGACAGCAGGGGCCATTCAGAAAGCGCAGCGTGACTCGCGCATGTGTAGTAGGAAACAGGCTGTGGTTCCCTTAGTAATGATGCCAGCGCCTGCACCCAGAGCCGAGGGACAGGTCGGCTTCGGGTGCCGACATCGCGGGCTCCCAGGACAGGTAGGTGTCCTTATATTAAAAGTCAGCAGCTACTAGACATGTGCAATTCATTTCGTTCCGAATTAGTTTTTTAACGAATTTCAACAAATTCGTTAAAAAACGAGTTTAACGATTTTTTCCGAATATTCGTAAATTCGAATATTCGAAAATTTGTACATTCGTAAATTCGTACATTCGTAAGTTCGTGCATTCGTAAATGCTTACATTCGCACATTCGTAAATTCATACATTCGTAAATTAGTGAATTTGTAAATTCGGAAATCTGAAATAATAATTAACTAATAATAACTTAACTATTACTAACTATTAAATTATAGGTGATGTAATTTCCTTTCAAATTTGGCTGTTAGTGAACGTAACACATACAAATTTATCCGAAGTTACGAATTATCCGAAATAACGAATGCCGCATCTAAACGAATGGAACGTAATGAATTAATAATAATAAATAAAAATAATAATAATAAAATAGCTAATGAATGTGGGGACAGGGGATTATAACGGTGCTAAGGTCAAATAATGCAAGAAGGGAAAAGAAGGTTTAAAAAAGCAAAATTACAAAGTTTATTTATTGGTAATGATACATACATAAAAAAACACACTTAAATCGATTTGCACTTAAAATAGACTTATACATTGCGTGCGACCCAGGGTATAGTAGAATAGGCCAGATGGAAATGGCCGTCGAAATGGCGGCTCGATTTCCTACATGTTTCGCCAAGACATTGGCTTCCTCAGGGAACAAGACCTCAAAAGTGGGTATAAAAGGGTCTGTATGTGGGGATACAGAAAACATCATATGAACAAAAATATTTAACAGTACAATATTTAATACACACTAGAGAAATTCAGTATTGTGGCTGGACAATCATGCAAAGAGGTAACCCCACTAATTCCGGTGGCGCAAACGTACCTGAAAAACCGACACCCAGGGGGGGCGCGGAAAGTGTCACCACAGGGGAAAAAGGGGCAGGCCGCGCCGTGTAGTGTGCCTGCAGGGGGCACTCAGTAAACCTGGCAAAGGAATGCATTGGAAATATGTGAGTAGATATTAGATATAGATTAGACGTTGCATTTAAGGGAGTACTAGAAATTATGCAATTATGCATCGGTTGCATGAAGCAAAGAAAATACATGTATTTATTTAAAAAGATATAGAGAACTCACACTATTCTTTAAAAACAGTAGGTTGCAAGGGGCACGAGGTGCCTGTAGATAAATGCACACACACAGCAGAGCAGTTAACGGGATCAGCAATCAATTGGAAAATGGCTTAAATGGGAAAATAAGTTTGCTTTAGGGGTGGAACTAATGGTCGTTATAGAGATAGCAAGGAGAAAACCTCCAAAGAGGAACTTACTTATTGAGGTATACTGCCAAACAAATGGCTGATTTGACAGAGTCAAGTGCATGAGGTAGAGTATTTTAGAAAAGGCAGCAGGTGCAATGGGTCCTGAAGAGAGATGGATAGAAGGGGGCGATGTTAGGACAGCACGAACTGTATTATAGGGAACAATGGGACTGCTGAAGAGGCAGGGAGCGGTTTACCTGATCAGCCGTGTAGCAGAGGATGTAGCTCATAGGAGGTCAGTGTTGAGGATTGCCGAGGAAATAAATGGTAGGTCCAAGGTAACTCCTAAAGGGAATGGTTAGGGGCTCAATAAAGGGTAAAATGGGAAAAAAAATGTAATAGATGTAATGGGGATCAAGGATTACCTGGTTGCTGTGTGTGGAGCATGTACAGGCACGTCCCTTGTCCAGCATGTGAACTAAGGGACTGGCCGGTTACTAATGTACCCCCCACACCTGATCGAATGATGATCAGGTGTGCGGACGCGAGTGAGGGGCGTCCGCGCTTGCGCTCAACGCGGTGCCACGGAACTACAGGTTCCGACATGCATCGCGTGCGCATGCTCAGACATAGCGGGCCGCGTGGCGAATGAGAGGGCGGAACGCCATGGAGTGGGAGGCACCAGGGCGCTGTCACTTCTCATCGGCCGGTGGAATTGAGGGGGCCAGAAAGTCTGAGTACGGCGCGGACACCCAGGGCAGACATGAGTGATCTGCCCCGGGCGTCTGTACAGGCACGAACAGCGCTGGTGATACACCTCCCGAAGGGCCAGGAAAACGATGCGATCCGGGGGTGGAACCCACCAAGTGCAAGATTGGAAGTGGGCGGAGACACAGGGTAAGGGGGCAAAGCCCCCACTCGCCCGACAGTCCACAGGGGTCCATGGGGACAGCGGGAACATACCTGTGTGTCGGCACACAATGTCCAGCCACAAAGTGTGTAACAGACATAGAGAACCTCAGGGTCCTAGTTGCACAAAAGAGCCTATAATGAAAACAATTTTTATGTGACACGGACTGAAGAAAGAAGTAAATATGGGTCAAGAGGGTATGTTAATACATATGTCAAAAAATTTGCACATCCATAAGTAATAAGAATTAACACAAGTCCAAATAGCAAATAGGCATTGTAAGTATAAAGGGAAATACATTTTAACAAATGACATAGATCATGGTGGTGTTAAAGTAACATAAGAGGACTGTAAGGGGAACCACAAATGAAGCCATGGCAGGAGAGTGAAAGGCCAGAAGAATGAAAGAACGAAAGGAGAAAGAAAGGGAGAACGGGGCGGTAGGAAGAAAAAGAGAAGGAATGAATGAAAGAAGATTAGGGACGGAGAAGGAGAGAAGAAAAAAGAGAACCAAGTAGAGACTATATACGACGTGGACTGAAGAGTAGGCATTAGAGGTAGAAATGCGCAACATATTTGCAGGTACGGCTCGTCAGAGTACAGGTATTAGAGAAAAGGTTTGAAACTTATGTGTTCATTAAGTCCAGGAAAATTGGTGGCATTTAATATGTGGATCCATTTTGTTTCAAGCTGTAGTAATCTGTTATCTATGCTTCCGCCTCTGACATGTGAAGGAACATGTTCAAGTGCAGAAAACAGAATGACATGGGGATCAAAATTGTGCTGGGCAGCAATGTGCCGGTTGATGGCAATGGTAGTGGTGTTTTTATGTAGCGGTTTGATGTGATCTCGGATACGGATCTGGAAAGGACGCTTGGTTTTGCCAATGTAGTATGAGCCACATTGGCATTGAGCCAAATAAACGACTCCTACGGTGGCACAGGTGACCCGGTGCCTAATGGTGTGAGTGTTTCCATTAGGCAGGGTCACAACTTTGGAGTTGGTGACAAAGGCACATATGTCACATTTGCCACATTGGTATGTACCTGTGGCAGTGGGCCTATGTGCAGTGTCAGTCACATGATGGCTATTGATGAGTCGGTCACGGAGTGAGGGGGATCGACGGTATGTGATGTCGGGGTATGTTTTTACATATTTGGCAATTGTGGGATCTGATGTTAATAAGGGCCAGAATTGGTTGAGAATGTGTTTAATTTGAATATGTTGGTTTGAAAATTGAGTAATGAGTCGTATCGGTTGTCTGTTGTCTAATGGTTTGTCAGAGAAGACAAGGTCCTTTCTGTTTAGATTCTTTGCCTTGTTAAAGGCTTTTTTCAAGAGAGAATGGCTATAACCTCTATCTAAGAGTCTTTTGTAAAGTTCATGTGCTGCCTTGAGGAAATCTTCCTCTAGGGTGCAGTTTCTTTTTATCCTAAGATATTGGCTAAACGGGATGCTTCTAAGGAGAGGTCTAGGGTGGGCACTGTGGGCATGCAGTATCGTGTTGCCCGAAGAGGGCTTACGGTAAAGAGCAGTATAAATTTGGCCATTGAAGTGCAAGCCAATCTGGAGGTCCAGAAAATGGATCTGCGACTGGCTGCACTCCATGGTGAACTTGAGATTGAACGTGTTTAGGGTGAGGTGCTGGACAAACAAGACAAGTTCATCTTTGGTACCAGACCAGAACAACAGTATGTCGTCTATATACCTGTACCAGGATATAACCCTGGACAGGTAGGGATTAGAGTGGGCCGGATCGAATAGTTCCCTCTCCCACCCCCCCAGGTACAGGTTGGCATAGGCGGGGGCGCACTTGGTCCCCATAGCCACACCCTGTACCTGGAGGTAGTGGGAGGAACCGAACATGAAGTAGTTCCGTGTTAGTATGAACCTCAATATTTCAAGGTCGAAGTCCCCGTATGCGTCATATTTGGGGCATCTTTCTCGAATTAGTTTTTCAATCACTGAAATGCCTCTGTTGTGTGGAATAATGTTGTATAAACTTTCCACATCTAGGGCTACTAGCCATGTGTTTTTTGGTAGGGATTGACTCTCGAGTATCCGGAGGAGATGGATAGTGTCCTTGATATATGAAGGCAAGGCAACTACGTGGGGTGCCAGGTATTTGTCGACCAATGCACTGGCAGATTCAGTGAGACATTGTCGTCCGGACACGATTGGACGGCCCGGAGGGTGATCAAGGGATTTATGGAGTTTAGGGAGAGAATAGAAGGTGGGATTTGATTTTTTTGGAATGAGGTGCTGTATCCAATTGTACCATCTAGCCACCACTACATCTCCTCAAATAATAATAAAAACTTTATTATTATCATTATTTATTATTAATTTGTTCCGTTCCAATTGCTTTGATGCAGCATTCGTTATTTCGGATAATTCGTAACTTTGGATAAATTCGTGTTTGTTACGTTCACTAACAGCCAAATTTGAAAGGCAATTACAATGCCTATAATTTTAAAGTTAGTTACTATTTCAGATTTTCGAATTTTCGGGTTTTTGGATTTTCAAATCTCGAATTTACAAATTTCCGGATTTTCTAACTTACAAATGTACAAATTTACGAATATACAAATTTACGAATGTATGAATTTACGAATGTACGAATGTACGAATGTGCGAATGTACAACTTTCCAAATGTACGAATGTACGAATGTATGAATTTACGAATATACGAATGTACGAATTTACGAATTGCGATCATAACGAATGACCCGAAAAACGAAAAAAAATAAATAAACGAATGAAACGAAAGCAAACACATTTTTTGGCAGTGCACATGTCTAGCAGCTACAGTATTTGTAGCTGCTGACTTTTAATTTTTTTTTTACCCAGGCGGACCTCCGCTTTAATAGTTTTGTTCTACTTTGCAAGTTTAGGATCAGTTTCAGGTTTCACTTAGGTTTAACAAATCTGTTAGCAAAAAAATCTCTAATTCTTTTTTCAGCTTTCAAAAGCCATTTTTTATATTTTACTGGCTTGTGGAACACCTTGTTATTTTAAAAAATACACAGAAAATGGGGCAGTGAAGCATATCAGAAAATAAACAAGAAGCAAGAAGCTGTGAATCTAAATCACTTGGCAAATTTGTAACCTATCCTAATAGTGGACACACTCGGATGACCTGACCAAATCAGTGCAGGTGTTGAGAGCCAAGTTTTAAGCCTCAGTAGAAATCCTTAAAAAATTCTAAAGTAAAATATAGGAATTTCAGCGACACATGACCCTATTACTCAAGATAAAGTCTTGAAAAAAACAACTCCATCCACAAATCAAATACATAAAAATCTTTGTTATACAAGTTTATTGAAGGGCAATAAATGGGTAATAAAAGTTAAAGTCCAACTTCTGCCATTTTTTTGTTTTGACTAGACTTGGAAATCAAATATTTCAGTAAAAGTGTTTGCTGTCCAAGACCCCGCTGGGGAGATTTCACCTCAATTCTTATTCTTGAGATCAGACAGCTGGCCAAAAAAATGGGGGATGTTATCGTCATCATGGCAAGAAACCACAGACAATAATAATAACCTAACATACACTATATTACCAAAAGTATTGGGACACCTGCCTTTACACGCACATGAACTTTAATGGCATCCCTGTCTTAGTCTGTAGGGTTCAATATTGAGTTGGCCCACCCTTTGTAGCTATAACAGCTTCAACTCTTGTGGGAAGGCTGTCCACAAGGTTTAGGAGTGTGTCTATGGGAATGTTTGACCATTCTTCCAGAAGCACATTTGTGAGGTCAGGCACTGATGTTGGGCGTGAAGGCCTGGCTCGCAGTCTCCGCTCTTATTCATCCCAAAGGTGTTCTATCAGGTTGAGGTCAGGACTCTGTGCAGGCTATTTAAGTTCCTCCACCCCAAACTCGCTCACCCATGTCTTTATGGACCTTTCTTTGTGCACTGGTGCGCAGTCCCACAAAGTTGGAAGCATGAAATGTTCCAAAATGTCTTGGTATACTGATGGTTTGCATACGTGAGTAGTGCCCGCATATGAAAACAGTGTTCAAACCACACATGTGAGGTATCGCCGCGATCGGTAGAGCGTGAGTAATAATTCTAGCCCTAGACCTCCTCTGTAACTCAAAGCATGCAACCTGTAGAATTTTTTATGGAGATTTTTAATGGTAAAAGTTTGTCGCCATTCCACGAGCGGGCGCAATTTTGAAGCGTGTCATGTTGGGTATCAATTTACTTGGCGTAACATTATCTTTAATGATATAAAAAATTGGGCTAACTTTACTGTTGTCTTATTGTTTAATTCAAAAAGGTGTATTTTTCTCCAAAAAAAGTGCTCTTGTAAGACCGCTGCGCAAATACAGTGTGACAGAAAGTTTTGCAACGACCGCCATTTTATTCTCTAGGGTGTTAGAAAAAAAATGTATAATGTTTGGGGGTTCTAAGTAATTTTCTAGCAAAAAAAAACTGTTCTTAACTTGTAAACAACTAATCTCAAAAAGAGGCTCGGTCCTTAAGTGGTTAATTGAACAAGCTGACGTTAGAAGCTAATTGGCTACCATGCGCAGCTGCACCACATTCTGGGTGCTCGAGTTTTAATACATTTCCCCCACAGTCTATTTGCCTTTAGGTAATTTAAAGTGTCACTAAACCCACATCATAAAAAAAGTCAATAAATGGTGTATTACATGTTGTTCATACTCAGTCACTATGGGATTCCTTTTCTGTATCCTACAAAAAAACCTGGTTGATCCTGCTGTTCTCTATCTCCCCCTTCTGATCATGTCCCCGATTCAGTGTGGGATTTTGCAGTGCAGTGTTGGCACATGCTCAGTTTTCAGTGAGTTTCTATGCTGAGCATTTCCTTCCTATCACATCTGAGCAGCTCATGTGACCATAGAGTCACACATGTGGGTGTATACACAGTGGTAAATGACAGCCCACTCCCTACCTCCTCCTCCATGTCCACAAATAGCTAAACACAATGGGGGCGGGATATTACATTTCATTGCCAAAAAAAAAATAAAGATTTGATTTCAAATATATATTTGTTCGACAATTTAGAACAGGTTATTGATATTAATGAAATATTTTTACTCTGTATTCCTAAGGCTGTTTTAAAAAAAATATATATATATATATATTTTTAACATGTGAGCAACAACAGAGGACCATACCTCCCAACATTTTGAGATGGGAATGAGGGCATAGGACACGCCCCCCCTGACACATCCCCTTAAAGGAGAATTAACCAAAAAAAGGTTAATTAAATCCACAAGGACTTTTTTTTTACCACTACTATTCCTTCATATTGGCTTTTAAAATTTACCAATGCAGAAATTTAGAATTTGGATGAAAGGTTTAGCACTGGAAAATACTTTTTTGAAAGATAAAAAGTGCATTTTATATACAGCTATATGGATCAGACCAAAATGAGGGACAAATGAGGAGGAATGAGGGACAGAGGGACATGGCTCCAAATCAGGGACAGTCCCTCGAAATCAGGGACAGTTGGGAGCTATGGGGGACTTTAAGCTCCTCCTGCTTATATTTCCCCGCACACAGGCTGGGAAAGAGCTGGGTCATGTGACAGATATATTGATTAGGAAAAAGGTTTTTATTAAAATAATTACAGAGCTATCATCCACATACAGAAATAGAAGGGAAAATGTAATTTAAAATGTGTGTTTAGTATCACTTTAACCCCATATATGTACTCAGCTCTTTTCTAACTATGCACATTATGCCCTGCTTCTTATCTCAATATTTAAAGAGTTGGAAACCCTCGTGTTTTTTCACCTTAATGCATCCTGTGCATTAAGGTGAAAAAACACCTGGCAGTCACGCCCCCCCCCCGTTTTACTTACCTGAGCCCCTTCATCTCTCGATTGGATAGATTAATAGCAGCGCAGCCATTGGCTCCCGCTGCTGTCAATCAAATCCAATGACGCGAGCGCTGGGGGGGCAGGGCCATCTTTAAGGCAGGGCAAAAGGGGCAGCTGCCCTGGGCCCTGTCATTGTTGTGGGGCCCAAAGCAGCTGCCTCATACTTGCCAACTATCCCAGTTTAAATTCCCTTGTCCCTTGAAGTTTTAGTCCTTTGCTGTGTCCTGGTATCTCAGTGTGAAGTGCTGCTACTAATGCTGCCCAGCTCTGCCCTATTGTTGTGTACAGATGACTCACCTGCAGACCCTGTGTTTACATGTAAATAACCGGCATGCATATGTAAATAGTAACAGCATTCATATATACATATGAATGCTGCTATATACATATGAATATACATAGCTGCATCTGACGGCATAGATATGTAAATAAAGGGGGCATACATATTCATATCTTGCCCCCTGCAGTGAGGAGATGATGTGCTGTAACCTCTAGCAACCAATCAGTGAGCAGTATTACTGTACAGTAATCTCTAGCAACCAATCAACAAGCAGAAATTATGTGCTGTAACATCTAGCAACTAATCAGTGAGCCATAATGTGTGCTGAAACCTCTAGCAACCAGTCAGTAAGCAGTAATGATACACTGTAACCTCTGGCAACCAATCGCAATCGCTGCCTGATCTGTTACAGTAAACTGTTTTCTAGCTGCTATTTATTGTATGTCTCAGAGCAGGTGGAGAGCGAAATTGTATGGGGGGGGCCCAAGAAAACGTTTGCCCAGGGTCCAATCAATATTAAAGACGGCCCTGCGGGGGGGGGGGGGGCTGAGTCAAGCATTCGTGTCTATGGACGCAAATGCTGGACTCGTGAGCGCGCCCGCAAAGTAACTCCCTCAGGAGAGCGCTTCTCTTAGGGGGTTATTTGATGCGGGGAGGAGCCACGAGAGCCACCGGGGGGACCCCAGAAGAGGATGTTTGGGGTCACTTTGTGCAAAACGAGCTGCACAGTGGAGGTAAGTATGACATGTTTGTTTGTTTTTTTTAAATAACAAACGATCCTTTATAATCAAGATTTCTTTTACCCCGTATTAAAACATTTTGATTGTGCAGATAAAAATGTGGAAATGTGACATATCCAAGCATAAACATAATAAAACAAGACTAATATGGTTTATCAAAAATCTATACATGGCTAGAAAATATAAGAAATGTATGTTACAATCCCCAGGGTGTACGAGCGATATGTTTTTAGTGGCCACAGAAATGGAACAGGACCCCACCACCCAAGAAGCAGAGAAGAAGGACTGCCAAGTGGAGGACCAGAGTCGGGTCAGGCCTGGCTGTCATCAGGCAAACACACGGAGCAGACCCAGCGGGCAGTAGACGTAGACAAGAATAGGTACAAGTGAGCACAGGGCACGGTACCAGATGGCAGACAGGATTGCAGTCAGAAACAAGCAGATGGTTAGCAACAGACAGGCACGTTGTTCAATACCAGCCAACAGGTGGTTACCAAAGGTCAAGCCAAGCCAAAGGGTTAGCTCATGGATCAAGACTGAAGGAAGATCACATAGTGCTACAAGTCTGCTGGTTTCCTACATGTTTGGGCATACATACTGTATGTTCACAGACAGGCCCGGACTGGGACAAAAAATAGGCCCGGGCATTTTAGACTGAGCAGCCAATTTTTTCATGGACCGGGGGGGGGGGTCCTCCACGCTGTAATGTGCAGGAACACTGATATAAATATAAAGTGGACTGCACTGTAATGATTACCCCCTTACATCAGAGTACATATAGAGGTCACTTACATCAGAGTCCACACAGACCCCCCTTACATCAGAGTCCGCACTGAGCCCCTTTACATCAGAGTCCGCACTGAGTCCCTTTACATCAGAGTCCGCACAGAGGTGTCTTACATCAGAGTCCACACAGAGGTGTCTTACATCAGAGTCCACACAGAGGTGTCTTACATCAGAGTCCGCACTGAGCCCCCTTACATCAGAGTACATACAGAGGTCCCTTACATCAGAGTCCACACTAAGCCCCCTTACATCAGAGTCCGCACTGAGCCCCTTTACATCAGATTCCGCACTGAGCCCCTTTACATCAGAGTCCACACTAAGCCCCCTTACATCAGAGTCCGCACAGAGGTCCCTTACATCAGAGTCCGCACAGAGATCCCTTACATCAGAGTCCACACTAAGCCCCCTTACATCAGAGTCCGCACTGAGCCCCTTTACATCAGATTCCGCACTGAGCCCCTTTACATCAGATTCCGCACTGAGCCCCTTTACATCAGAGTCCACACTAAGCCCCCTTACATCAGAGTCCGCACAGAGGTCCCTTACATCAGAGTCCGCACTGAGCCCCCTTACATCAGAGTCCGCACTCAGCCCCCTTACATCAGAGTCCGCACTGAGCCCCCTTACATCAGAGTCCACACTGAGCCCCCTTACATCAGAGTCCACACTGAGCCCCCTTACATCAGAGTCCACACTGAGCCCCCTTACATCAGAGTCCGCACTGAGCCCCCTTACATCAGAGTCCACACTGAGCCCCTTTACATAAGAGTCCGCACAGTGGTGTCTTACATTAGATTCCTCACTCAGCCCCCTTACATCAGAGTCCACACTGAGCCCCTTTACATCAGAGTCCGCACAGTGGTGTCTTACATCAGATTCCGCACTGAGCCCCTTTACATCAGATTCCGCACTGAGCCCCCTTACATCAGAGTCCGCACTCAGCCCCCTTACATCAGAGTCCACACTGAGCCCCTTTACATCAGAGTCCGCACAGTGGTGTCTTACATCAGATTCCGCACTGAGCCCCTTTACATCAGAGTCCACACTAAGCCCCCTTACATCAGAGTCCGCACAGAGGTCCCTTACATCAGAGTCCACACTAAGCCCCCTTACATCAGAGTCCGCAAAGAGGTCCCTTACATCAGAGTCCACACTAAGCCCCCTTACATCAGAGTCCGCACAGAGGTCCCTTACATCAGAGTCCGCACTGAGCCCCTTACATCAGAGTCCGCACAGAGGCCCCTTACATCAGAGTCCGCACAGAGGTGTCTTACATCAGATTCCGCACTGAGCCCCTTTACATCAGAGTCCGCACTGAGCCCCCTTACATCAGAGTCCGCACAGAGATGTCTTACATCAGATTCCGCACTGAGCCCCTTTACATCAGAGTCCCCACAGAGGTCCCTTACATCAGAGTCTGCATTGAGCCCCCTTACATCAGAGTCCGCACAGAGGTCCCTTACATCAGAGTCCGCACTCAGCCCCCTTACATCAGAGTCCGCACAGAGATGTCTTACATCAGATTCCGCACTGAGCCCCTTTACATCAGAGTCCACACAGAGGTCCCTTACATCAGAGTCTGCACTGAGTCCCTTTACATCAGAGTCCGCACTGAGCCCCCTTACATCAGATTCCGCACTGAGCCCCCTTACATCAGAGTCCGCACTGAGCCCCCTTACATCAGAGTCCGCACTGAGCCCCCTTACATCAGAGTCCGCACTGAGCCCCCTTTACATCAGATTCCGCACTGAGCCCCCTTACATCAGAGTCCGCACTGAGCCCCCTTACATCAGAGTCCGCACTGAGCCCCCTTACATCAGATTCCGCACTGAGCCCCCTTACATCAGAGTCCGCACTGAGCCCCTTACATCAGAGTCCGCACAGAGCCCCCTTACATCAGAGTCCGCACTGAGCCCCTTACATCAGAGTCCGCACAGAGGTCCCTTACATCAGAGTCCGCACTGAGCCCCTTACATCAGAGTCCGCACAGAGGTGTCTTACATCAGATTCCGCACTGAGCCCCTTTACATCAGAGTCCGCACTGAGCCCCCTTACATCAGAGTCCGCACAGAGATGTCTTACATCAGATTCCGCACTGAGCCCCTTTACATCAGAGTCCGCACTGAGCCCCCTTACATCAGAGTCCACACAGAGGTCCCCTACATCAGAGTCCGCACAGAGGTCCCTTACATCAGAGTCCACACTAAGCCCCCTTACATCAGAGTCCGCACAGAGGTCCCTTACCTCAGAGTCCGCATTGAGCCCCTTACATCAGAGTCCACACTAAGCCCCCTTACATCAGAGTCCGCACAGAGGTCCCTTACATCAGAGTCCGCACAGAGGTCCCTTACATCAGAGTCCGCACAGAGGTCCCTTACATCAGAGTCCGCACAGAGGTCCCTTACATCAGAGTCCGCATTGAGCCCCTTACATCAGAGTCCACACTAAGCCCCCTTACATCAGAGTCCGCACAGAGGTCCCTTACATCAGAGTCCGCACTCAGCCCCCTTACATCAGAGTCCGCACAGAGATGTCTTACATCAGATTCCGCACTGAGCCCCTTTACATCAGAGTCCACACAGAGGTCCCTTACATCAGAGTCCACACAGAGGTCCCTTACATCAGAGTCCACACAGAGGTCCCTTACATCAGAGTCCGCACTGAGCCCCCTTACATCAGATTCCGCACTGAGCCCCCTTACATCAGAGTCCACACTGAGCCCCCTTACATCAGAGTCCGCACTGAGCCCCCTTACATCAGAGTCCGCACTGAGCCCCTTTACATCAGAGTCCGCACTGAGCCCCCTTACATCAGAGTCCGCACTGAGCCCCCTTACATCAGAGTTCGCACTGAGCCCCCTTACATCAGAGTCCGCACTGAGCCCCCTTACATCAGAGTCCGCACTGAGCCCCCTTACATCAGAGTCCGCACTGAACCCCCTTACATCAGAGTCCGCACTGAGCCCCCACTTACTTTAAGGGGGAGCTCTGTGGACTCTAATGTAAAGGGGAACACTGATTTAAGGGGGTCTCTGCTCACCAAAGCCCCCCTCTTGTATCAGAGTCCACAGAACACCCCTTAAATTAGTTTTATATAAACATTGGAAGGCTGGAGAGAGGGTGAGCTTACTCACCCCAGGATGAGGCTCAGGAGCGGGCTGCCTGCAGCCTTTAAATCTTCCTTCCTTCACCCCAGGGATGTGTGGGCGGGGCAGACGCAGGGGGTGTGGGCGGGGCAGACACAGGGGGTATGGGCGGGGCAGACACAGGGGGTATGGGCGGGGCAGATAGAGTAGAGGGGCGGGAAGAGGAGGAGCAGTGGAACTGTCAGCGTTGGCTGAGCTGTGTGTGAGAGAGACACACAGCTCAGCCGCTCAGCCAATCAGCCGCTATCGTAGCTATTGCGGAGCCCAGAGATGACACAGGCACGGCCGCATAGCGGTGGGTGAGCGGCGGCCGTGGCCTGTGTTAACCCTGTCCAGGCCGCGGGCGCCGCTTACCTCCCGCTGTGCGGCCTGATCATCAACAGGCTATGGAGCTGGAGGTCCCAGCCCACCGGGCAAATGCCCGGTCTGCCCTATGGTCAGTCCGGGCCTGTTCACAGATGCATGCCAGGGTGCACACGTCAATATACCACAGAGCGCAGCTACAGTGCTGCAACTTAACCTCAAGGCCTCGGAGTGCTACACGGCTTAGAATGGAGAAGCCAAGGTAATATCTTGTTTGCCCTGGATTGCTGCTTTGCTCTTTTCACGATGTCGATAAGTAATGACTATATAATGCATTTTATGCATTCAGTTTAACATGAAATGAAAGGCATAACATTTGTATGTGTATATATATATATATATATATATATATATATATATATATATATATATATATATTATAAAATAACAAATACATTGTTCCCCTTTTTTTTATAAGTGATTACATACTCTCTGTTCTCAACTTAGAGGGCTGGGGGAGGAGAAACAGCAATACACTGGTCTCCCCAGTGAATGGCTGGGGAGACCAGTTTCCCCAGCCATTCCCCAGTTTAACATAAAAATGAAAGGCAAAACATTTGTATATTTATGCATATATATATAGGTAGTATATATAAAATAACAAATACACTGTCCCCCCCCCCCTTTTTTTTATAAGTGATTACATACCCTCTGGTCTCAGTTGCATAAGTAACTCAGAGGGCTGGGGGAGGAGAAAGAGCATCACAGTGGTCTCCCCAGTGAATGGATGTGCTAGGGGGAAAAAGCATGCCAACACAAACCTGATCATTGGAGGAAAGGAGCTTTCAAAGCTAGAGAACTAACCACGCAGTGCTCTCATGCTTGGTGTGGTCAGTTTTTAGGAAAACAGAGGGACTGACAGGAACACCAGGGATTTCACACATAGGAAGCAATACAAAGAGAACAGGATAATTTTTCATACAGGTACATGGTACAGCAGGCACATATTGGGAATATGAAATGTTGGGTTTACATATTCTTTAAGCACTGCTGTGCTAGTCAAAAAAAGATATAGCAATAATGGAATTTCTGACCACAGCAGCCATCCCTTTTTATTCGCTTTTTTTTTTTTTAGGATCAAAATTTGCCATTTAAAGTGCATGTAAAACCTTCATTTATTTTACAGTATGTGTTACATCATGTGTCACTGTATACAGGTTTCCAGTTTTCTCTAATTCCTCTTTTGTTGAGAAAAAGGCAATCCCCTCTGGGTGATCTATGTACATTGGAGCAATTTTAACAAACTTTGTTGCAAATTCCTACCTGTTTCTGCTATGAAGAAATAGATGTTTGTTTCATCATTTCCTTTGCAAAATGATTCTGAATGGGAGGGACTGGTTCATTATAATCACCTGGTGCACCCTCATTGTACTAATGAGCAAAGTTGTAGTGTCTGAATCTCTTTAGAAGTGTTTAACCACTCCGCCTCATAGCAGTTTTATTGCTACCGGGTGGCACCTGTGCGCCGGATCACACACACACACATATATATATATATATATACGAATAGGCGTGTGCACGGAGTGTGCCGGGTCACCCCATGCTGTCTCCAGAGATCTGCCCCAAAATGCTGCATCCAAGAGAGTGTGTAACACGCACTGCCTGTTTCACAAGCAGCAGATCGTGAGTCTTGCCAGAGCTGTTCAGTGTATGAAACTGTCAGATAATGTGACTGCTTGCAGAGAGAGAGACCAGCTGTTAAAAGTCAGCAGTGATGTCGGGGGTGGGCGGGCCCGAACAGTTATCAAACACCAGCCAATAGGGTGAGGTCTGGGCAGGCTGCTACATTTATGTGGCTCCGCCCCTTCTCTGAAGCAGCTCAATCATTGGCTGGTGTTGATAGCGCTTGGACCGCCCACCCCGACATCGCGGCTGAGCTGTAAGTCACAACTCAGCCGCGAGCCGTGGTGATCAAATGCCACCAAAAGCTCTATTTGTGAAGAACAAAAATGGCATAAATTTGGGGTACAGTGTCGCATGACGGAGGTCAAGTGGTAAGGCAGGGAATTATTCATTTTCCGTTTAAATTACATCAAATCATTCAGTTAAAAAAAAAAAAACAGCAGCTTTAAAGTACTAAATCATTTTCTATAGGGGTCACTAGAGTACATACAATATATCTCAAAAAGTTTATCTAAAAAATCACAAATCCCAATAAGCGTATATTGATTGGTTTACTAGAATGTTATAGCGTCTACAAACTATGGGATATATTTATGGAATTTTATTTTTTTATTTTTTATACTAGTAATGGCGGTGATTGGTGACTCATAGTGGAGCTGCTATATTGAGGAGGACTAGTATCGGACACTAATGCCGCGTACACACGGTCGTACTTTTCGTCTACAAAAGTCGGACAGCCTGTCGGACAGACTTCCGGCAGACTTTCGGTGGACTTGCCGCGGACTTGCGGCCTACTTTCTAACGACCGGACTTGCCTACACACGACCACACAAAAGTCGGTCGGATTCGTACGTGATGACGTACACCGGACTAAAATAAGGAAGTTCATAGCCAGTAGCCAATAGGTGCCCTAGCGTGGCTTTTTGTCCGTCGGACTAGCACACAGACGAGCGGATTTCGGGGTCCGTCGTAGGTACGAAGTAAAAGTTTTGAAGCATGTTTCAAATCTAAAGTACGTCGTATTTGAGGCTAAAAAAGTCGGTTGAAAGTCCGGAGAAGCCCACACACGATCGGATTACCAGCCAGCTTTAGTCCATCAGCGTCTGTTGGACTTTTGTAGACGAAAAGTACGACCGTGTGTACGCGGCATAAGGGCCCATTTACACGTGCTTCGTCTTCAACACACATTAACGGCTAGTTAAAGCTCTCTGAACGCTAGTCAAAGCCCCTGTCACTAAATAAAATGTTTAGCTTACAGTCCTGTTTACACCTTGCTTTTGCTTTGCTTTGCTTCTGCTTTGCTTCAAAAATGATAGTCCATGTCGCTTTAGTGGTGCTTCAAAGCATCTTCAAAGCCTCCATAGAAGTCTACGGCAAAGCTCACTCGAAGCCCCACAAAGCCTCACCGAAGTCCCACCAAAGCCCAACCAAAGACTCATCAAAGCCCCATTGAAGCCCCACCAAAGCCTCATCGAAGCACCGAGCAAAACCAAGGTGTAAACAGGACTGTAGGCTAACAGGCTAGCATTTTATTTAGTGACAGGAGCTTTGACTGGCATTCAGAGAGCTTTAACAAAGCCTGTCCAAAGCTATATTTTGAAGCAAGTGTAAACTAGCTCTAACTGACAGTTTTGACACTTTGCGGGAACCAGTGACACTAATACCATGATCAGTGCTAAAAATATGCACTGTTAAGGCTAGTTTATACTTGCTTCAAAACAAGGCTTCGGACAGGCTTTGTTAAAGCTCTCTGAACACCAGTCAAAGCCCCTGTACTAAATAAAATGGTTAGCTTACGGTTCTGTTTACATCTTGCTTTTGCTTGGTGATTCGATGAGGTTTTAATGAGGCTTTGGTGGGGCTTCTTCGATGGGGCTTCGATGAGGCTTTGCTGAGGCTTCATGGGGTTTTGATGAGGCTTCAGTGGGGCTTCAGTGGGGCTTCAAACGAGCTTTGCCATAGACTTCTATTGAGACTTTGAAGATGCTTTGAAGTACAACTAAAGCGACATGGGCTATAATTTTTGAAGCAAAGCCGAAGCAAAGCAAAAGCAAGGTGTAAACAGGACTGTAAGCTAAACATTTTATTTAGTGACAGGGGCTTTGACTGGTGTTCAGAGAGCTTTAACAAAGCCTGTCCGAAGCCTTGTTTTGAAGCAAGTGTAAACTAGTCATTAATGTGTGTTGAAGCCGACGCAAGTGTAAATGAGCCCTTACTGTACTAATGAAACTGGCTGGGAAGGAGTTAAATATCTAGGGCAATCAAAGGGTTAACTGTGTGCTTAGCCAGTGTTTTTGGGTAGTCAATGTGCTGCTTTCACTAGAGAAAAGAGATTGATTCTAGTCCCTGCTTTGCAGAGACACAGGATTGGTCCCTTCCCCTCTGTCAGAACTGAGATATACCTTGTCTACATAGGAATATCTCAGTTCTCTGTGTTTTACTGACGATCGGTGAGTGAAATCAAGTCCCCGGGAACCGCAGATCGGCTTCTGCTGTGAATTATCACAGCAGAAGCTGTCCGTCAGGCGCCCCCTGCAGGCGGAAGTGCAGTATCACATATACTTACGTACTTACGTGATCATGCGCACAGCTGCCGCCCTGTAGCAGTAAAAGTGCTATAGGGCAGTCAGCAAGTGGTTAATGTATATGTGAACCCTCACCTTGTAAAACAACCCATTCAGTTCATTCAGTTTAAAATAGAAATGAAAGGCAAAACATTTGTGTATAGATATAAATACCTTTTTTTCCCAATTTTTATAAGTGATCACATTCCCTCTGTTCTCAGCTGCATAAGGAGCTCAGATTGCTGGGGGGACAGCAGCATATATATATATATATATATATATATATATATATATGTATATATATATATTAAAAATAATGGAATAGTAAGAAAAATTAATGAAATGGAATATGATATGAATGAATGTGGAAAGTAATGAAGAGTGAGGTATGAAACGTAGAATGAATGAAAATAATAAGTGTATGTGTGATAGCAAAAGATGTGTGGATGAAAGATGCAAATATATGTATGTGGGTGAGGGAACATGTTAGGTAAGAGAATGAAATAAACATAGTGAGATGGGGACAGCTATTTAGAACAAAATAAAATGGAATGAAACTGCCCGGCTCTTAATATTGAGAAAGAGTATAAAAATATATAGAAAATGAATCAAAAAACGTTTTTAAAAAGAACAAAACATTTATTTTTAGTAAGACAGTCTGGTGACTTATACTCCCTAGTGGAATCTATTAAAAACAAAAAAGTTTTGTTTCTAATGTTTTTTTAAAAGTGTAAATAGATAGAAAAGGACATTTTCCATATATATATATATATATATATATATATATATATATATATATATATATATATATATATATATATATATATATATATATATATATATATATATATATATAGAAATGTTACTATTAGGTCAATTTGCAAAGATCTCCACAATACTATAATACACTTGAGGAGATCCGTGTACTGCTGCTTCTCCTCCCCCAGCTCTTATGCAGCTGAGAACAGAGGGAATGTGGTAATTTATAAAAAAAGGGAAAAAAAGGTACTTATAATGTATTTTTATATCTATACAAAAATGTTTTGCCTTTCATTTTTATTTTAAACTGAATGGGTTGTTTTACAAGGTGATTGTTTACAACCACTTTACCCGTTTTTTAACACATGTTGATGGCTAAGCAGAGTAATGCCCTGTACACACAACCGGTTTTCCCATCGGAATAAACTCTGAAGGTTTTTCCGACTGAGTTCCGATTGAATTCCGCTCAAGCTGTCTTGCATACACACGGTCACACCAAATTCCGACCATCCAGAACGAGGTGACGTACAACACGTACGACGGGACTAGAAAACGGAAGTTCAATAGCCAGTAGCCAATAGCTTCCGTCTCGTACTTGTTCCAGAGCATGCGTCGTTTTTGGTACATGGGAACAGCATACAGACGAGCGGTTTTCCCGAAAGGAATTGGTTCCATCGGAAAAATTTAGAACATGTTCTCTTTCTGGGTCCGTCAAAATTTTCGACGTAAAAAGTCAGATGGGGCATACACACAATCAGAATATACAATGAAAAGCTCCCGTCTGACTTTTTCTGTCGGACATTCCGCTCTTGTGTACGCAGCATAAGAAAATTTTACTAGTTTGGAACTATTTCTTGCAAAAAAATTCTTAGGTCAACCCAACATTTCATATCCCTGATATGCGTCTGCTGTACCATATACTTGTATGAGAAAGTATCCTGTTCTCTTTGTATTGCCTCCTTTGTGTGAAATCCCTGGTGATCCTGTCAGCCCCTAGCTTTCCTATTAAAAGCTGACCACACCAAGCAGGAGAGCACAGCATGGTCAGTTCTCTAGCTGTGATGAAAACTCAGCCTTCTCTCCTCCAAGGATCAGGCTTGTGTTAACATGTCCCATCCAACGCACAGCCATTTACTGGGAAGATCGATGTGCTGCTGCTGCCAATGTGCTGCAACAGCAGCTGCTGCTGTGCTATATATATATATATATATATATATATATATATATATATATATATATATATATATATATATATATATATATATATATATATATATATATATATATATGTGTATGTATATATATATATATATAAATTCAGGTGGTTTTTTTCAGTTTTTTTTTTTATTCGTTATCTAATTTTGTTTTAATTTAATTTAATTTATTATATATAGACATTATATATAGAAATTCATATAGAAATATATATATAAATTCAGGTTTTTTTTCAGTTTTTTTTTTTTTTCATTCATTATCTAATTTTGTTTTACTTTAATTTATTATATATATATATATACATTCTTATTTCTCACTTTTCATTCAACTTTCACCATCTATCATTATCACTTTATAAACATATACACCATTTTACTTATTTTTTCACATCTTTTTCCATTTTTTTCTTACTTATCACTTTTTATTCCCTTCACATCCCCTTTTTCTGATTTCAGTTCACCCTTCACTCTCTCCTCACCTCATTTCATTATTCCTCCCTCACAGCTTGAACGATCAACCATACACATGCATGGGAACTTCACCCCCATGACTAAGCTTCAGGGGAGCGAAACGCGTTGGGGACGTGGCGTGGTGGGAGCCCAGGCTGAGGTTGTCTTTCTCATATCACCATAGAACTCTGTTGATGTGCGGCACCAGGAATCTTTCCTCACTTCCTTCCAGCACACTGAGCTTCCCAGTGAATGGCTGTGCAAAGGGGGGGGGGGGCGTGTCAGGACAAGTCTGTTCATTGGAGGAGAGTACACTGAAATCCCAGAATAGCTAGAGAACTGACCACAGTGTGCTCTCCTGCTTAGTGTGGTCAGTTTTTAATTGGAAAGCAGAGGAACTGGTGGGATCACCAGGGATTTTACACAAAGGAAGCAATGCAAAGCGAACAGAATACTTTCTCATACAAGTACATGTTACAGCAGACACATATCTGGAATATGAAGTGTTGGGGTAACAAACGCTTTAAAAGTGTACCTGTCACAGTGAATCATGAACTCAGGCTCTGGAAGCATTACAGTAAAGTGCATATGTATGAAATGCATGTATTGTTACTATCGTTAGCCGCATGATATTATCCAATGAGCCTATATGGGTCTGCTTATATAATAAACAGGAAAAGAGAAGCAAATTCCCCCTCTTAACATTTGCACAAATGTGCCTCCCCTCCAAATCCATTCCAGACCCTTATCAGAGCATGCAGGGAAGTGGGGAACAAGCGAGTGGCCTCCCCCCTCCTGAACCATACCAGGCCACATGCCCTTTACATGGAGGGGGTGCTTTGGGACACTGGGGGCTCTGCCCCCCCCCCAACCCCAAAGCACCTTGTCCACGTGTTTTTGGGGACAAGGGCCTCTTTACCACAACCCTGGGCAGTGTTTGTGGGGGTCTGTGAGCAGAGGGCTTATCAGAATCTGGAAGCTCCCTTTAACAAGGGGGCCCTCAGACCCCCCCATGTGAATGAGTATGGGGTACATTGTACCCCTACTCATTCACCAAAAAAGTGTAAAAGAGAAATAAAAACACACACACAGTTTTTGACAATTCCTTTATTGAAAATTCAAAAAGTGTCCCCCCGGTGTAGATCCATCGTAAATCATGACGCCCACCACACCGCCGGACCCGAAAAAATAAAAGAATTTAAAAGCTCCACCCATGACAAAGGCTAACTGCTTTTGAACATGACTTACCAAATCTTTGTCCAGTCTTCAGGAGAAAGAGATTTATTTATTGCAGACTAAGGCTGCAAGCACTGAGCAGTGGGTGAGATTTGCTAAAACCAGAGCTTGCAAAATCTGGAGCAGCTCTGCATAGAAACCAATCAGCTTCCAGGTTTTATTGTCAAAGCTTAATTGAACAAACTGAAGTTAGAAGCTGATTGGCTACCATGCACAGCTGCACCAGGTTCTGTGTGCTCCAGCTTTAGTAAATCAACCCCGGTGTGTGCTCTGCAGGGGGTGTTCCCCTGTCAGAATACAGAGGCACAGCATGAGAGATCGCTGTAATAACATTGCTTGTGTTGGTACAGTGATCTGTCAGGTTTTTCTTTCGTTCAGCCTGCTGGGTGTGTGTACCTAGCTTTACAGGATTGGGAATGCGAACACTGACATGTTCACATCTTTTACAGTTCCCAAATTGAATGTTTGCATGTAGGGGACTTACTGTATATAGAATATTCTTTTTTAATCTAGCTCTATAGCTATTATTTAGCTTAGGGCTCCATAACCAGCATAGGTTAGAGCCAGGTTAGGCATCTGACAGCCACGTCTGGTAGCTAGAGGTCTTGTTGCATGTTAGATTAGAAACTACTAGGAACTTAAGTATAGAGTATATAGGCTGACTCTGAATCCCGGTGTCACACCATAGTTTCTGCCGGTGAGAAGCTATATTCCAGGCTGGTTGGACAGTAGTTGGAGGATCTCCCCATTACTGCTGATCTTGTCTTCAGGTCTGTGACACAAAGATGAATGCCACGTCATGATCACTTTCAGGGGCCCCTTCAGCTGGACTTTGCTGTAACATTCACCTGCAGGTATCTCTATTTATAACTATATATACCCGGGTATATGTGCACAATTTCACCAGGACTCTTGTTGGGCCCTTTGCTGATCTACCTGTTTGCACATTGGATGTATGTACTTGTAACGAGCCCCTGCTCGCTCGGTTCCACTCTCCCGACACTCCTCTGCTGCTATAGAACCAGATTGCAGATCGCAACATCTGATTGTTCGGTCATCCGATGCTCCGGGATTAGAACTACAGCTATGTGCCGTTCTAACCCAGTTGTGATAGCTCAGAACAAACACCAGGCAGGCTGTATGTAAGTTCAACCAGGAATCTCTTTTATTGAAAGGAATACAGGCTCTTTCATACAGTAAAGGAGAAGGTGCATACCTCCTGCTCATATTACTCTGAACATATACCTGTGACCAGAAACCTAATTAACATGGGCTAATTAACTAATTCCTTTAGACAGCCTAGATGACTCAGACATGACCTTTAGGCCAGACTGGCCGTCTTGTAGCTCAGAAAACCCAATCAACATTATCACAAATCCACACCGAACTCTTCTTCACACAATAGCAGAGTTAATTAACACAAACAACAATGGGGATCTAATGACTCTTAGATCCCATACTAGACTTATTTGCAATACGCATTCTAGCAGGCAACAGACAGACAGGTGGCTGAAATTGACATCAGCATCTCCTAAAATTATTTGTTTTGGGCAGTCTAAGAAGCTTAGGAGGAACTGTTCCCTCAAGCATGCAAGCCAAAGTTTTTAAACATAATTTTATGGCAAAAAAAAACCTTCTATTCTCCCACTCATGGTTCAACTCTCACAGCCATACTCTATTACAGAGAGGAGCAGACCTTGAGCATTATTATGCACCCTTGTTGGAATTGTGGTGACTAAGCCCCGTAATATTTTGTCGGTGTTTGTTTTATGATTTTATGACCGTAATCTTCATTGACACAGATCCACAACTACAACTATTAATATATCAGGTTTGTTTTTTATATATTTATTTCTCATTAACATGTCTAACACTGGCTTTATATCATTAATACACTTAACACATTGGGAATAATTTATGCAAACATCAATATTTATTTAATGAATTGCAATAAATGTATATATTTTTTTTTACATAAACAGGACCTTGACGGGAAATAATGTTTTAATTTATGCCTAATCATTCATTAATCTTTAATTATTGCTTAGTAAAGTGTCATTTTAATATTGTGTTTAAGGAAATCACAGTGGTTAAATGTAATTATTTTATAATTTGAAAAGTATATAAATCCTGTATAATAATAATAGTATATGAGTGATATTGTATATAGCCACTCTGATACTTGAGATAGCAAGGAGTCCAATTTTTGTTAATTTAGTTTGAGGGAGGAACTTTCTCCGGACAATGGTAAGGCTAGTTTATCATTTTTTTGTATGTGCGGGCGGGCTCCCGTATCCTGCTGCTGCGTCCATTGACACAGACAGCAGGACTCGGCTCCACCCCCCCGACTCCCGCTTTATTGGATTTGATCGACAGCAGCGGAAGCCAATGGCTGCGCTGCTAACAGTCTATCCAATCAGGACCCGAGACACCGGCTGGAGTGGGTGTTAAACCCCCCCAGCGTGGGAACGATCAGGCTCAGGTAAGTAAATGGGGGGGGGGGGGCTCTGGAGGGCTGGTGCACTACAAGATGTTTTTCACCTCAATGCATAGAATTCATTGAGGTCAAAAACCGTGAGGGATTACAACCCCTTTAACTTCAATGCATTTTGCAAAAATGGCAAAATTTAGTCGAAATCTACCAAAATGAGAACTTATCTCTTATCCCTAAATCAGGAAACCCCCTTGAGAAATGCCATACATCCTCTATTGGAGCATATGTAGACTGTAATGGGCTGAAAAGATGCTGCAAAAGCAGCAATGATATTCAAAAAAGCATGAAAAAATTACATGTTGAAAACAGTATTTTAATTAAAAAAGGCAGCTGTTTATGATACATGATGCTTTAAAAAACAAAATGTCATTTTGTTAGGTTGGTATCACTTTATGGGCAATTTTTCTCAATACACCTGCATTGCAGTGCACCACAATGCAAAGTAATGAACTACTGTGCATTGTGGTGCGCTGCTTTGGTAAAAATAGTATAATTGCAGAGTGGTAGCAGGGGATGTAGAGTGACCAGTTCTGGGGACCGTCACCGTGGAGGGGTCGAGTGTCGGGGACACTTATCGTGGAGGGGCCGAGTGCCAGGGACTGTCACCGAGGAAAGGCCGAGTGCCTGGGACCATCACTGAGGAGGAGCCGAGTGCCGGGGACCGTCACCGTGGAGGGGTAGTGTGCTGGGGACCGTCACCGTGGAGGGTTAGAGTGTCGGAGACCATCACGGTGGAGGGGTGAGTGCGGGGGACTGTCACTGGCGGTCATTGATTTGCATGTCCCCACGATCTGCTCCCAGGGCATCTCGAACTCTATTGTTGTCTCCAGGAGAGGCTGAGTGTGGGTGGACCTGGGGGAGGGGTTGTATGCTGCCCCCCCCCCCCCCCCAAAAAAAATTATTTTTTTTTAGCACCAGCCGCCACTGGTCTGCACTAAGACACAAATCAGATTTCAGGAATTCCCTGCAATAAAAATTTCATTTTTGGTTGAGATACTCCCAAAAGGAAATATCGTCTAAAGGGATGCAGGCCCAGCAGTTTTCCTCATTAGTGCCCAGCAACTGATTGATAATTATGAAACCACTCCTATTAGACTCACTATGAACAGGGGCACAGAGGAACAAACGGGGATTTCTTTAGAATAAAAGGAATCTGCAACGAAATTTGTCAAAAGAGAAGTAAAGGATTTATTTTTTTCCCCAATCATACTTACCTCGGTCCGATCCTGCATCTGTCCACCGGCGCCTCTACATTGAGAACTGAGCGATCGAACACCGCCGAACGCTCTGTTTTCAGCGCTCCCCGAGCAAAGAGCTGCAGCTGGGCAGCCGGCTCAGCCTCTCTCTGGGCTTGTTGAGAGGCGGGTGTCAGTCCAGGCACCTAGTGGATCCAGATGGTATTGTTGGGATGACGCAGAGCCTGGACTGACATCTGCGACGTCAGCAGAGAGCGGACTTCAGCACGCTCTCTGCTAATAGACGGATCACAGGAGTGCAAAACAAACTGCACTTCTGTGATCCATAGGAGAAGTCCAGCCAAATGAGCTTTGGCTGGACTTCTCCTTTAAAATCCTTCCAATGTACATAGATCACCCAGGGGGAATGTTTTTTTTCTTAACAAAAGTGAAGTTACCCTTTAAGGATCACACACTTTATGGTAACGGATGGTGCGGATTCTTTAGATCATATTTGGACTTTTTATTTCATTTATCTAATTTTTTCAAAAAATTTCCACTGGTGTTTTTATTGGGTATTTAATCACCACTGGGTTTTGCACTGATGAGGCTGCACTGATGGGCAAGGAGGCGGCACTGATGGGCACTGATGAAGCTGCACTGATATATGACACTGATGGACACTGATAGGCAGCACTGATGGGCACTGATAGGCAGCATTGATAGGTAGCCCTAATGGGCGGCACTGATAGGCGGTACTAAAAAGTGGCACTGATAGGCATCACTGATGTGCACTGACAGGCATCGCTTATGGGCACTGACAGGCATCATTGATGAGCACTGATTGGCAGCAATGATGGGCACTGCTGGGGGCTGCACTGATAATCAGTGTAGATGTCCCCTGTGTGGATTTGCTGGTAATGGGCTCTCCTCTCCTCCCGAGCTGTCAGTGTGAGGAGAGAACTACTGATAAATACTGTTACACTGTGGTCACATGGTAAAGAGCCACTGTGATTGGCTCTTTACCCTGATCACAGATCCCTGCCAATGCAGGCCGCGAGGGGGAGGGGGGCATGAGAAACGTGGCCATGGAAGGACATCTATAGACACCCTCCCAGCAATGTGAGCCCACGCTGTAGCCATCATTGGCTATAGCGTGGGCAGGAAAAGGTTAAAGAAGCGAGACCTTTGCGAAACGCGTCAATCCACGATGCCAACTTGGAACTGTAAACTCATGCTAACCACATGCAGCTAGATATGCATGATCCTGGTTCCTATTCCTTTTGTTTGACAATTTTCCTATTCCTTTTTCTTTCTTTCTTGTTCCTATTCCTTTTATTTGCCCTGGCCAGAATTGAATAACAAAATTCACCTCCCATAGAATTCAGTGGGGCTTACCGCAAAGTTTGCAAAGTTTGCCAAGTTGGAATATCAAGCAAAACTTGCAAAAATATCTGTGAACTGAACACAGACAGTTTTACTCATCCCTACTATAAAATCTTTTATTTATTTTTATTTTTTTTTGCAATCAAGAATAAAACGTTTTAACATTTTTGTGACTTTTTTTTTAGCACAGGTGTCCCTTCCTCTGCATGTGGTTATTCAGATTTTCAAGAAATAGACAGAAAACCTTTCCGCGGCTCCTCTGACCCTACATTTTTGGAACAAACAAGAGACAGAAATACTAGAGCTATTTTAATCTATTCAGCTATCACTACCTGGAGGAAAAACTTGCTAGATAAATTAGGCATATGTCAGGCCTCCACATGTACATGATAATCAGTTTCCTAATCAGAATCCGCTTATTAACCATGCAATGCGGTGCTTGATACTTGGCGCTGTTTGTCCGCGTATTTTTTTTTTATAAACTGTGTTGTGATTCAAAAAAATAAATCATTGCCAAAAGAATATTAATAATGTTTGCCCTTCCCTGCAGAGCCTCTTAATTGTCGTCATACGTGTCAAGGCATTACATGCGTGTGCTGTCAGGTTTTCATATTTTCCTCTATTTCCGTGCGCTGTTTGAAAACCAATAGTTTGAAAATAATTCCCTATCTGAATTTCACATGACAGTATTAAACTGTGTCATTATGTCCCTGAGATTACCCCGACTTTATTGCTTTTTATTAAGGCCATTTCTCTTCGACAGAACAAACTCTTTAATCAGATTTGACATATCCACATGTGTCATGATTGCATTGCGCCCGAGAATATAGGAGTTTCAATTTCACCTGATAATCTTTGATATTGATTCAGAAGCTGTTGTTATTATTTTATTGATTATTGTTTTAATTGATCTCTGTAGTATCATTATGTTACTGTAAGTGTATTTCAACCCAAAAAACAAACATGTAATACTGCATGTATTAAATTGCTGCTTATCAATTCTTAGATGTGGTGACTGCATTCTTTTTTTTTTGTTTTTAGGCATTTTTCTTTTTTTTTTTTCACCTGCTGATCTGGCCAGTAGAGATGGGTCATACAACCCCCTGTTCAGTTTGCAGCAGAACTACGGAACAGGGGGAAAAGTTTTAACCCAAACGCGAACCCCATTGAAGTCTATGGGAGCCGAACAGTTAAATTAAAGTGGTTGTAAACCCATTACAACCACTTTAACCTACAGGTAAGCCTAGATTAAGGCTTACCTGTAGGTGCAAGAAATATCTCCCAAACCTGCAAGGTTTAGGAGATATTTGCAGGAATAGCGGCACCGATGTCTATGGCGCATGCGCCGTAGACATCAGGCGCAGGTGCACTGAGCGTGCCGTTTCTAACGGCGATCATGCCGTTAGTGGCGGCACCAGCGTGCATGCGCGGGAGTGACGTCATCGCGGCTCCGGCCAGTCACAGCGCCGGAGTCGCGATACCCGGAAGTCACTCCGGGATAGATGGCGGTGTCAGAGGAGGTGAATGAGGGCCGATGCTGGGGCTTCGATCTCAGGTAAGTAATTCATAAGGAGCTAGTATGCTATGCATACTAGCTCATTATGCCTTTGCCTTGCAGGGTGTATTTTTAATTTTTTTAAGAGGCTTTACTTCCTCTTTAACCTCCCTGGCGGTATGATTATGTCGGATTTTAGGTGCTGAAAGCGGTACAATTTTTTTGCATGGAAATTTGGCGTTTTATATTGTAGGCCTGTAATTCTTAATAATAACACACTTATATCTGTCCAAACAAGAGTCTAGTAGATATCCCGGGTATGATGACGTGCAGGGCACTGGACAAAGCACTGGGGACAAAAGGGATGTGAAATGATTTCATACAGTACTATAATCTGTAAGATTACAGTACTGTATGTGTTATGATTTTTAAATTTTTTGAATTTGCCGCCCGGCTCCACCCCCGTGCGTCGCGACGCTCGCAGGGAACTGAGCCCGGCACAGAGAGGCTTCGGAGGAGGACGGAGACCGCAGACAGCGCAGGGGGACATCGCAGGATCCTGGGGACAAGGTAAGTAACCTGCACCAGAATCCTGCAATGTAATCCCGAGTGTGGCTCGGGGTTACCGCTAATGGTGCTGAAATATAACCACGGGCCACACTCTGGAAAACCGTCAGGGAGGCTACAGTACCCATTTTGAAGGCTTATATGCAAGTTATTGCCATAAAAAAGGGTATGGGGGTCCGGGAACTGCCCTGGAGGTCATGTATCAATGCAAAAAAAAAAAAAAAATGTTAAAACTATGGGTTTTTTCTTCAGGAGCAGTGATTTTAATGCTTAACCGCTTCAGACCCGAAAGATTTTACCCCCTCCCTGACCAGAGCACTTTTTGCGATTTGGCACTGCGTCGCTTTAACTGACAATTACGCTGTCGTGCGACGTTGTACCCAAAGAAAATTGACGTCATTTTTTTCCCACAAATAGAGCTCTCTTTTGGTGGTATTTGATCATCTCTGCGGTTTTTAATTTTTGCGCTATAAACAAAAAAAGAGCGTCAATTTTGAAAAAAAAAATCACAATATTTTGTACTTTTTGCTATAATAAATATCCCCATTTTTTTTTTTAAAAAAGCAAATTTTTTTCTCAGTTTAGGCCGATATGTATTCTACATATTTTTGGTAAAAAAATCGCAGTAAGCGTATATTGATTGGTTTACGCGAAAGTTATAGCGTCTACAAAATAGGGGATATTTTTATAGCATTTTCATTATTATTTTTTTTACTAGTAATGGCGGCGATCTGCGATTTTTATAGTGACTGCGACATTATGGCGGACACATCAGACAATTTTGACACCTTTTTGGGACCACCTTAGGAACCAACGTAACATAACGGCGATTCGCCTGCTTGTGCCATTCTGCCCTAGTACAACTGCAGCGGCTGGTCGGCAAGTGGTTAACCACGTCAATACCAGGCACTTATGCACCTTCCCGCCCAGACCAATTTTCAGCTTTCAGCGCTCTCACACTTTGAATGACAATTACTCAGTCATGTTTATCATTTTCTTCTCACAAATAGAGCTTTCTTTTGGTGGTATTTAATCACCACTGGGTTTTTCATTTTTTGCGATATAAGCAAAAAAACAGCAAAGATTTTGAAAAAAACATACATTTTTTTAGTTTCTATTGTAAAATTTTGCAAATAAGTCATTTTTCTTCATACATTTGTGCCAAAATTTATACTGCTACATATCTTTGGTAAAAATAACCCAAATTAGTGTATATTATTTGGCCTTTGTGAAAGTTATAGAGTCTACAAACTATGGTGCCAATCACTGAAAATTGATCACACCTGATGTACTATCTCACCTGAAGGCCTATCTCATTTCTTGAGACACTAACAAGCCAGGAAAGTACAAATACCCCTTCAAATGACCCCTTTTTGGAAAGTAGACAGTCCAAGGTATTTACTAAGAGGCATGGTGAGTTTTTTGAAGCTGTAATTTTTTCCCACAATTCTTGGGAAAATTAAGATTTTTTTTTTTACACAAACTGGTCATATTAACAGGTTATTTCTCTCACACAGCATATGCATAATTACAACTACACCCCAAAATACATTCTGCTACTCCTCCTGAGTATAGCAATACCACATGTGTGAGACTTTTACACAGCCTGGCCACATACAAAGGGCCAACACTGAAGTAGCACTTTCAGGCATTCTACAAGCATAAATTGCACATATCTTCTCTCAACCACCTATTACACTTTTGAAGGCGCTGGAGCACCAGGACAATTGAATTATCCACAAAATGACCCCATTTTGGAAAGCACACACCCTAACGTATAATCTATGAGGCATAATGAGTCTTTTGAACGGTTCATTTTTCTCCAGAAGTTTTTGGAAAATGTTGAAAAAAATGAAAATGCATTTTTTTTACACAAAGTTGTCCATTTATAAGATATTTCTAACACATAGCATGTACATAGCAAAAATGACACCCCAAAATACATTCCTCTACTCCTCCTGAGTATAGTGATACCACATGTGTGAGACCTTTACACAGCCTGGCCACGTACAAAGGCCCAACATTGAAGTAGCACTTTCATGCGTTTTACAAGCATAAATTGCACATATCCTTTCTCAACCACCTATTACAATTTGAAGGCCCAGGAGCACCAGGACAATGGAATTATTCACAAAATGACCCCATTTTGGAAAGCACACACCCCAACGTATAATCTATGAGGCATAATGAGTCTTTTGAATGGTTCATTTTTTTCCAGAAGGTTTTGGAAAATGTGGAAAAAAAATGAAAATGCATTTTTTTTACACAAAGTTGTCCATTTATAAGATATTTCTAACACATAGCATGTACATACCAAAAATGACACACCAAAATGCATTCCAATACTCCTCCTGATTATGGCGATACCACATGTGTGATACTTTTACACTGCCTGGCCACATACAAAGGCCCAACATTGAAGTAGCACTTTCAGGCGTTCTACAAGCATAAATTGCACATCTCATTTCTCAACCACCTATTACATTTTTGAAGGCCCTGGAGCACCAGGACAATGGAATTGTCCACAAAATGACCCCATTTTGGAAAGAAAACACCCCAACGTATAATCTATGAGGCATAATGAGTCTTTTGAATGGTTAATTTTTTCCGGAAGTTTTTGGAAAATGTGGGGAAAAATGAAAATGTATTTTTTTTACACAAGTTGTCCCTTTATAAGATATTTATAACGCATAGCATGTACATAGCAAAAATGACACCCCAAAATACATTCTGCTACTCCTCCTGAGTATGGCGATACCACATGTTTGAGACTTTTACACAGCCTGGCCACATACAGAGGCCCGAAATCCAAGTAGCACCTCCAGGCATTCTAGGAGCATTAATTACAGATATCATTTTCTGACTACCGATCACATTTTTGAAGGCCCTTCATATTTCTAACACATAGCAGGTACATACCAAATAACAAAAGATTACGTGTAGTTTTAGAAGTGCAGTGGTCCACAGAGGAGAGCATCGGTCCAGGCAGCAGGCAGGAATGAGGTCAGCGACAGCAAAAGCAATCGTCCAGCAGGCAGGAATACTGTCCATAGTTCGTACAGGCAGAGATACTGTCAGCACAGCCAAAGCACAGCCAGAGCACAGCCAAAGCACAGGTCCAGGTAGCAGGCAGAGGTGTCCCAGCAGAAATACTGTCTAAAGTCAGTAGAGACAGCAGGCAGATATATGGTCAACACAGCCAAAGTATTGGTCCAAACAGCAGGAAGAAACATGGTCCATAATGTCATGGGTCATTACAGGCAGCAATATGGTCAGCACAGCCAAAGTATTGGTCCAGGCAGCAGGAAGGACCATCAAGCTTAGGGCCAGGGGGACAGGGGTAGAGGCTTCTCCCACCTAAATCGCTTTGAAGCCTCCGGGCAACCAGACCCTGTTCTGGGAGCACAGAAAACAAAAAACAGTTTTTCTATACTCAGAACACTATTCTGAAGCCCCTCATATATGTGAGACCCCTGTGTACTAAAGTAGATGGCCAAAAGATCAGTCCAAGTGGCAGGCAAAAACATGGTCGATTAACAAGCCAAGGTCGGTGCACGTGGAAGTCAGAAACGTTGTTTAAATCGCAGACAGAGGCATCGTCTGTAAACAGGCTGAGTTTGGTGCACGTGGAAGTCAGAAACGTGGTTTAAATCGGCAAGCAAAGACATCGTCGGTAAACAGGCCAGGGTCAGTTAATTTACATGGTAGCAGGCAAATAGGGAAATGGCAGTCTGGTAATAATACAGGGAACTAATATTGGATGGATGGATGATAATTTTTGAAGCAATCTCCAATGCACAGGCCAGGTTGGGAGGGACATTGGGGACAATAATAGCTGGAATCTCTTCTTACTCCTGCATACACAGCATTTCAATTGGCGTCTTCTTCCAGATTCTGTGGGGGGGGGAATGCTATAGGGAAAGTGTTGCTCGTGAAGTCGACTCACATTATCCGAGCGAATGCTTCCTGGGGCGGGACCTTGTTGGTAAATGAGGGCAGTGACAATATCTTCAATATACTTGAGGTAGGTGATTTGTTGGTTTTGAGTTGCTTTTTGGTAGCAGACAAACAAATTAAAAAGGGCCATGTGAAACAGGTGAAAGGCAACTTTCTTGTACCAGTAATGGGACTTTCTGGTTGATAAATAGGGCTGTAGCATCTGATCATTTAAATCCACCCCCCCCCCCATATACATATTGTAGTCGTGGACACATTCGGGCTTTACAATGGGGCCGCATCTTCTTTGGATCTCCACCACAGTGTCATTGTGGATGGTAGAGAGGATGTGGACATCTTTCTTGTCCCTCCACCTCATGGCCAACACCTCCTCGTTCCTCATGAATGCCGATTCTCCGTTTTGTAATGTATTTGTCAACAGATTTTGTGGGAATCCCTTTTGTTTTTTTTTTAAGGTACCACAGGCTGGGGTTTTTTTTTACTGTAAAGATGACGAAAAAGGGGCAGGCTGGTATAATAGTTGTCGACATATAAATGGTATCCTTTTTCAAACAGGGGGTATGCCAGCTCCCAGACAATTTTCCCACTGGTTCCAATATATGTGGGGCAGTCACGGGGCTGGAGCTGGGAGTCTTTGCCTTCGTAGATCCGGAATGTGAAGACATATCCAGTGGCTCGATCGCATAATTTATTTAACTTCAGCCCATACCTGGCTCTCTTGCTTGGTATATACTGCTTGAAGTGCAGTCGGCCAGTGAAATGTATGAGGGACTCGTCCACACAAATTTTTTGGTCTGGGATGAAAACTTCTCTAAATCACTGGGAAAAGGAATTCATTAGGGGGCGTATCTTGTACAATTTGTCATGGTTGGGATGATCTTGGGGAGGGCACTGTGAATTGTCATTGAAGCGGAGAAAATGCATAATCATGTCGTATCTTGTCCTGGACATGACAGCGGAATATATGGGCATGTGTTGGATGGGGTTGGTGGACCAATATGCATGGACTTCGTTCTTTTTTGTAAACCCCATATTGAAAGTTAGGCCCAAAACAATTTAAATTCATCCAGTGTGACACATCGCCACTGGAACATGCGGGCGTAGGAAGAATTGGGGTTGGCAGCAATAAATTGGGATGCATACAAATTAGTTTGATCCACCATATTCTGCAGAAAATTTTGTGGGAAAAATAAAGAAAAATAATCGAATTGAGAAAAAATTGTAGTGTCGGGCTGCACACCTGGCTGTGCGGTGAAAGGGGGGATGATAGCGGATCCTGAGTTGGCAGGCAACCATAAGGGGTTTGCCAGGGTATCGGGAAGGTAGGACTGGGGCTGGGTTCTTCGGGTTGGGCGGGTAATTCCAGTACTTGTACTGGGCTCCTCTTCCTGGGGTCTGGCGCTGCTGGTGGTGGGCAGATCTCGTGATTTTGGTCCTGATCTTGATCTTGATCTCATTCTTTTGGGAGGGACGGTTTCCTCCGCGGACTCGGACTCTGATCCACTATCCTCCACTGGCTCGTATTCCGAACCAGAATCGGATGATGTGAGCTCCCCGCTGCTCTCATCATCCGACATGGCAAGAATCTCATATGTCTCCTCAGGTGTGTAAACCCTTTGGGACATTATGGCAATGCTTATTGGCGGGCCTGTGTAATAGTACTGCTGGTGGTAGTGGTACCGATTGAGGTATTAGTGGCGGGCCTGTGTGGTGGTACAGATGGCGGTATGGGTGGTGGTGGTACCAATGGTGGTACGGGTGGTGGTGGTGGTACCAATGGCGGTACGGGTGGTGGTGGCAGTACCGGTGGCGGTACGGGTTGTGGTGGTACCGATGGCGGTACAGGTGGTGGTGGTGGTACAGGTGGTGATGGCAGTACCAGTGGCGGTACGGGTGGTGGTGGTACCGATGGCGGTACAGGTGGTGGTACCAATGGCGGTACGGGTGGTGGTGGCGGTACAGGTGGTGATGGCGGTACAGGTAGCGGTATGGGTGGTGGTGGTACCGATGGCAGTACTGATGGTGGTACGGGTGGTGGTTGTACCGGTGGCGGCACTAGTGGCGATACTGGTAGCGGCCTGTGTGGCAGTATAGATGGTGGGCCTGATGGAGGTACTAGTGGCGTTACTGGTGGTGGGACCGATGGCGGTACTGGTAGCCTGTGTGGCGGTACCGATGGCGGTGGGCCTGTGACAGATGGGCTGATTGACAGATGCGCTGGTTGACAGATGGGCTGATTGACAGATAGGCTGATTGGCTGGGCTGTGTGACAGGTCCTCTTTTTTAGGGGGGGGGCCGTGTTGTGCACAGTACAATACAATAAAATGTCAGACAGACACTGATTTCACTCACTGATCCCTGCTCTCTCCCCACACGATCGGTGTGTGAGGAGAGAGCAGGGATCAGATGGTATAGGCTACTCAATGTTTACATTTGTGACCGGCTGTGATTGGACACAGACGGTCACATGGTAAACAGCCAATTTCATTGGCTGTTTACCCTGATCGGGGAAGCGCTGTGTCCAAGGGACAATTGCCTTCCTTGATCCCTGCTCTGCATGCCTTCGGCGATCCACCGAGTTTGTTGTGACAGGTGATCGGCTGTGACTTTTACACAGCCGATCACGGGGTAAACAGCCAATGAAATTGGCTGTTTACCGTGATAGGGGAAGCGCTGTGTCCGAGGGACACACGCCGTCCCCGATCGGCGCGCGCCTGCATGTTATCCTGCTGGACGTCATATGACGCCCAGTCAGGATAACGCAACCACTTCCCGGACGTCAATATGCTATTGACCGAGCGGGAAGTGGTTAAAGTGCAGCAATAAAAACGAGAAATTCCTTTAAATATAGTGCCTGGTGGGTCCCCCTTAGTCTGCCAGCAAAGTGCCGCATCTGTAGCATGTATAGAACAAGCAAAAATTACATTTCTAAAGAGTCAAATCACATTTAAAACGACTTGCCGGCTCCAGGCGATTTAAATTTTATTTTTTTAAAAAGGACGTGGGGTCACCCCCCAAAATCCATGCCAGACCCTTATCTGGGCATGCAGCCTGGCAGGTCAGGAAAGGGGGGGACAAATGAGCGCCCCCCTCCTGAACTGTACCTGGCCACATGCCCTCAACATGGGGGGGTGGGTGCTTTGAGAGGCAGGGGGGACAAGGGCCTCATGCACACAACCCTGGTCAGCGGTTGTGGGGGTCTAAGAGCAGGGGGCTTATCAGAATCTGAAAGCCCCCTTAAACAAGGAAGCCCCCAGCTCCCCCCCCGTGAATAAGTATGGGGTACATAGTACCCCTACCCATTCACCAAAAAAGTGTAAAAAAGTAATAAAAACACAGAGACAGTTTTTGACGATTCCTTTATTAAAAAATAAAAAAACAGGGTTCCCTGTTGTAGATCCATCGTCAATCACAACGCCCACCACACCGCTGGAAACAAAAAAGGAAGGCTGAATGCCTGAAAACCAAACGGGGGGGGGGGGTATTCGCCCATCTTTAGTGATCACATGATAACAATGTAAACAACCTGTCATGGATGGATTTCCATTCATGAACAGCTTGCTTACTGCTGTGATCTGTGATTGGCCCAAAGCAATCACATGGTAACTGGCTATCTGTTCCATGTGATTAGCTTAGCCAATCACAGATCACAACCATAAGCAAGCTGTTCATCAATGGTTAACCCATTCATGACAGCTAAAACTAATGCTTATACAGTGATCATCACTTTATATGCAATAACAGTATACAAAAAAAAAAAACTGTAAAAAAAGAAAAAAAAATGTTTAAAAAATTGTACTCGTGCAAATGCTCCAATGCCTAAAACTGATACCTTTGCAGTGTGATTTGAGCCTATACAAAATGAATGGGCTCAAATCGCACTGCAAAGAATCGTATGCAATGTGATCAGGAGTGAGGTGCGATTCCTGTACAAATCGCATGCGGGTTTCCCCCACCGCTCCTATGTGAACCCAGGCTTGTCATAGTGACTTTTTCCTGTTTAAATCACATGCAATTCCTTGCCGTGTGATTTGAGCCCATTCAATTTGTATGGGCTCAAAACACAGTGCAAAAGTATTGGTACTCGTACTTGGTGCAACCTTAAAAAAAGAATGTAAGAAACAAAAAGTGAAAAAAAATGTTATTTAACCACTTAAAGTAAACCCTTTACAACCACTTTTTGCTACAGGTAAGCCTATAATAAGGCTTACCTGTAGCTACCCAGGATATCTCCTAAACCTGCAGGGTTTAGGAGATATCCCCTGTATCTGCATGTGCTGACGTCATCGGCACATGCACACTGAAGCAACGGCGCGTACGTGCCGTTGCTTCAGTTAGACTGTGCTGTTACTGGCGGCTCCCGTGCGCATGCGCAGGAGTGACGTCATCACGCCTCTGGCCAATCACAGCGCCGGAGCCCGCGATACCCGGAAGTAACTCCGGGAGCAATGTCGCCGGCCGGAGCGGTGAACGAGGACCACTGCGGGGGCTTGGATCTAAGGTAAGTAATTCATAATGAGCTAGTATGCTATGCATACTAGCTCATTATGCCTTTGTCTTGCAGATTTTTTGTTTTTGTTTTGTTTGTTTTGTTCGTGGGTTTACAACCACTTTAAGGACCGGACCTATTTTTCAAACTTGTGTACAAGTTCAAATCTTTTTTTTTTTTGCTAGAAAATGACTTAGAACCCCCAAACATTATATATATATTTTTTCGAACACCCTAGAGAATAAAATGGCGGTCGTTGCAATCCTTTTTGTCACACCGTATTTGCGCAGCGGTCTTACAAGTGCACTTTTTTTGGAAAAAAAATCACTTTTTTAAATTAAAAAATAAGACAACAGTAAAGTTAGCCCGTGAAATGGCGACAAACTTTTACCTAATAATCTCCATAAAAAATTCTACAGGTTGCATGTTTTGAGTTCTAGGGCTAGAATTATTGCTCTCGCTCTAACGATCGCGGCGATACCTCACATGTGTGTTTTGAACACCGTTTTCATATGCGGGCGCTACTCACATATGCGTTCGCTTCTGCACACGAGCTTGGCGATGCATACTAGCCCATTATGCTTTTACTTTGCAGGGGAATAAAGAGGAAATAAAATCCATCAGGGTTTACTTACTCTTTAAAGTAGCACAGTGCTAAATAGCAAAAAATGCTTTGGTCATGAAGGTGGAAAAGCTTCAAGAGCTCAAGTGGTTAATGAGTACAGAGCTGCAATCATTATTTCTTTTATATCTGCCTATTTATAGTTTAACCGCTTCCTGACCGCCTCACGCAGATATACTGCAGCAGAAGGGCACGTACAGGCAGAATAACAAACCTGTATGTTGCCCTTTAAGAGGTGGCTTGCGCACGCGCCCACTGGAAGCTCCGTAAGCGTGATTGCGGGTCCCGTGGACTCGATGTTCGCGGGGATACCCTTGATCGTCTCACAGTGAGGAAGAACTGGGAGATGCTAATGTAAACAAGCATCTCCCCGTTCTGCCTAGTGACACTGTCACTGATGATAGCTCCCTGTAATCGGAAGTGGTGATCAGTGTAGTGTAACACACAGCCCCTCCCCCCCCCACAGTTAGAATCACTCCTTAGGACACACTTAACCCCTACAGCGCCACCTAGTGTTATCCCCTTCACTGCCAGTCACATTTACACAGTAATCACTGCATTTTTCATCGCACTGATCGCTGTATAAATGTGAATGGTCCCAAAATCGCATCAAAATTGTCTGAGGTGTCCGCCATAATGTCGCCGTCACAATAAAAACTCCACTGATCACCGCCATTACTAGTAAAAAAAAAAAATCAATAAAAATGCCATAAAACTATCCCCTATTTTGTAAAAGCTATAACTTTTGCGCAAACCAATCAATAAACGCTTATTGTGATTTTTTTTTACCAAAAATATGTAGAAAAATACGTATCACCCGAAACTGAGGAAAAAAAATGTTTTTTAATATATTTTTTGGGGGATATTTATTATAGCAAAAAGTAAAGAATAATGCGTTTTTTTTTTCAAAATTGTCGCTATTTTTTTGTTTATAGCGCAAAAAATAAAAACTGCAGAGGTGATCAAATACCACCAAAAGAAAGCTCTATTTGTGGGGGGGGGGGGGGGGAAGGAGTCCATTTTGTTGGGGAGCAACGTCGCACGTCCGCGCAATTGTCAGTTAAAGCGACGCAGCGCCGAATGGCAAAAAGTGCTCTGGTCTTTGACCAGCCAAATGGTCCGGCGCTGAAGTGGTTAAAAAGCATCCCAAGGGGGCTTCTGCGAAGGGGAGTTTAGGTGAAGCCGGAGTTCCTCCTTACTGTACGTATTCAGCTGCAGCCTGATGATCCGCCAATTGGCTATTTGCCTTAATGAGGATATTTCTCCAGTAAAGTGGTGGCTGAGTATATAAACATTGGTGGGCTGGAGGCATATAATAATAGTCCTATAAATGACTTTTTTGTTTACTGTCTCTCTTAAAAAATATAGTTTTAATGATATGTGCGATTCCAGTTCTTCTACTGTACAAACGTATTCTGGCTTTTTTTTCCCCCTATAAACGTGTTCTCTGTTGCTCTCAAATGTTGTGTGACAGAGGGACAGAAAATCTGATTCCACCGTTAAGTCATTAACAGATTGCTTTCAGAATTTATGTTGCTCGTGCCTAACAAATCAGGAATAAAAGCTTCGAAAACGTTCTTGCTTGAACCAAATTATTCATTCTCTCCCGCAGTAAAAGCCATCAGCTAGAAACTGACCAAAGAATTTTAACTATCTCATTATGTGATGGTGTCATTGTTCAAAGTGTCCCCAAATGAGATTAAACAATCGTCAAGTCAGGGATGTGTTTTCTCACCTTAATTTGGGATGAGCCATAACCATTGATTTTTAGAGGGGGAAAAAAATAAAAATGTGTAACCTTATCACAATATTATTTTCAACCTCTGTGGGATTTGTTTAGGAAATAATTAAAACTGAACTCTATGTGGATATAACAAATACAATTGAATGCAGTTGTGTTTCCTTTAATCACTTGACCACCGGGCACTTAAACCCCCCTCCTGCCCAGACCAATTTTCAGCTTTCAGCGCTCTCACACTTTGAATGACAATTACTCAGTCATGTAATACTGTACCCAAATTCATTTTTTGTCCTTTTCTTCCCACAAATAGAGCTTTATTTTGATGGTATTTGATCACCTCTGGTTTTTTTATTTTTTGCGCTATAAATGAAAAAATTTTGAAAAAAAAACGCATTTTTCTTTGTTTGTGTGATAAAAATCTTGCAAATGATTAATTTTTCTTCATACATTTTGGCCACAATTTATACTGCTACATATCTTTGGTAAAAATAACCCAAATTAGTGGATATTATTTGTTTTTTGTGAAAGTTAGAGAGTCTACAACTGTGGTGCAAATCATAAAAAAATGATGTACTGAAGGTCTATCTCATTTCTTGAGACCCGAACAAGTCAGGAAAGTACAAATACCCCCCAAATGACCCCTTTTTTGAAAGTAGACTTTCCAAGGTATTTAGTAAGATGCATAGTGAGGTTTTTGATGTTGTCATTTTTTCCCACAATTCTTTGCAAAATTAAGATTTTTTTTTCCACAAAATTGTCATTGTAATAGGTTATTTCTCTCACATGGCATGTATATACCACAAATGACGCCCCAAAATACATTCTGCTACTCCTCCTGAGTATTACAATACCACATGTGTGGGACTTTTCCACAGCCTAGCCACATAGAGAGGCCCAACATGCAGGGAGCGCCATCAGGTGTTCTAGGAGCATAAATTACACTAACTTGTTGACAACCTATTACAATTTTGAAGGCCCTGGAGCACCAGGACAATGACACGTGACACTGATGTGGCACTGATGACAGATGGCACTGATAGGTGGCACTTGGGACAGATGGCGCTGATAGGTGGCACTGGGGACAGATGGCACTGACAGGTGGCACTGGGAACAGATGGCACTGTGGGCACTGTGTTGTGTTAGTGTGGCACTGTAATGTGTTATTATTTCACTCACGCTGCAGCAGGAAGCTCTCCCTCCTCACACGCGGTCTCTGTGTGAGAAGGGAGAGCCGGCGATGAGAGATGATCTCATATGTTTACATTAATATAACAAACATGCCTATACTTTCATGCTCTGTGCATTGCTTTTGCAAAGAGCAGCCCCGATCCTCTTCTTTTGGGTTCCCCCGGCCGGTGTTCCAGGCCCCTCCTTTGCGGCGGGTGCCCCCAGGGAATGCCGCTTTCCCTGGGGGCACCTGTACAAGTTCGCTCCCGAGTCCTGCTGCTGCTAGGAGCCAATCAGGCTCTGCCACTTGCACATGTGCTGACAGGTAACAGTGTGAGCAGACTCGATCGCTTAAAGAACAAACAAACAAAAACACACATAGTATTGCACAGAGCGGCCCTGAACCTCCTCTTCTGGGGTCCCCCACCTGCGCTGTTCACTCCTTTCTTGCTTTGTGCTAAGGGGGTTCATGTGAAGGAGTGCTCCCAAGCCGGGATGTGCGCATCCCTAGACACACACAGTGCATCTGGGCTATGCCTGCCACTCCCTTCTCAAAACATTTGACTGGCAGCAGCAGGAGGCAAGGGCGTGTCCTATGAGAAGAGGAAGAGAGGAGAGTGGGGATTCAGATGGGCACAGAGCTGTATATGTAATAAGTATTGGAGCATTTTCTTTTTACCTTAATGCATAAAATCCATGAAGGTAAAAAATATTAAGTGGTTTATGTGATTTACTAAAACTGGAGAGTACAAAGTCTGGTGCAGCTCTTCACAGAAACCAGCATTCAAATTTTTTTTTGTCAAAGCTTAATTGGACAAACTTATGTTAGAAGCTGATTGGCTGCCATGCACCGCTGCACCGGATTTTTTACTCTCCAGTTTTAGTAAATCAACTCCTAAGACCCCTTTCACACTAAGGCATTTTTGCAGCGTTTTAGCGCTAAAAATAACGCTATTAAAACGCTCATAAAACGCACCCCATGCATCTCAATGGACCCTTTCACACTGAGGCGTTGGTGGGGCGTTGAGAAAAGTCCTGCAAGCAGCATCTTTGGAGCAGCTTTTGGGCGTTGAAAAAAGCACTTTAAAAACGCCCCTCTCCATTGAAATGAATTGAAAACGCTGAAAAAATGCCTGAATAACGCCTATAATTCGCCCTGAGCTGTAGAAAATTCACATGATCTCACAAAAAGGTAAACATGCAAGCAGAAAAGAGAGCATCTACAACAACAGGACTGAACTTCTGGGAAGGTCAGAATGATTAAACAGACCATCAAAGTGCCAAAAAAAGAATTAATCCCAGAAAAATGAAGATTTGAAGTAAAACAAGACACTGCTTGTTACTTTACAAGACACTGCTTGTTTCACATGATATCACAAAGGATTAACATGCAAGCAGAAAGATAGCATCAATAACACATGCTTCAATAATGCTTGAAAAACGCTGTTAAAACGCCTGCAGCGTTGCATTAATTTTAACACTAACGCCCCTAAAACGCTGTAAAAACGCGGTAATAACGCTAAGGCGTTTTAGAAGCGCCTTGGTGTGAAAGGGGTCTAAGACTTTAGAAACACTTGAATTTGTTGAAGGTGTGGCCATAGCATTCCTTAGGGCCTCTTACACAGGGGTGTTGAGCTTGCACAATGTAAATGATGGCATCCCCCCACCACCCACCCAAGCAGCCTAATGCCTCGTACACACCCCCAGTGGGCTGAACGGAAAAAAAACAACTGAAGAGCTTGTTGTACTAACTATCCGATGTTAGTACATCAATCTCCCATCTGAGCTATTGAGTATATGGCGGCAACCATGTAAACACAAGTATAGTGAATGGCTGTATGCAAACAATAGAAAATATTCTATTTTTACGTATGGCCAAGTAAATGCCCCCCAAGCTGCCAGACACAACCAGGGCCTTACAATAAACCAAGGCTTCTATTGTGATGCTCACTGCAGCCTACGAATGCTGCCCTCTCCATCTACAATGTCAGGTCCTAGACCATCTCTCTCTTAATCTTTTGATCTGCACCTCCCCTGTATCTATATCTCCCCAAGTGCCCAAAGCTAACTTTTGTGCAAGGCCATCCATAATAATGTAGTTCCAGGTAAGGGCTCCATGATCTAACCATAAGACATTGAAGCCCAGGCCACCTGGTGCGTGAAATACCAGAGGGAAGCTATAACCACAGCCCCACGAGGGCTACCACTTTCCCTAACCCCCACCAGCTCTGTGGCTGATCAGTTTTACACATCCTCAATATAGTGTTTCTGCTGGCTGTCCACACTCCCACTTTACCTTAGCGGTACATTGCAAGGTTTCCTTTACTTCACACTTCTTCCACTCGCAGGCTTAGTCAAGAAAGAGGCATAGTGGTGGCTTTTCTTTCAACTTTACTGAATTATGAAAAAGAAGTACAAATAATTGCTTCCATAGTTCCATAAGGTTGCTAATATAGTCGAGTATACATGGTATGATTATTTCCAAACCATGTTAGATGGTGTATATAGGCAGATGCAATTCATCCTCCATCCAGTACCGTGCCACTCTACAGAGTGGAGGGTTAGAGGAACATTGTTCCTCTGTAGGCTCCATAGGTGTCTCAGGGGAAGTAGCTGTCTGATTGGAGCTGCCATACCTGGTGACCTTCGGCGACCATCTTATGTGGGCACAGTCCTTTTAAATAGGAATGCCTTGGTCAGGTTGGCACACTGTCAGGAGGGCATGCCAGCAGACAAGATGGCTCCCTCAGGCAGTTTCCTGTTCACAGCACTACACGTGCACATAGGAAAGGTGCGCAAGCTTGCGCTCATGTACATGCGCATTTGCACATACATATGTGCGCCAATATGCACAGGAATGCTAAGAGATATGTGCGAGCACGCACACCCCGTGACAGATGTTGTAGCCAAATGGGCTATTTAAACTGGACCAGTACCCAGGATCAGCGCTGTCTTGTCTACAGCATTCCTGTGCTAACCTGCAACTTATTGCAGAGTGCATAGATATGCACATGGGCCCCGCCCCCATACAAGGACAGGAGAGGAGAGAGGGTTTGATCTCCTCCTCCTCCCACCCCTACCCCTCTGTCTGCCCACACACACTCCAATCCCTGGCGTTCTGTGCCTCAGGAAAGGGATGTGTGGGCTGGAAGTTTGAAGCTCGGCAACCGGCAGACATATTCTGGATGAAAGGTTTCGATGCCTGAGCCTCCATCCTCGGGGGGGGGGGGGGGATGGTGGGAACTCTGATGTAAGTGGGAGGTTTGATGAGCAGAAACTCCCTTACATCAGAGTTGCACTTTACACCAGTGTCCACAGCGTTACCCCTTAAAAATACATTTTGCTGTGCACGGCTAAAGTGTTCGGGTTTGGCTTGAAGAAAAGGTGGCAACCCTATTTGACCCTGTCTGAGTTCCAGTCATTACTGCAAGCATCTGTCTGTTACTCACTGGTGCCTGTTCTTCATTTGCTTGCGGTGCACCTGCTTGCTGCCCCCAGGTACCAGCCTGTTCCTGTTTACAGTTCATCAGCTCCTATCTGGCATGTCTGCGTGTTGACGACCATCCACTACTTGACCAGGAGATGCTGCCCAGCCCTACAGTTAGCAAGACCATCAGGTGCTCGTGCCCCTCTGCACTCCTGCGCTACCTGTCTACTCTATCAGGAGCCCTAAGTCAGAGGTGTAAGAGAGGCCTTCCTCGTGGTATCAGGCTCTTCTACCAGGTACGTGACACATTTTTGGCAAGTGCTTAGGTGAGGAACAAGACTTCACTTTTTATGCCACGTACACAGGAGCGGAATGTCCAACAGATAAAGTCAGACGGAAGCTTTTCATCGTCTATTCCGATCGTGTGTAGGCCTCATCGGACTTCTTTTTTTTTTTTTTAATTCTGATGGACCTAGAAATGGAACATGTTCTAAATATATCAGACGGAACCAATTCCTATCGGGAAAACCGCTCGTCTGTATGCTGTTCCGACGGACCAAAAACAACGCATGCTCTGAAGCAAGTACGAGACGGAAGCTATTGGCTACTGGCTATTGAACTTCCTTTTTCTAGTCCCATCGTACGTGCTGTACGTCACCGCGTTCTGGACGGTCGGACTTTGGTTTGACCGTGTGTAGGCAAGACCACTTGAATGGAATTCCGTCGGAGTTCCGTTGGAGAAACCTTCAGAGTTTATTCCGACGGCAAAACCGGTTGTGTGTACAGGGCATTAGAGTGAGTTTTAGTGCAGTGAGAGGTTCCTGTACAAGGAAGAACAGTGAAGGGACATCCCTCCAGCAGAAGACATCCTTGGTAAAGCAGGGCTTGCCTGGAATAGTGCCTTACTACTGTTATTGTGTAAGATACCAGTGCATTACTGTGTCATTGCTGAGTAAAATGCTGTTACAAATCTGTGCCTCATTGAATAACTGAAAGCTCAAACTGTGCCATTAATGACTGTACTTTTGCATTACCTGAATATCTGCTTAGTGTTGATGGAGTTCTAGTGCCTACAAGTGTGACTGCAATTTACCTTGTTAAGCACTTATCCAAATACAAGAACCAGGGCCATCTTTAATATAGATTGGACCCTGGGCAAAACTTTTCTTGCCCCCCCCCCCCCCCCCCCATGCAGTTTCGCTCTCCACCTGCTCTGAGACATACAATAAGCAGGTGCAAAACAGACACCCTGTACAAGGAGAGAGAGCAGCTGCAAAATAAATACAACTGGACTCAGAATCAGTTTACTGAATCAGATCAGGCAGCTATTGCGATTGGTTGCCAGAGGTTACAGTGTATCATTACCGCTCACTGACTGGTTGCTAGAGGTTATAGCACACATTACGGCTCACTGATTAGTTGCTAGAGGTTACAGCACATGATTTCTGCTTGTTGATTGGCTGCTAGAGATTACTGTGGATATGACCCAGGGGGGCATGATATACATATCAATGCCACCGGCCGCCGCTATTTACATATGAATGCCACCGCTATTTACATATGAATGCCGGTAATTTACATGTAAACACAGGGTCTGCAGGTGAGTCATCTGTACACAACAAAAGGGCAGAGCTGGGCAGCATTAGTAGCAGCACTTCACACTGAGATATTGGGACACAGCACAGGACTAAAACTTCAAGGGACAAGGGAATTTAAACTGGGATAGTTGGCAAGTATGAGGAAGCTGCTTTGGGCCCCACAACAATGACAGGGCCCAGGGCAGCTGCCCCTTTTGCCCTGCCTTAAAAACGGCCCTGACAAGAACCGATACCACATTTTGGTCTCCGTGTGAGTGTACTCCCTTCCCATCGGCTACCACAGCCCTTGGCCCCAAACACACACACACATAGCAAGAAAATGTTCACATCCTAGCTTAATAGGTCTAAAGTCCCACTAACTGCACGGGAGGGGTTGCTCTGGTGCTTCATACCAAAGTCCTTAGCATGTCTTCTCCAGGACATAGGCCTCATGGCTTCCCCTTGTATGTGCTTTCTCTTATACAAAAACATATTTGTAAATGATGTCCTATCATAATAAGAATGTATAATGCTTCCATTTTAGAACAATGAAGTCACATGAGGTGGGTGATCTGACCATATAGTTCCCTGTGCCCCTTGTCAAGAAATGTCCCCGCTGGTGAAATCTACCCTCATTATTTGTCATGGTGACCATTTGCAGAAAGTAACCTGAAGCTTATTTAAACGTAGTCGCTGAAATAAACTTGAAATCCTCCATCTAGTCCACTGACAGCTATCAAAAGTGGAGAAACAACATAGTGAGACAGTGTCTTGCGTCTCGTATCCTTAATGGTAAATAGGGGTCCTTCAACTTACAAACAGCTCTCTAATAAGCCATAGCCATATGCTGGGTCCTTGGATTTAGTGTCTTCAAGTTGAAAATAAAATACAATACAGATCATCTGATTCTTTTATTAAAATAATAAAATCCACTCTCACCATATAAAAAATCAAAACCACCATCACTTGACTGTATTCTTGTAGCGTGATGGCATCCATGTCTGACGCTCTGTACGTTTTGGTTTAATGCTTTTGCTGCCAGAGCCGTTTTTGCGTTTTTTTTGCACACATGTTTTGAAAAATAATTTCAGGCCTGAAGATTACCCAAACATTATATATTTTCTGAAAGCAGACACCCTAGAGAATAAAATAGTGGCAGTTCCAATTTTTTTATGTCACACGTTATTACTGCAAAAGTCTAGGAAACGCTAAAGTTCAGTAAAAAACGCACTAAAATAAATTTTAGGGCAAAGAAACGCAATAAACTACCCACCTTTTTGGTAAAATATAAAAGACGAGGTTTGCATCAAGTAAGTAGATACCCAACATGTCAAACCTTAAATTTGTGTGCACCCATGAAATTGCAACAAACTTCAGTACCCTGTATTTTCTATAGGTGATTTTCAAAGCCCCCTATAGGTATCAGTTTAGTGTTACAGAGGAGCTCTTGTGTTAGAGACATTGCTATCACTCTGGCGTGCGTGGCGATATGTAACTTGTGTATTGTAATTGCCATTTTCACGTGTAGGCGCTCCGGCGCATGCGTTTAAGTTTGTACATGTGGAAATGGGGGGGGTGCCTCGATATTTTTGTCGGGGGGGGGGGTATGTGCTTGGGTGTAACTTTATTTTTTTGAAAAAAAACAAAACTTTTTTTTACTTTTTTTTTTTATCACAAAAAGTCCCATATGTGATGATTTTTAGGTGCCAGGTTCTTTTTAATGAGACATGCAGGGTCTAAAAGACTTTTCTCACCACAAATAGAGCTTTCTTTTGGTGGTATTTGATCACGCTATAAACAAAAAAGACAGACAATTTTGAAAAAAAAACAAAAAACATTTTTTTCTTTCTGCTATAAAAAAAAATGCAAACAATCTGATTTCTTCATCAGGCCATTATGTATTCTGCTACATATTTTTAGTAAAAAAAATCCCAATAAGCATATATTGATTGGTTTGCGCAAAAGTTATAGGGTCTACAAACTATGGGGTATTTTTATGGAATTTTTATTTTTTTCACTAGTAATGGCGGCGATCATCGATTTTTAGGGGGACTGCGACATTGCGGCGGACAAATCTGACATTAAGTGACACTTTTTGGGGACCAGTGACACCAATGCAGTGCTAAAAAAAAACGCACAAGACCTGCTAATTGGCTCCCGCTGTGTCCAATCACAGCAGGAGCTGGTCGCCAGCGGCGCGCGTGGCCCAGACCCGGAAGACCGAAATCACGTACATGTACGTGATTTCGTGCAGGTGAGCCGCCGCCCCCCAGTACCTATACGTGGGGTGGTCAGCAAATGGTAAGTGGGACAAGCTGTCCAGCAAAAGCGGCAGTTAGAGGGTTGGGACAAACCATTTACCACTGACAGAGGTTCTTACAATGACCAGTTTTTATTTATTTATGTAAAAACCTTTATCCCAAAAAGAACAAAACTGTTGCTGAAACTGCTTAAAGCGTTTGTTACTCTAATGCATGGTACACACGATCGGACATTCCCTGGATTTATTTCCAATGGATGTTGGCTCAAACTGATCTTGCACACACACAAACGTCACACAAATGTTGTGGTAAATTCCGATTGCCAAAAAGAACGCGGTGACGTACAACACGTACAACAAGCCGAGAAAAATGAAGTTCAATACCCAGTGTGACTCTTCTGCTTGATTCCGAGCATGCATGGAACTTTGTGCGTCGGAATTGTGTACACATGATCGGAATTCCCGACAACAAGTTTTGTTGTCTGAAGATTTGAGAACCAGCTCAAACATTTGTTCTCGGAAATTCCAAACGCTTGTACGCGGCATAACACTTCATATTCCTGATATGTGTCTGCTGTATCATGTACTTGTATGATAAAGTCTCCTGTTCTCTTTGTGTGAAATCCCTGGTGTTCCTGCGAGTCCCTCTGCTTGCCTTATAAAAACTGACCACATTAAGCAGGAGAGCACACCCTGGTCAGTTCTCTAGTAATGTTGGGAACGCAGTGTACTCTCCTCCAATGATCAGACTTGTCCTGGCATGTCCCGGATGCACAGCCTTTCAGTGGGAGGATCAGTGTGCTGCTGCTTCTCCTCCCCCAGCTCTTATGCAGCTGAGAACAAAGAGAATGTGATATTTATTATCTTTTATTTCTATTTTAAACTGAATGGGATGTTTCACAAGGTGATTGTTTACAATCACTTTAAAAACTGAGTTTGGCCTTGATCTGTAAGTCAACTCCATCTAAACCTACTAGAACATCTAACACTGCTCTCTCCCCAGATTGACAATGATAGACAACTTAACCACTTACGGAGCATCCGCCGTCGTTTTACGTCGCTAATTTAAAGAGGAATATCATTGTTATGGCAGCAGCTAGCTGCCATAACCCCGATATCCTCTTCTTCAGAGGGCGGTCCGCTTTCAGATAAAAGTGGTCTCTGCGGCGGATTCGCCGCAAGATCACTTTTATCAGCAGCGGGAGAGGGCCCACCCCTCCCACCGCGCTCTGGTGCCCTTCGCTGCTTACCAGAGCCCATAGGTGTGCGCAGACCATGGCATTAGGGTGTGCACCCAAAGCTCAAACACACACGTGTGTGTGTTTGTAATATATATATATATATATATATATATATATATATATATATATAATCAGTGGAGTAGTGGATGGTGTCAGTAGGGATGAGATTGATGTCAGTAGTTTACTTTTATTTTTTTTTTTATCATAACTTTTTTTAACAATTTTTCTATTTTTTACAATTTTATTTAATAATATATTTTTATTATTATTATTTTTATATATACAATTTTTTAGGCGCTCCATTGGGGGGCTTTGGTTTGATATCAGAGGTCTAAACAGACCCCTGATATATCTCACTAAGACAGAGATTCCCCAGTCCCTTCTTCTGCAGCCAAACAGCAGGAGGAATCTGTGCAGCAGAGCATGATTAGGGTGTGCCCAGGCACACCTGGCACACCCTGTGCGCACGCCTATGCCGGAGCCGTTGCCAGTGGCAGAGGCAATTGCGTCTGTTCTCTTGTGTGGTATGGAGACAAATGACAAAATTATTATTTATTTATTTTTTATTGCATTTTAGTGTAAATATGAAATCTGAGGTCTTTCTGACCCCAGATCTCATATTTAAGAGGTCCTGTCATGCTTTTTTTTCTATTACATGTTTACATTCCTTGTAATAGGAATAAAAGTGGCACAATTTTTTTTTAAAGAACAGTGTAAAAATAGAAAATAAAAGGTAAAATAAATAAGAAAAAAATTTAAAATGTTTTAAACGCGATCCTTCCCACCAAGCTCGCATGCAGAAGCGAACGCATACGCGTGTAGCGCCCGCAAATGAAAACGGTGTTCAAACCACACTTGTGAGGTATCACCACGATTGTTAGAGCGAGAGCAATAATTCTAGCCCTAGACCTCCTCTGTAACTCAAAACATGCAACCTGTAGAATTTTTTAAACGTCGCTTATGGAGATTTTTAAGAGTAAAAGTTTGTTGCCATTTCACGCAATTTTGAAGCGTTACATGTTGGGTATCAATTTACTCGGCGTAACATTATCTTTCTCAATATAAAAAAAATTGGGCTAACTTTACTGTTTTATTGTCTTATTTTTTAATTAAAAAAAAGTGTATTTTTTTTTTAAAAAATGCGCTTGTAAGACCGCTGCGCAAATACGGTGTGACAGAAAGTATTGCAACAACCGCCATTTTATTCTCTAGGGTGTTGGAAAAAATATATATATAATGTTTGGGGGGTCTAAGTAATTTTCTAGCAAAAAAAAACTGTAAACTACAAATCTCAGAAAGAGGCTGGAAAGTGGTTAAAGTGGTTGTAAAGCCTTAAAGCGGAGTTCCACCCTAAAGTGGAACTTCCGCTCATCGGATTCCTCCCCCCCTCCGGTGTCACAATTGGCACCTTTCAGGGGGGAGGGGGGTGCAGATACCTGTATAATACAGGTATCTGCACCCACTTCCGGGTACAGCTAGCCGCAGCTAGCCGCAGACTCCCCGCCCACCCCCGTTGTGTTGTGGGAAATACACAGTTCCCACAACACAACGGGGACCAGTGAAGACGCGCAGCGCGACTCGCGCATGCGCAGTAGGGAACCGGGCAGTGAAGCGGCAACGCTTCGCTTCCTGATTCCCTCAGTGTGAATGGCGGCGGCAGCACCCGAGGATCGAGGGACGGCTCGGTCTCGGGTGCCGACATCGCTGGACCCCGGGACAGGTAAGTGTCCTTATTTTAAAAGTCAGCAGCTGCAGTATTTGCAGCTGCTGACATCTAATTTTTTTTTTTTTGGTGAAACACCACTTTAAGTTTTTTTCAGCAGAGTTCCACCCACATTTTTCACTCCTCACCATGCAACACTAATGTGCACCCTTAAAAAGAATTGTCAATTTGTTTTTTCTGTTCACTTACCTGATTTATGCCTATATCTAATTTCACTTCCTCCTTTAGCTGCCGTGGCGCCGTACATCATTTCCGGTTTTGCATTGGCTCCTGGGACATCTTGGTCAGCTTGGCATGGCACGGCTCCAGTAACATTTAACATTGGCGTCTCTGAAAAATCTTGGTCAGCTTGGCATGGCACTGCTCCTGTAACATTTAACATTGGCCTCTATGGAAATTCTTGGTCAGCTTGGCATGGCACGGCTCCAGTAACATTTAACATTGGCGTCTATGAAAAATCTTGGTCAGCTTGGCATGGCAAGCTGACAAAGATTGCACCGCACTGCACATGCGCAAGATCGGCAGGTGCATGCTGGGTAGCCTGCATTCACGGAATCCAGGAAGAAGGACACTGTGGCTTCAGATGCCCACAGTGGAGATGGCCGCGCTGTGCAGGAACTTCACAAAGTAAGAAAACGATGCTGCACAAATAGAAAACTTTGCTTAGTTTACAGCATACCTTTGTTACATTGCATGAGGCATGAGTATTATTATTAAAAGTCATATTTCGGCTGGAACTCCGCTTTAATGCACTCTATCAAATCCTGTGACACAGGAGCAGGGGGCGGGGTCAAGTCCCGATGTCTGTGTCAATGGATGCAGCAGCGGGACTCGTGAGCGAGCCCGCATAGGTGCCGCCAGGGAAAGCGGCTTTCCGTGGGGGCACCCGATAAAGAGGAGGGGCCAGGAACGCCAGCGGGGGACCCCAGAAAAACAGGATCGGGGCTGGTCTGTGAAAAAAACATTGCACAGAGCAGGTAAGTGTGGGCATGTTTGTTGTTTTTACTTTTTTTTTAAATGTAAGGTTTACAGCCACTTTAAGATTGGAGGTGTATTACTGGCTGGGTGACCGGGTGAAAAAAAGAAAAAAAGACTAAAAATGTTTAAATTTTGGGTATAATACCGCTTTAACTTGTTCGTGACCCTTATAACAGTAAACTTTTTAAAGAAAATAATTTAGGCTTTAAGTAAAATTTTACGGCATGTAATTCAGATAAAATTATTGCCATGGAGAGAAGGAAGAGAGATTGAGCTGAAGATGTCAGCAAAGCAAACAGATTTCCATTAAAAATAAAAAGTTCTACTTAATGATCATATTAGCATCAATATAAATTTGAGATGAAAGTGTTTTTGAAAGGTGATGTCATTTAAAATAAATTAGCTACTTCGAAGTGTGTGCGTTGAGCCCGGTGAATCAGAAAGACAGAAATTAATCAGTATACTTTACTTTGCAGATTTTTTATTTAAATAAAAGAAAAACAAATCTATATTAATAGAAAAAAATGGAATTGAGTGAATATGACAAAATTTATTTTGTGAAGGTTAAGGAGAAAACTAGCATTATTTTTTTTTTTTTTAATAAAAGAAGCTCATCCACACAGATTGTGTTGACCCAAGTTGGGAATCGTAAGCTGATCATCGTCCAGGAATGGTAATAACAATCTGACTGTAAAGTGATTGTATTGTACAGGCACACCGGCCTATAGATATCTCCCTGGCTGACCAAAAATCTTTTAAAATAGAATTTCCTGATCAATTGCTAGTATTTACCTGACACATTTCAAACTGACCACACAAGGCATGTTGGCATGTGAATCCCAGTGTGTTCAGTTTTCTGTCTGCCCTCCAGTGGCCAAGACTTGTGCTGAGATCTGGTGACTGTGGAGGCCATTGGAGTACAGTGACCTCATTGTCATGTTCAAGAAACCAGTGATGAGATGATTTGAGCTTTGTGACATGGTGCATTATCCTGCTGGAAGGAGCCATCAGAAGATGAGTACACTGTAGTCATAAAGGGATGGACATGGTCAGCAACAATACTCTGGTAGGCCGTGGCATTTAAACGATGCTCAATTGGTACTAAGTGTGCCAAGAAAATATCCCCCACACCATTACACCACCACCAGCCTGAACCGTTGATACAAGGCAGGATGGATTCATGTTTTAATGTTTTTTATGCCAAAATCTGACCCTACCATTTGAATTATTTCCAATTTTGGCTGTGCCCCCCCCCCACCCCAAAGCATCTTGTCCCAATGTTTATGGGGACAAGGGTCTCTTCCCCACAATCCTGGGCTGTGGTTGTGAAGGTCTGCAGGAGGGGGCCTTATCGGAATCTGGAAGCCCTCTTTAACAAGGGGGCACCCAGATTCCGCCCCCCATGTGAATGAGTATGGGTTATTACGTACCCCTATTTATTCACCAAAAAAGTGTCAGAAGGTAAAAGACAGTTTTTGACAATTCCTTTATTAAAAAATAAAAAAGCAGTGTCCCCTGATGTAAATCCATTGTCAATCATGCAGTCCGCCACACCTGAAAAAGAACAAAAAAATTGCTCCGCCTTCATTGACTGCCAACTGCCGAATGCCTCCTCCGCCGTTTGATAGTTCTTATATAGGTAAGGGCGGGGCCACCTGGCAACGTCACCTGGTGCCACGTCCACCTTGTGACATCACTGACCCAGCATGCACCGGTCTGTGACATCACAAGGGGGGCGGTGCCATAAGGAGATGTCCCCAGGTGGCCCTGCCCTTACCTATATAAGTACTGTCAAATGGTGGAGGAGGCATTCAGCGGTCAGCCGTCAGTGAAGGTGGAGTATTTTTTTGGTTCTTTTTCAAGTGCGGCGTGCGGCCTAATTGAGGGTGCATTTACTGTACATCGGGAGACACTGTTTTTTTATTTTTTAATAAAGGAATTGTCAAAAACAGTCTCTGTGTTTTTATTACTTTTTGACACTTTTTTGGTGAATGAGTAGGGCCTACTCATTCACATGGGGAGGGGTGGGAAATGGGGGCCCCCTTGGTAGGGAGCTTCCAGATTCAGATAAGCCCCCCCCCGCCTGCAGACCCCCACAACCACAGCCCAGGGTTGAGGGGAAGAGACCCTTGTCCCTATCAACATAGGGACAAGGTGCTTTGGCACCCCCCATGTTGAGGGCATGTGGCCTGGTATGGTTCAGGAGGGGGGCGCTCACTCCTCCCCCTCTTTCCTGACCTGCCAGGCTGCGTGCTGAGATAAGGATCTTGTTTAGATTTTGAGGGGAGACTCATGCCGTTTTTTTCTTTATTTTTTTTTTCAATAGCCGGGTGCCGGCAATTGCAACCACGAGTCAATTTAAATATGATTTGAACCGTTTTTTGTTCTTTAGAAATGTCATTTTTGCTGAAGCATGTTTTATGCATGCTAGAGATGTGCCACTTTACGGGCAGACTAAGGGGACCCCCCAGGCACTTTATTTGAAGGAATTTTTCATTTTTATTGTTGCACTTTAAGCATCATTAAAATCACTGCTCCTGAAAAAAAGAATTGTTTTTAAAAAACATTTTTGCATTGATACCGTACATGTCCCCCAGGGCAGTATCAACCCATCTGGCACCAACAACCATTCCATGTTCAAAGTCACTTAAATCCCCTTTCTTCCCCATTCTGATGCTCGGTTTGAACTTTATCAAGTTGTCTTCATCACGTCTAGATGCCTAAATGCATTGGGTTGCTGCCATGTGATTGGTTGATTAGCAATTTGTGTTACCAAGCAATTGAACAGGTGTACCTAATAAAGTGGCCGGTGAGTATATATAAAAAATATATATATATATATATATATATACACACACATACACACACACACACACACACACACACACACACACACACACACACACATGGTTTACCTTGCATTTCTATTTTAAACTAAATAGGTTGTTTTAACAGGTAAAGATTCACATATAATTTAATTTGGCCATACACTATTACATTTTCCAACAAATGTTCGTAAGAATATTCGGTTGAAAATTCTTAGTACATTTGAGGACATACAAGTGTCATTCAAAAGTACTTCCAAATTTAATTTGCTTTTAACATTTTATTTTATAGAGAATCGACTTTCCTGAATGAAAACCACATTCATTGTTCTTCCACATTCCTTCTTCTTCAAAATTTCTCATCACTGCGGATGAAAACAAATATCTATCTGACCCCACTAAGGATTAGAAAAACGAACAAACGTTTTTAAAACAGTTGTTTTAAACGTTTTTAAAGCTGAATTTAGTTTGAGAATTTCTTTGTAGAAATGTTTGATTATCTTATCGTTAATGGGATTAGATCCACATTTGTTTTTGACTGCAGTGTTGAGAGAATTGGAAGAATTTCTCAAATGTAGTTTTCGTTCGTGAAAGTCCATTCTCTCCAACATCAAATGTTAAATGCAAAGTACTTCTGAATTACATTTGTCACGTCAGCGAAATTGTCCAAATTGTCTTGGTATGCTGACGCCTTAGGAGCTCCCTTCACTGGAACTAAGGGGCCAAGCCCAACACCTGAAAAACAACCCCCACACCATAATCCCCCCTCCACCAAATGATTTGGACCAGTGCACAAAGCAAGGTCCATAAAGACATGGATGAATGAGTTTGGGGTGGAGGAACTTGACTGGCCTGCAACCCGATAGAACACCTTTGTGATGAATTATGCCCCGTACACACGGTCGGATTTTCCGATGGACAATGTCCGATCGGAGCGTGTTGTCGGAAATTCCGACCGTGTGTGGGCTCCATCGGACATTTTCCATCGGATTTTCCGACACACAAAGTTGGACAGCAGGAGATAAAATTTTCCGACAACAAAATCCGTTGTCGGAAATTCCAATCGTGTGTACACAAATCCGACGGACAAAGTGCCACGCATGCTCAGAATAAATAAAGAGATGAAAGCTATTGGCCTATGCCCCGTTTATAGTCCCGACATACGTGTTTTACGTCACCGCGTTCAGAATGATCGGATTTTCTGACAACTTTGTGTGACCGTGTGTATGCAAGACAAGTTTGAGCCAACATCCGTTGGAAAAAATCCTAGGATTTTGTTGTCGGAATGTCAGAACAAAGTCCGACCGTGTGTACGGGGCATTAGAGTGGAGACTGCGGGCCAGGCCTTCTCGTCCAACATCACCGACTGACCTCACAAATGCGCTTCTGGAAGAATGGTCAAACATTCCCATAGACACACTCCTAAACCTTGTCGACAGCCTTCTCAGAGGAGCTAAAGCCAACTCAATATTGAACCCTAAGGACTAACACTGGGATGACATTAAAGTTCATGTGTGTATAGAGGCAGGCGTCCCAATACTTTTTGACATATAGTGTATTTCAGATCTTCAAATGAGCCATCTTGGCTGTGACCTGTAGAATACATTGAAAAAAACGATTATGTTCAGTTGATTTTTTTTATTACAAAGGAGTATTGCCTGTGGGTATCCTACAGCTAATCTTTCCCCCATTACTGACTTATTATGCCTTGATTTGCACTTTGTCTCCTTATGGAAGCAGCCATCTTGTTAGATGCAGGGTCTTGCTTCCTCATATCAGGGCTGCTCACTAATTAATGCAGACTAGATAACTGGTGGAGTAATGAACGAAGCAGGTGAAGTGCAGAAAGCACAGATCCAAAAAATGATTCAAATAGAATCAGCGAGATCCTTGCACTGTAGGTCCTCAGATACAGCTTCCTCTCCAGCAAGGAGAACAATGAGCGGCACAGTAGTGACATTACCAAACCTCACTCCCAATCTGGCTAGCAGTCAGAAGCAGCAGTGCCTTATGTGACTCGGTGCCTATTTTTTAGGATGAATTCAAGGCACTAGGTAAATCTTTTAGGCCCCATTCACACCTGAGCGTAGCGGGAGCGCACTCACATTTATTTTTGCACGTATTTCACAAGTTAACACGTGTTACACCTGGGGCAGCCCGTTCACTTGAATGGGCAGCCCTACAGGCAACAAACGTCCCAAAGTAGCTCCAGAACCTTCTTGGTTACGAAGCGTTGGGCAGTTTTCCAGTGTGCGTTTTGGCGCATTTGTAGCGTGTTTTCTCATGCGCCAAAACTCGCATCTGCTACCCACGATTGGGGCGCCATTAACAATTAAAGTGATATTAAAGGAATTTTTTTTTTTTTAAATAACAAACACGTCATACTTACTTGCTCTGTGCAGTGGTTTTACACAGACCCTCCTCTTCTGAGTGCCCCCATAGCAAGCAGCTTGCTATGGGGGCACCTGAGCAGGCTCGCTCCTGAGCCGCTGCTCTGTATGTCCATTCACACACAGAGAATGGCTCGGTCCTGCTCTCTCCTCATTGGCTCACTAGCTGAGATTGACGGTGGTGGGAGCCAATGGCTCCTACTGCTGTCTCAGCCAATGAGGAGAAAAAGACATGGGAGAGTTGCTGCTTTTGTGCACATTGCTGGATCTAGATGGGGCTCAGGTAGGTATTGGGAGGGCTGCTGCACACAGAAGGTTTTTTAACTTCATGCACAGAATGCAAGAAAGTAAAAACCTTTGCGCCTTTACAACCACTTTAAACGGTTCCCAACCGGCGCACGCCGATGTACGTCAGCAGAATGGCACGGCTCAGCAAATGGGCGTACCCGTACGTCCCTTTAAATTTGCCGCCATGCCATTGCGTGAGCTCCGTGAAACAGGTCGCGGGTCCCGCGGACTCACTTACCGCGGGGATACCCGTGATCGCCTCACAGAGAGGAAGAACGGGGAGATGCTTATGTAAACAAGCATCTCCCCGTTCTGCCTAGTGACACTGTCACTGATTTCTGCTCCCTGTGATCGGGAGCAGAGATCTGTGATGTGTCACACATAGCCACGCCCCCCCCTCACAGTTAGAAACACTCCCCAGGACATACTTAACCCCTACACTGCCCCCTAGTGGTTAACCCCTTCACTGCCAGTGTCATTTACACAGGAATCAGTGCATATGGTCCCAAAAATGTGTCAAAATTGTCCGATGTGTCCGCCATAATGTCACAGTCACGATAAAAATCGCTGATCGCCGCCGTTACTAGTAAAAAAAAAAATTATTAATAAAAATGCCATAAAACTATCCCCTATTTTGTAAACGCTATAACTTTTGCACAAACCAATCAATAAACGCTTATTGCAATTTTTTTTTACCAAAAATATGTAGAAGAATACGTATCGGCCTAAACTGAGGAAAAAAATGGTTTTTAAAATATTTTTTGGGGATATTTATTATAGCAAAAAGTAAAAAATAATGCGTTTTTTTTTCAAAATTGTGGCTATTTTTTGGTTTATAGCGAAAAAAATAAAAACCGCAGAGATGATCAAATACCACCAAAAGAAAGCTCTATTTGTGGGAAAAAAGGACGTCAATTTTGTTTGGAAGTCACGTTGCACGACCGCGCAATTGTCAGTTAAAGCGACGCAGTGCCGAATCGCAAAAAGTAGCTCTGGTCAAGAAGGGGGTAAATTCTTCCGTGGCGGAAGTGGTTAATCGAAATGCGACCTGTGATTGCAGCAGGTTTGCAACGTATTTCCGAAACGTGTGGCAAAATGCACATTTTCGTGTGTTTTGTCGCTCGTTAAGGGAACGGGCAGGTGTGAATGCAGCCTTAGGGTACTTGCATATGGTACTGATCTGTATGAACATCAGATATTCCTGGCAGAAAAAACGAGAGGATGAGCTGTATAGTACATGTGCGTATTTGCCCACCCCACGAACGCACACAAAAATTCTTATAGCCTTTTTTTATCCAAGTAAGTGTGCCATACGCACGTATATGTGTGAATACATTCTTATGTGCGTAAAAATGCTGACCAGAAACGCAGATTTTTTTTTTTTTTTTACTGATCTGTGGTCAATAAAAACAATGGGCTGCATTTGGATCAGTAAAAAAAAATGCCCGAATGCCTAAAATTGTGGCGTTTCTAGGTGTCCCATGTGTAAGAAGCCTTATGCCGCGTACACACGGTCGGACTTTCTGTCCTACTTGGTCCGGCACACTTTCCGACGGACTTTGTCCGCCAGGTGCGCCGGACTTTAAAACGGACGGACTTGCCCACACACGCCGGGACTTTCCGGCGGGCTAAGTCCGCCCGTCTTTCCGACGGACTTTCGCCGGAGTTACGGCGGACTTTCAGAATGAACAGACTTGCCCACACACGGACAAGTCCGTTCATTTTGAACGTGACTCAGGTGCGACGGGACTAGAAAAGGATGTCAATCTTGCCGCTTTTATCGGCGAGATTGACACCTTGCGAGCCCCGTCGCGGGCATACCAGGCCCTTAGGTCTGGTATGGATTATAAAGGGGAACCCCCTACGCCGAAAAAACGGCGTGGGGTCCCCCCTAAAATCCATACCAGACCCCGATCCGAGCACGCAGCCTGGCCGGTCAGGAAAGGGGGTGGGGACTAGCGAGCGCCCCCCCCCCCTCCTGAAACGTACCAGGCCGCATGCCCTCAACATGGGGGGTGGGTGCTTTGGGGGAGGGGGGCGCCCTGCGGGCCCCCCCACCCCAAAGCACCTTGTCCCCATGTTGATGAGGACAAGGGCCTCTTCCCGACAACCCTGGCCGTTGGTTGTCGGGGTCTGCGGGCGGGGGCTTATCGGAATCTGGGAGCCCCCTTTAATAAGGGGGCCCCCAGATCCCGGCCCCCCACCCTATGTGAATGAGTATGGGGTACATTGTACCCCTACCCATTCACCTAGGAAAAAAGTGTAAGTAATAAAACACACTACACAGGTTTTTAAAATATTTTATTAAACAGCTCCGGGGGGGATCTTCCTCCGGCTTCGGGGGTCTTCTTCCGGCTTCGGGGGTCCCTCCGCTTCATCTTCTCCCAGCGTCCGGTTGGTTCTTCTCCGCTCTCTTCTCCCGGTGTTCCAGTTCTTCGGCCGGCTCCTCTGCTGCCTTCAGGTAGCTCTCTTGCCAGCAGAGGTCCGGACTTCTGGGCTTCTGGGCTTCTTGTCTTCTCTTCTCTTCCCCAGATGTTGACACGACGCTCTCTCCGGCTGGACTGCTCTCCGAGGGCTGCGTTGTGACTTATATAGGCGGAGACCCCGCCCCCTTTTGATGTCACAGTCCCTGGGCATGCTGGGACTGTGACGTTTTAGGGGGCGTGGTCAACATCACCCAGTGACCACGCCCCCTAAACGTCACAGTCCCAGCATGCCCAGGGACTGTGACATCAAAAGGGGGCGGGGTCTCCGCCTATATAAGTCACAACGCAGCCCTCGGAGAGCAGTCCAGCCGGAGAGAGCGTCGTGTCAACATCTGGGGAAGAGAAGAGAAGACAAGAAGCCCAGAAGCCCAGAAGTCCGGACCTCTGCTGGCAAGAGAGCTACCTGAAGGCAGCAGAGGAGCCGGCCGAAGAACTGGAACACCGGGAGAAGAGAGCGGAGAAGAACCAACCGGACGCCGGGAGAAGATGAAGCGGAGGGACCCCTGAAGCCGGAAGAAGACCCCCGAAGCCGGAGGAAGATCCCCCCCGGAGCTGTTTAATAAAATATTTTAAAAACCTGTGTAGTGTGTTTTATTACTTACACTTTTTTCCTAGGTGAATGGGTAGGGGTACAATGTACCCCATACTCATTCACATAGGGTGGGGGGCCGGGATCTGGGGGCCCCCTTATTAAAGGGGGCTCCCAGATTCCGATAAGCCCCCGCCCGCAGACCCCGACAACCAACGGCCAGGGTTGTCGGGAAGAGGCCCTTGTCCTCATCAACATGGAGACAAGGTGCTTTGGGGTGGGGGGGCCCGCAGGGCGCCCCCCTCCCCCAAAGCACCCACCCCCCATGTTGAGGGCATGCGGCCTGGTACGTTTCAGGAGGGGGGGGGCGCTCGCTCGTCCCCACCCCCTTTCCTGACCGGCCAGGCTGCGTGCTCGGATCGGGGTCTGGTATGGATTTTAGGGGGGACCCCACGCCGTTTTTTCGGCGTAGGGGGTTCCCCTTTATAATCCATACCAGACCTAAGGACCTGGTATGCACCGCGCTCGCCGCAATAGGAAAATTTGTTTTTCCTATTGCAGCGAGCGCGAGATGCAATACCCTGCCCTCGTGTTGTATCTGGTCCGTCGGACCAGCATACACACGAGCGGGCTTTCCGTCGGACCAGCACACACACGAGCGGACTTTCCGCCCGAAACTGAGTCCGACGGAAAGATTTGAAACTTGGTTCAAATCTAGGTCCGGCGGGCTTTTGGGAAGAAGTCCGCCGGAAAAGTCTGCCGGCGCCCACACACGGGCGGATTGTCCGGCACACTCTGGTCCGCCGGACCAAGTATGCCGGAAAGTCCGACCGTGTGTACGCGGCATTAGGGTGCTTCTTAACCGCTTCAGCCCCGGAAGATTTGGCTGCTTAATCACCAGGCCATTTTTTGCGATTCGGCACTGTGTCACTTTAACTGACCATTGTGCGGTCATGCCACACTGCTCCCAAACAAAATTGACGTCCTTTTTTTTCCAACAAATAGAGCTTTTTTTTGGTGGTATTTGATTGCCTCTGCGGTTTTTATTTTTTGCACTATAAACAAAAAAAGAGCAACAATTTTGAAAAAAAACACAATATTTTGTACTTTTTGCTATAATTAAAAAAAAAAACATTTTTTCTCAGTTTAGGCCGATATGTATTCTTCTACATATTTTTGGTAAAAAAAGCGTATATTGATTGGTTTGCGCAAAAGTTATAGTGTTTACAAAATAGGGGATAGATTTATAGCATTTTGATTATTATTATTTTTTTTTACTAGTAATGGCGGCGATCTGAGATTTTTATCATGACTGCGACATTATGGCGGACACATCGGACCCTTTTGACACATTTTTTGGGACCATTGGCATTACAGGGATCAATGATATAAAAATGCATTGATTACTGTAAAAATTTCACTGGCAGGGAATGGGGTTAACACTAGGGGGCGATCAAGGGATTAACTGTGTTCCCTAGTGTGTGTTCTAACTGTGGGGGGAGGGGACTGTCTAGGGGAGATGACAGATCGCTGTCCACTTCTCCCTTCAGAGAACCGGGATCTGTGTTTCCGGTTTCAGTTTCAGTTTCCGGTTCTTGCTGTGTCACAAGCGATCGCGGGAGCCCGGCGGTCATCGCGCCCACTGGGCACTCGCATCGGCTCGGGGGGGGGGGGGCGAGCACAGGGCGAAGTGGCGTAACTTAACATCGTTTCGCCCAGCCGTGCCATTCTGCCTCAGTAACACTGCGGTGGCTGGTCGGCAAGTGGTTAAAGCGCATGTTACCCCAACACTTCGTATTCCTGATATGTGCCTGCTGTACCATGTACTTGTATGAGAAAGTCTCCTGTTCTCTTTGTATTGCTTCCTTTATGTAAAAATCCCTGGTGTCCCTGTCAGTCCCTCTGCTTTCCTATTAAAAACTGACCACACTAAGCAGGAGAACACACCGTGGTCAGTTCTCTAGCTGTGCTGGGAACTGCTCTCCTCCAATGATCAGACTTGATCAGACTTGTCCTGACATGCTCCCCCTGCACAGCCATTCACTAGGGAAGCTCAGTGTGCTGCTGGTTCCCCCCCCCCCCCCCCTCAGCTCTTATGCAGCTGAGAACAGAGGGAATGTGATCACTTATAAAAAAAGGGAAAAAAATATATTTATAATGTTTTTTTATATCTATGCAAATTTTTTTTTTCCCGTTCATTTCTATTTTTTAAATAGAAAAAAGCACAATTACAATCCTCATAAGTTAGCAAATCCTTACTTTTTGAGTGCAGGTCCACTTTAAATTCTTGTGCATGTAATAAAAAAAGTTTTCACAGAATATTTTGACACTTTAGTAGCACGATGTCTGCTTTTATAGATGTGTCAAACTCTGTGCTTCTAAAAAGGAACTTTGCTGCAAAGGCTTTTCAATTCATGAGCATGCAAAAAAAAAAAAAAAAAATAAAACAAAAAAAATAAAAATAAAAAACATCCTTTTAATGCCTTTTAAATGATTAATAGAAGGTATAATTTTTGATTCTGCGACCTGTTTTCATTCCTTTCCTTTTCATAGACTCAAGCCTTATTTTTTTTTCGAACCGGGGGGGGGAGTCAGATGTTTGCGTAACGGCCCTCACAAATTTAACTTAAATCTGTATTTTTTTTTTTTTTTCTTTTCCCTAGCATTTCCTCCGAGAAATTAGATATTCTATTCACTGCATAAATTTTCAGGTTTTGCTAGCAAGACACTCAGGGTGTTGAATTTTTTATGACTAAAATGCTGTAATAATTGTTGAACAGATGTAAGTGTTGGAGAGTGGGCTCCGGCAGACCTCATGAAACCTCTATTAGCAATTTAACCCCGTCGCTCCCAACGCCGCGCAACGCATGGCTGTAATCACCGTCACCTCCGTGAATGTTTATATTAGGATAAGTGGGAGAAGAAAAAAAAAATGCACCTCCTTAGAGAATTCTATCTCATGTATTTATTTTCAGTGGTGGAGAATTTAAACCTGGATTCACGTGACCGGAACAAAAACATTTTATTGCTGCTTAACTCTTTCGTTACCGGATGAGCCAGCATTGCATTTTTCATTTAAAAACTGGCAAATCGCTAAACGAACAGATGAGATGCATATATGAGGGCTGCTTTACCTGCCAAAAGATTTGTTATTCTGTCCATCCAGTCCCAAGATTTACACAGCCCTGTCACATAGCACAGCTCTGTCTTCTAAGATAGGAGACCTGATTTTTCTCTGGTACAGTTATGTAGCACTTAAAGCGGAGCTCCACCCAAAAGTGGAAGCTCCACTTGTTTGCTTCCATCCCCCCCTCTGCTGCCACATTTGGCACCTTTTTTTTTTTGGGGGGGGGGGGGGCAGAGCGGGTACCACCTGTTTTTGACACCCTTCCCCACTTCCAGGAGACTTCGTTGTGGCCCTCCAGAAGTTCAACCCCCCTTCTCCTTCACACGCCGCCAGGCCATTCACGAAGCACAGCGTGCTTCGCGCATGCGCAGTAGGGAACCGGCTGCCAAGGAATGGCAGCGGCAAGACACGAGAGCCGATTGAAAAATTGGCCAGGGTGCCGACGTGGTGGGATCCCTGGACAGGTAAGTGTCCTCATATATAAAAAGTCAGCAGCTACAGTATTTGTAGCTGCTGACTTCTAATTTTTTTGGTAGGGGGGCAGGAGCTCCACTTTAAGCCGGCCAAACATGCATCGAAATTCCGATGGTTCAGCAGAGACCAGCCAAATTGTGATGTATGTACGGGCAGGGAGGTTGCACAGACCTCCCTGTCAGATATTCCCCGCTCAATCAGCGCCTCTGGCTATAGCTGGCAGCTGGGATGGGACAAGGGGTGGGCAAGAGGGGAGCTGCCCCGGGCACAGCGGTTTACTGTATGGATGGGGGCACCAGCATGGGTAGCATCCCCTAAGCTTGCACATAATGAAGGGGGAGGGGGTGCATTTTGGCTTCTTTGCACTGGGCACTCGATGACCTGGGCATCCCGAAGCTGTCTGGCAGCACAGATCAGTATTTTGACGGCTCTGAAATCTGCCCCATATCAGAATACAATAACTCAGCGGGGAGGATTCCTCCATCCACATCTAGTGTGTGGATCAAGGGATCAAGTCAGTTTTTTGTTTGTTTTGTTTAACCACTTGTTGACCGCCGCACGCCGATATACGTTTGCTCAATGGCAGCGGTGGGCAAATGGGCATACCTGTAGGTCCCCTTTAATTGCCAGGGCTAGCAGGCGCACGCGCGCGCCCACCGCCTACAGCCTCACCATGCCCGCGGGACCGGCGGACTCGATGTCCACCGGTCTCCCGGCGATCGTGTCACTGAGCTGCAGAACGGGGAGGTGCCTATGTAAACAAGGCATTTCCCCGTTCTGCCTAGTGACAGGACAGAGATCACTGCTCCCTGTCATCGGGCACCGTGATCGCTGTCATATGAGTTGAAACCCATCCCCCACACAGTTAGAATCACTTCCTAGGACACACTTAACCCCTTCATCGCCCCCTAGTGGTTAACCCCTTCCCTGCCAGTGTCATGTACACAGTAATCAGTGTATTTTTATAGCTCTGATCACTGTATAAATGACAATGGTCCCAAAATAGTGTCAAAAGTGTCCGATGTGTCCACCATAATGTCAGGGTCACGATAAAAATCGCAGATCGCCACCATTACTAATAAAAAGAAATTAATAATAAAAATGCCATAAAACTATCCCCTATTTTGTAGAGGCTATAACTTTTGCGCAAACCGATCAATATACTCTTATTGCGATTTTTTTTTTTATCCAAAATATGTAGAAGAATACATATCGGCCTAAACTGAGGAAAAAATGTGTTTTTTATATATTTTTGGGGGATATTTATTATAGCAAAAAGTAAAAAATATTGCGTTTTTTCAAAATTGTCGGTTTTTTTTGTTTATAGCGCAAAAAAAAAAAAAAACGGCAGAGGTGATCAAATATCACCAAAAGAAAGCTCTATTTGTGGGAAAAAAAGGACGTCAATTTTGTTTGGGTGCAACGTCGCACGACCGCGCAATTGTCAGTTAAAGCGACGCAGTGCCGAATCTCAAAAAGTGCTCTGGTCAGGAAGGGGGTAAAATCTTCCGGGGCTGAAGCGATTAACCTGCTGATAAAATTAAAAACAAAACCAAAACAGAATAATCTTTGGGCTGCTTTACAGATCTCAGCCTGTGACTGGACAGTGAAAGGAGAATTTGTTTTGTTTTGTTTCGATTCTTTAATCTAGTTATTTTGTTTCGTTAAATTCGGTTGATTCGCTCAATTCGTATTCGGGATTCGTATTTGTAATTCTTCAAATTTTCTTCGAACTTACCATTTTTTTCGACTTGAAACGTTCAAATCGATAAATTTTGAATCGGTCGAAACAAAAGAATTTTTTTTTTTTTTTTTTCGATTCGAATGCGGCAAAGTAAACAAAAGAAAAACCTTCATCAAATGATTACAATGACTCTTTAAATCACCTTTTGGCTTAACAAAAACAACATTATTCCGAAAGGGTACTCTAATAACACCCACAGTCTTTATTTCAGAAATATGTTTACGGCCTCATGCACACGGACGTTTTTACAGCTGCTTTTTTGAGCGTTTTTTGCAGCTTAAAAAGGCCTGTCTATGTTAGTCTATGGCTTTATGCCCACCTAGGCGTTTTTGAGCTGCAAATGGCATAGGCGTTTTTAAGCTGTAAAAAAAACCCAGTAATAGTAATAATAATAATAAGTATTATTATTACCGTATATACTCGAGTATAAGTCGAGTTTTTCAGCACATTATTTTGTGCTGAAAGTGCCCCCCTCGACTTATACTCGAGTCAAGCACTTTTCTGCAGCAAAAAATTTCATTTTCCGAACCGACTTTGGGGCCCCGTATCTCGCTGAAGTTCCTAGCACTAAGTGGCCCAGAGATACGGGGCCCCAAAATCAGTTCGCAAAATGTCATTCTCTGCTGCAGAAAAGTGCTTGACATTTTCTGAACCGATTTTGGGGCCCCGTATCTTAGGTCCACTTGGTGCTAGGAGCCCCAAATTTGCAAACCCAGTGGAACTGGTACCATACCATATCCAAAGCTGGGGTTCCTAGCACCAAGTGGCCCTGAGATACGGGGCCCCAAAGCCGGTTCGTAAAATGTCATTCTCTGCTGCAGAAAAGTGCTTGACATTTTCTGAACTGATTTTTGGGGCCCTGTATCTCGGGGACACTTGGTGCTAGAAACGCCCTTTGGATATTTTATGGTGCTAGTCCCACTGGGTTTGCACACCAAATTTGGGGTTCTTAGCACTAAGTGGCCGCGAGATAAGGGGCCCCAAATTCGGTCAACTGTGTCCGTCTGCAGCAATGTCATTGTCCAGAGACCCCAAATTTTGGCTGCAGCTAGGGGGCATCTAGGAACCCTTAACTACCGAGTTTGAAGTTCAGGGGACCTATGGCTGCAAATGGGCACAGTGATGCTGCAAATGGGCATTGTTGACCCTCTTTTCCACTTAAAGTAGCTGTGCATTTCTCACCCTCGTCTTATACTCGGGTCAATACGTTTTTCCCAGTTTTTTGTGGTAAATTGGGGCCTCGACTTATACTCGGAACGACTTATACGCGAGTATATATGGTACTTAATTACTATTATTATTATATTATTGTTATTGTTGTTTTAGTTATTATTA